>VWZP01001589.1:2798053-2938202 GCA_013396995.1 Dicaeum eximium
AGGGACTCCCTCACAGGGGGCGTCTGGGGTGAGGAGCTGGGGTTCCTCAGAGACCTCATTGAGATGGTGGTGGGAGAGGGCAGCTGGTCCCTGCACGGCTCTCCTGGGAGCTCCCACTCACAGGATGGTCTTTTGCTTATGTGAACAGTATCCAAAGTTAACTGAGGCACTGTGCCTTTCCAGAAAGTCTGTGTATTCCTGTGCCTGGTCATGTGGGAATAAACAGCATGGAGGTTTCCATCCTTCTGTCTCCACAGAAGACTTGGTAATTTGACACCGGACCTCTTAACCTAGCCATCTTTTGTAGGAACTAAATTTCCTTCCCCATGGGGAAGAGTTGGAAGGAGACTGTTAGTTTCAATGAATTCAGCATCACTGCGCTACCAGCCCCTCTCTGCTGTGTTACTGTGGAAGGAGACAATTTGGCTCCAAATGACTAACGGCATTCTTTAAAATAAAATTTAAAAAAAATTTTAGTCATATTCAGTCTTATGTCAGGTTATTGAGGCTAACCTGAGTTAACCTGTGGTTAATGTTACTAGTTCATAATGACCTTCCATGTAGCCTTTATGGACTGAGATTTCAGTGCATGTTATTACATACTGAGTGAAAATATTGCTGTGAAATGATAAACTGTATTTATAGGCAACAGGGCAAAATCCTAGCTTCTCTTTAAAAAAAAAAAAAAAACCAAAAAGCTAAAAAGAGGGCATTTATACACTTTTAATGAGTATTGAGCTTGCCAAAATCTCTCAAATTGGTCCAGAGGTTTGGAATAAAGAATTATTATTTGAAGACTAGCAATGTGAGTTCTGCTGCAGTTTCAGTAGCAATCCCCAGACCTGTTTTCTTTATGTCATGAAAACTTTCGAAACATAAACAGTGCTGAATTGCCACTGGTACTGAATAATTTGGCTTTTATTGTTGCCTGCACTCTTCTTGTGTTCAAGAAAATAATATAATATTTATTAGTAAATAGAAGGTAACTAAAGATGACTGTGACCTAGTCTATTGAAAATTTCTCAGTACCTTTAATTTTTTAGTAAATTAAATATATTTTATTTAAGCAGAATCATATATACAGTATATTAACTTTTTTTTCCAAGCAATCTTTACTCAGCACAGAAAGGCCAGATGTATGGGAATTGTAAAAAATCAGGATATGCATAAAAACTGTTCAAGTGCATAAAGCAGCCCCATCTGGAAGACATCTAACAGAAATGAAGTTGTACAAAACCATTCCATTGATAATAAAGCTAATTTTTATGGGTCTGACAAGTATGTAATTATGTTCAGTGGTGCTTTTCAGATTTTATCACAGTCAATAAACCGCAGTGGTAATTTCATTCCCATTTGACATATTTACATGGAAACATTTGATTGGAGGAATTAGTAACCCTGAAAGCCTTGATAGATATGTTTTAATGATCTGTGACCTCCGCAGTCTCTCATCTGTTTATTGTTGCAACAGGCGAGAAGTCGTTCCTCTGTGACCTTTGTGGCTTTGCCGGCGGGACACGTCATGCCCTCACCAAGCATCGGCGGCAGCACACAGGTCAGTAAAGCTCTCTTTGCTCTTCTCTATATTTTCCCCAGCAAGGGAGTCCCTCTACACTGGGGAGTAACACAAGTCAAATAGCACGTTACAGCACAGATAATACATTGGCTCATTGTTTGCTTTGCTTTTTCTCGTTTTTGTGGAATCTGTATGCCCAGGGTCCGCATCAAATCTGTTAGCCAGGAGTTTGAATAATTGCTTATGGGGGGCGTGGGGGGTATTTTTGGTGGGTTTGGGTTTTTTGGGGTTTTTTCTGAAGGAAGTAGAATTGTGAAGACTGGCTTTCCTCTCTCAATGAATACTAAGTCTACTGATTTTTTTTTTCCAAGGCCCAAATAGATTACCTACTGTGAAGATTTTGCAAGAGACTGCTAGAATGTCCCTGTGTGAAAATTAGAGACTACATATAAATTAATCTATTTTTTTGGACTGAAGCATAGTTGAAAGCTAGTGTTGTTTCAGTTGCCCTTTCGTAATTTTAAGATAGTTTGTAATTAATAGGTGCAACTTTAAGAGTTACCACATGGCTGGCATGTAAAGCAAGATTTCTCTCCCAGAATTAGTAAAGCTTTCCTACCACATGGTTATAAAATTTTAATATCAGACAAAATTAAATTGGTTCTTAGTTTCAGAAGACCAGAAAAAGTCTAAGTATTAAACATTTATTAATACATTCTACCTTAATTGTGCTTTTTAGTAGTTCCTTGTGAATGTTTGATTATTTGAATAGATTTTGTTCAAACAGATGTAGAAGTGTTGCTGTTTAAGCCACTGTAGTTTTTTTGTTTTACTGACTATCATGAGGATAATGTAATATCATCAGGAATTGCAGTATGAGTTAAGTGACCATTGTCTAATGTACAGTGGAAAGAAATGGCTAACAAATGAGAAGCTATAGTTGTTACATCATGAATTTTCCCCGGATTTTGTAAAGGAATCACACTGGGAGATTTTATTATGTCCCTATATAAACTAATCTTCATTCAGGACATATACCATCTAAATGTGTAATTTCCTGGAGAGCAACTACTCGCTTTCTTGAGAGCCTGAAGCCATTATTCCCACCCTGTTTTCAGTTTATTTAAAGCAACCATATTTGGAGGATATTCTGATGCTTTCAGAAAGGTAGGATTTTCAGTGCGGGTCAGGCGATATCTTGGAACAGATAAGCTCTAAAAAAAAAATATGTGTATTCAAGGCCAAAATTTGCTTGCAAGTCTGGTTAGTAATCCTACTTTCATAATTTTTTTTTCTAATAACAAGGAGCATAAATTTGTGGAAGAATACTGCCACAGTCAGTTCCCATTCACTGCAGAAAGTTTGTATTTTTCAAGTGACCAATAAAAGTAATTTAGCAAATATAAAAAGTTACCTTATTATTACACTCTGAATGATAACGTGAGCAAATACAACTACTGGAATAGAAGCTTCACTTGTAATTAAAGTTTCCATTTTTCTGGAGCTTTGAAGAATTTTCACATGTTGGCACAAGTTTAACAAATGTGGGCTAAGAAATTGATTAATTAATTAATTAAGTAATTCTTTGGCAAAAATAAATCATTATCAAGAGGATAGGAAATGCCTTTTGTTTTTCATTGCCCAGCCATGTGACATATTGGGATCTTGCATATATCTAGAACTCATAGTCAATGCGGCCACACAAATGGTAAACAGTTGTTTCAGGATGGGGATGTAGAAGAAATGCAAATTCTTGTATTTACCCATCTTGTCTCTTCCTATAATGTGAGTGCAGATCTAGTTTCTCAGAAATGTAAGCTCTTATCATCAAATATATATATATATTGTATCATTAGGCCACCAGCCAAGAGAAAAACTATTTTATTTCCTGATTTATGTGCAAAATTTGGCAGAAAATATGGTGTACTCCTGGTGAAAAGCTGTCCAGGTGTTTGAAGGCCTTTTTGCCCTTCTTTTGCCAGTGTGGTAGAGGTTTCTTGTGCTATGATCACAGGGATTTACAGGTTATAGATCATGAAGCTTGCATCTAGCAAGCATAACTTTATATTTTATGTCAGGACTGGAGGCTCGTTATTACTTTGCTATTAACTTTATACTATATAGGACAGTATCTCAGAGGCAGAGGGATCTATCTTTTTGGCATTTATCTGCCTCTGTGGCACAAACAATCAGAGATGATTCTTTAGCAGAAAAATTATCTGTACCTTCTATTTGTTTCAAGGAGAATGACACAATCCACCTTTGCTAGCAGTGTTGCACTTACATGGGTTCCATTGTGTTTTCATCCAGTGCTCAACTTTATCTCGGTCATTAACTGCGTGCACTCCTCCTTGTACCTTTCTTTTTACCTTTTTTTTTCTTCTGTCCCCAGTTGGCACAATTCTCCCAAAGCAGAATGCCAAAGCAAATTACAATCAGGTTTGAAAGGGATAGGTATCAAAAATACTCTAAATGGCTTAAATAATTCCCTACTGTAATACAAGCTGTCAAGGGGGCTGACACAGAACATCTTCCAATCCAAAATTTACTTCTATCACCTGTCAGAGGCCCACAGTTCAAGGGCAAATGAACAAATCCTCACATGTAGTTAAGGAGTCTTAACCAAATTAACAAGTCTCCTCTTGTCCCAGCCTCAAGGCCTGAGATGTCCCAACACCCCAGAGAAATGTTCAGCTGCTGGTAGAGATTTGATACAAGGGAAGACTGGCTGTAGGACCAGCCACTTAGACTTTTGATACTCTTTATTCTGGTATTTCTTACTCTGTTCTTCTCCTTTTAGATGAGATTTTTTTTCTTTGTATCTGGAGAAATGCCTTTATCTTGTGAAAGATGCATTTTCTTTGGAAATGAATTAGAGGCGGCATGAGGTATAACTTGGTGTGAAAAAAGCTGACCCTTGGTCACTCTTGCAGCAAACTATACAGACCAGTTTGGTAAATAGGATGTTATCCCTCAAAGAGATGTTTTTAGTCTTGAGTGAAAAGAAGTACAGGAAAGTTAAACTGAAAGAAAAAGCCATTAGTTTTAAGACTTGAAAAAGTACTTAATATATTTATAAACATGATGCATCTGCATAGAGATTTCCTTGATATAGGCCATCTCAGCTGTAAAGTAGGAACAAATAATTTAACCTGTCAAGGGATTCCTGGTGTTTTACCAGTTGATGAATACATCAACTGTTTTAAATACATCATGTCCTTAATGATGACTTGGTCCTGTGAGAATCATACACTTTGGACAGAGAATAAGCGAAGTCGCTGGCTGATTTTGTTCTGGGAAGATGTTCCAACATTATTTTAAGACCTGAGTGCACCTTCTTCCAGTCCTATTCTGCAAGAATCTGTCTCTGGTATTCTGAAAGTTTTCCACTGCTGTTGTAAATATCCATGGCCTAAACTTCTATTTTGTAAATTGGCGCAATGGCACCTTAAGGAGTGGTCCAGAGTTTGACCAGAATTTTATCACACTGAAAGGAATACTTACATCTCTGTCTGGCAAATGCTTTACAATAGGCACCTGTGGCTGCCTGGGCTGTGGTAAACTGTCTTAAGAAACTTGGAACACTCGCAGTATAGGCTGGTGTTATGTGGTAAATAAGGGAAAGTTTGCGGTGCTGCAGGAACATGGATGCCGTAGTTCTGGTGTCTCAACAAGGCTGGGAGGAAAAGATTTTGTGTTTGAGTCATCCTGAAGCAAGTTTTTTTGATTCGTATTTTGTTCCAGTAAAAAATCTTCCTGAAGATTGTTTTTGCTGGATTTAGAATAAGTTGGATTACACAAAGAATGAAATTATTACCTGAATTTTGTAACCAAAAAGGGCAAATAACCTCTGAATGAGCCACGAAAAAGAAATAAACAGACACACACATACGAGAAGCATATAATATCAGATAATTTCAATATTTTGCCTTAATCATGATCAATTAGGAAATTTCATAAGAGAGAAAAAACAAGCAAGGGTAATTATTTCTGTCTTGAAATGAAAACATGGAAACAAATAATAATTTAAAAATGTCTTTTCTTTATGTTCTTGCTCTTATTGTTCTGCCCACCTCCTTTGTTTGCCTGTTCTTCTACATGTTTCCCAGTAAACTTCCGTGTTGTGCTGTAGTAGCTGTCTGTGTACAACAGTGCTGATCAGTCACAGCCTGTGTTCTCTTGCATGAAATCCTCTTTTTAATGTTGGTTAGTACTCCTGCAAATTGCAAAAACCTCATCCTCATCTTCTACACATCAACAGTCTGCATTTGCTTCCCATGTGTGGGTTGTGGTGGGATCTTCCCAGGGTTGATAGAAGTACATCACAGTCATAAAGTGTTAGTGAGTAAGTGCACTTACTGTGCACCTCTGTGGCAGTCACCATGAACCTATGGAACTGCTTAAGGAGAGCGTGTCTTTGTTCAAACATTTTCATGCATTTTTGAAGATGGTAGCTTATATTGTACAGAGCACTGTTTGTATGATTGCTTCTGCTCACTCATCTCAAGACATTTATAGGTCAATGTAATAAAGAAAGAAAATTTAATAATATATGTGTTTTTATCCAGATGAGTGACTCACTTTGTGTTTCTATTTCTCATGTGAACTGCTCTTTGACTTTAATGTGTAGCTACATTACTCGGCATTGAATTTAATGTATAATGTAGCCTCTTCTCTTCAACTTCCCCCACCACAGTTTAAAAAAATTATAATGTTGAATACCACAGGAAATGCAGCACAGTAAGAAGACTTATTGCTCTTTTCAGCAAAAGAGATGAAATTTGAAAAGCATCTTTGTTGTTTTCCCTTTTCTATTTACACCAACTTTTGCAGCAGATTGGCAAATTGATTATGGCAAACCTTTGACCAGCAAAGATACAAAAAACCTGGGTTTTTAAAACTTTCACCCTACCTAAGAGAAATTGTCCAGTAGCAAGAGTAAAAGAGAAAACTTCAGTTACTGGTTAGGAGCAGCTTTAATAGCTACTTTTATATACTAGTGCTCCCTATGAAGTGGCCTTTTTGTCATTTTCTTTGATTGGAGCAATTTTGAGCAATTTTTGATTGTTGGAGCTCAAATTTTCCATGTCAGGTGACTTAAACAACAGATGCACTTCAGAAGTTGGTAGCAGTATTGTCAAAAATGCAAAGCCATTTCTTTTGTAATCCCATGGTCAGGAAATGCAGCTTTTTGAAAGCATTTGTGTTAAAAACAAAGTAAACTCCCATAAAGTGGGTCCTTGATCTTGGAGTGTGTGTCCTTCTTTTTTGTTCCCCCATGGAGCTGGTTGACCATTGAATAATTTTGGGGCACCTATCCTTTTTTGTCATGGGACTTGTTACTGATAAAGGAAGAGATGGTGAGACACAGACAAGTCTTCTGTAATGGTAATGGGGCGCGAGGGGTGTTTTCATTTTTTTTACCTTTATTGGTCTTTAAATATCTAGACTTTGTCCTTACTGTTATGGATACAGTATTTTAAAGTTATTATATACTGTCAATACTGATATTTTTATTTCTGTAATTTTAATTTTGTATGAATTAGAACCTTGACTGGGGGTGAACAAGAGTTCTCTTGAAATTTTTAATGGCAGCTCATATTAAAAGAATTATGTTTATTGTCTGAAATGTCTGGGGGCAAGAAGGATGGAGGGAAAACTGGGTTGCAAAAACTGATTAGAAGCATCCTGGCCCATAGATAGAGAAGTTTAAAAATTCTTAAATAGTAGGTCTGTGGAAAGCTTTAATAAATAAATAAATAAATAAATAAAAGTATACTCCTGCAGCTAAAATACTCTTCAATATCACCCAACCCAAAGAAATACCTAGATGTCTTTCAGGTTTTTTTTCAACTTTACTAATTAACCTGGCTAATTTTCCATAAAAATACTGTTTCTTATGTACAGCTGCTAAGAATTACAGGCTGTGCTAGGCTGTCTTTTTCTCTCCCCATTTAGCTGGCTTTTGTTGTGCGATGCTGCTGTGATGTATTTTCTGTCAGGTGAGATTTACACATAGTCTACTTGACAGGAGCAGTTAGCCACAAGGATTTCCTAAGGAGAGACTTCCTGGAGCAGTGGGCAAGGATTATCATTTTTCTTACAGTCACAGTGGAATTTGCAAGCCCTCCTGGCTTCAACAGGCCCTCGCTCGGCTGTCAGCCCCACTGGTCCTGCCCTGGCACAGCAGCAAACCTTTCCTTGATCCCTTCTCCCCTGAATGGCAAACTAAAAATCTGCTTTCAGTTCAGATCTGCCTTTTTTTACAAGGGGGCAAGTTGGCAAGGTTCTAGTGCATTTTAAACAAAAGTAGTTAAAATAAGTATACATGTTATCTAAAATATCTGTAGCTTAACTACTTAGGCTTGAAAACGTTCCTATCTTTTTTAATGCTTGATGATAAAATAAATCAGAACAGAAAATCTTCAGTTCAAAACCAGGTTACTTTGCTAGGGAGTCTATGGCTCCCAGAGAGTTTAATTGAAGCAGCAGCCACTACCATGCAAGCTGCTGGGAGAATCAGCTTCTCCAGAGCAGAGTGTCAGGGTCTGACAAGAAAACCCCATTTGGGGCAGGAAAGACATACTTTCTAGCAGTCTCAATTTGTCCAGCATAGAGGCTTTGGCTTTGTATCCTGCCCCTTCACCTTTCCTTGTCCCATGAAACAATAAATGAAAAACATTGGCTGGTATTCTCTCCCACAGCTGCTAAAAGCAATTATTCCAACTCTTTATGGAGCTTTCAGAAGCGGCTCTGTTCTCAGCATTAAGGGTTTTTCAGGCCTTGAGGGTCTTGCGTATCTTTTTCCCTTGGGAAGAAAAACCCCAACAATCTCCAAGAATGAAAAATGCATATTTCTCTCTGTTCTCAGAATTCTGGAAAAGTCTGTTTCAAAATCTTCAGTGTCTTCTGCTATAAACAGCTTGAAAAATTTCTCTTGGAGGCATGGCCATTTGAGAATGGCCTTCTGCTACTGATTGCAGAAGGCCACTCTTACTGAGAGTCTTATGGTGATGTGTCTTCTGTCAGTCTGAAAAACTTCAAATTATACCTGCTAATAGGTTTATGGTTCAATTTGAAACGATCTGTCCTAGATCTCTAAACAGTCTACAATATGCATGTCTGTTCTTAGCAGTTTTATCCAGACTTCCTAAGTCAGGGATGTTGACTCCTTATGTAGTTTTTAGATAAATACGTTGGAAGGCTTGCACACTGCAGTGAAGATCACCTAAGTTAGGAACTGGCTTTTAGCTTTTTCATACAAAAGAAAACCTCTTTCCTCTCTAAATGGTAAGTATATCTGCCTGTAAGCACCACAGAATGTTTCTGTGACAACAAGTTGAAAAAATGGGATGCAGGTGTCTTAAGTAGTCATCACAGTGTGTGTATCTGTCATGAGGCTTTGTCTTAGTATCTTCTAAGGGGTAGACCCCTCCACTAGAAGGAAGAGTACTATTTTCACATATCAAATAAGACACAAAGGATTTTTACTTTTTTTCCTATTAGTAGTCCTCTAGAAATTTTCAGCTGCACATTCAGGAGAGATTGAATTTTAGTCATCTGAAAATATTGTCCTAGTCTAAATTTAGTAGTTGGTATTTGTTTGTTTGTTTTATTTTCATTGACCTTTCAAGTCCTTCTGCTGAAAATCGGCCTACTGTTCAGAAAATATTCACGAGGGCAGAAGACTAGCAGGCAAGATAGAGGGAATGGAGCAAAGAGTTCTGGTTCATATTCTCATTCCCAGTTTATTTGTGTTATTTAAAGGATAACATTAAAAATTTAGGTTGGAGATGAAAACAAAGACACTTTTCACCTGGAGATGTTCCTTTCTGGGCATGTGCTGAATACAAGCATTGGTGTGATTTTTCACCTTCTGCCTCCCCCTGTGTTGCTTTTGGGGCTGTTCTTGGCCCAGATTGAAGAAGAGATACAGTGTGAGACGAATGCCTGTCACTTGGTTATGGTATTTTCATGGAATAAGACCCAGTAACAAGGTTACTCTGTTTCAGTGCTATTCTTTCTCCTCCTTTTTGCTGCTGCATAATTCCGTGTGGGAAGTCAGTTGGATACTGATGTGTTTCTGTCATGTTTTGCAATTTATGCATTGAATTTGGAAATTTAGGTTGTATTTGTGTTTGCTATATATATACACAGGCTAAAAGCTGTTCCAAGGGATATGCCAGAAATTTGGGCCTATAGATGAAAACTGATAATCTTTTCTGTAGATAAAAACTAATATTCTTCTCTTGTCACCTTCTAGGAGAGAAACCATTCAAATGTGATGAGTGTAACTTTGCTTCCACAACACAATCGCATCTGACACGACATAAGCGTGTCCATACTGGAGAAAAGCCTTACAGATGTCCCTGGTGTGACTACAGGTAATGAGTCATTAACTAAAGCATGATGAGAGAAGGGTTAAGGTGATCAGATGAGGTTCATTTGAAGTCACCAGTAAAAATATATTGCCATTAAAACACCATCAGGGCAGCAGTAATTACATATTTAAATTAGGAGCTAAATTTAAAAACTTAGTCTTCAGTATTTAGGTGTTACTTTATAAAGAAAAACAAATGATGGGAAACCTTTTAGTGGTAACAGTACAGTGCTAATGCTGAGTGTTTGTTTCACAGCTGCTCCAGTGTCTTTTGGAATTCTCTGTGGTGAGGCTGCTTATCTGCATTGCCTTTTCAAATCAGTTGCTGTTTTGAAATTTTTCTCGGTTGAGTTGCAACCATTTCACCAAGAAAGGAAAAGTTCCCTAAAAGGCTTACCAGCCTAAATACTCACCAGACACTTACTAGAACTGGAAGCAACTTGAGCTAGTTGCAGTTCTTCAGAGTCTTGTTGTTCTGCTCCAATTTTCCTTTTCCTTGCTAGCCAGGGTGTTGGGATGAAAGCTGTCCATAAGGTTGGTTGCATGGCAAAGCCTCCCATTTCACACCACTAAAACCCATCCCTATGTTAGGGCAGTTGATTAAATTTTAGAAGAATCATATGATTGAACAGTGAAGATTATTTCTGGTGCTTATCACCTGTGTTTTTGGTTCATTCTAGACTACTTATTAAATTATCTCATATTGCTTAAGTGCATCTTTACTCTTAAATACACTTCTTCTGCATTCTTGAATACTTTTAATACCTTGCAGTGAGGTGGCTAGTCTATGTGTACCATAAAGAAATCCATAGATGTATTTTATGGGCAATTTGCAAGAGTTGATGTTCAAAAAGTTTTTAAAAATCAGCATTATATTTGATAAATGGCATATGATTAGATGTATGTGTTGTGATGCATGCACACAAAAGGGGAAAGTTAAACATTTGATTATACCCCTATAGCATTTTTTATTTTCTTTTCATGCTGAACATACAACTGTAATGTTCCTTTAGTATAAGTTTTAATGTAGTTTCCTAAAGCAAGACTATATAATGAAGCCTATCTGCTCTCATAATACCTGTTTTCATGCTATTTATGAGTTACTTTACAGAAAACTCTTGTACAGAAAGCTTCTGCAGTGGTAACACATGTTCTGTACAAAACTTCTATTGCACTGTTTTGTTTGTGTGGGGCAAATGTTCTGTGAACTCTTCTGTACTGAGCACCCATTAAAACACACTCTAGAACTGCAGAGAACTGAATTTGATAACCTCAGGGGGAGGGGGCTATGTTTCTATGCTGCTACCTTAAGAGTGTCCCTGCTTTCTTTATATTTTTCTTTGTAAGTAGAAGTGGTTTTGTCAGCTTCAGTAAGTCATCTAGGAATTAGAGGTGGTTTTCATTTGTCAGAGCAGTTGTGTTAAAAGGTCTGTGTTGAGTGAAGTGAGAGCATATAAGTGTTAGTGTGACATGATGTGCTGCATTGAAGGTAAAAGAAGTACTGTCTTTAATGTTGTGTGTTTTAGGACACTCAATCTTGCAGTCATCCACTTTTACTGAATCATCCCAATTGGCAGGAATAGTCTTCTTACAGAGCTAGGTAATGAGAAGTGGGTTATGGTGGGTTTGAGCTCCTTGGCTTGAAGACCCGTGAGACTGGGAGTGTAGATGTGAATCAGTTTGGGGTTTGTTACACACATCCAATGAGTGGATGCACTTCCCTCACTCAGGATGACAAAATGCATAAGCCAGTGCTCTGTTGTGAGTGAAAGACAGGAGATCATTTTACTTTGGATAAAGAGTTTTCTGTATGGAATATAAATTCCAAGAAATAACAAGATTTTCATTATACTGGAGGTTATTAGAGAATATGCAAGCATAGCATATTTTATCAGGATTAACAAGAAATATCTGGGCATGCCCTTGCTTTTATATTATTGAAAAATAAATGTTTCATGACAATAGAATGTTAGTTTGCATCCTTCACAGGCCAATTTTAACCTAACCTTTGGAGGCTGATCTCTACAGACACCAGCTGATGAAGCTTTGATTCTGCAGGAAATGTGTTCCAAGCTCAGCTGAAAAACATCTGGTAGGGATGCAGGAACCAGAGCTATGCTGCTGCTGCAAGTTCATAGAGGCAGTGAGACACTCCATGTAGCTGCAGAGGAGCCCATAGAGGGGCTGCTGTATTTATTAGCTCAGCAGTCCTGCTTGTGCCTGCCAGTTTCCATAGTCCTGGGATATTAGCCAGCCTTGTTGGCAAGTATATGTTCTGCTCTCTATCCACCTCTCTCTTCATTTTAAACGACAATTTTAGGGGAATCACATGTTGCCTCCTTGTCAAGTCACACAGTGTTTCTCTTTTAAAGGAAAGTTATTAGCAACTCTGTAAATAATATTGTTTGCACCAGTTTAGCAGATGGTATGTAGTCTTGCAAGTGTCACCTACAGAAAATGTTAAAACGAAGATTTTAAAATCTGCTGATCTAGTGATAAAATTCACCCCTAAGTCTGGTGGTTGAGGTCTCATTGTGATGCTGTGAGCTCGGCCCTTGCACTGTAAGTTCATCCAGACTATTTCATGTGTTGCTGTTTAGTGTTGCTTGGCAACTGCAGACTCTTTAATGAGCCTTGTGCTTTCAGGGAGGTGAATATTCCTCTTTTTGTGTTGGGATATGGAGGAAAGTATTGCTAGTGCTAATATAAAGTTTCATTGACAACTGATGTCTGTTCTATAAAAGTAGTTTGAGGCACTTGAATTAAAACAGTGGCTAAGTACAATATATTTAAATTATTCCCATTCAGCTCATTGGTGCTCAGACTATTGTGGGAGATTCTTGACTTCGAGCTTTTCAATTCCTCAGCCTGAAATTGTGAATAATCATCCTGCAAAAATTCTTGCCAGTCTAGTGGCTGAAAGGTTAGATAACCCTGGCTAGATGTACAGAAGAAGGGCCATTAGAAGAAACTAATCTCAACTTAGGAACTGTTATAAACTTTATAAACTGAAGTGAAATCAGCTCTAAGATACTATGGGGAAAAGAGTGATTTTGGATTCATGGAACAGAGAAGGCAATTTATTCCCCATATAACACACGAGACATTCTTTTTTAACTAGAAGAAGACACGAATGGATGTGGTTTTCTGAAGGGAATCGTAAACTAACTTAGCATTTTTAGCTCACAAATTGTAAATTCTCTATAGTATGCATATGCTTGTAGTTGTACTTCAGTATTCTTGTGAAAAATGTTCCCTTCCATCACTAGATTTGTACTGTGACCACTTGATATTCATTTTTGTCTATATCTTTTATATTTTGATGACAAAGGAATTGACATCTGCTTTTTGATACAATAGTATGTGACTCCCGGTAACCATCATAAGTTGAAATTATATTGTCCATCTAGTTTTAAAAATGCTTTAGAAGGAAGCAAAACATAATATTCATAAACACAAAAATTTACTTGTATGTTTGGTTACATATTTTTCACATTTGGGTTTTCAATTTAGGTTTTCCCTATTTAGATAAAAATATGCATTATTTTCCTTTGCATTTACTTTTTCAAATCACACAGCATGTCTCTCCATTCTTAAGTCAATGTGCTTTGTCATATAAAAATATTCATTCACCCTTAATTAATATTCAACCTAATTTTATAATACAGAATTGGTCTCACAGGGCCCTGCACCACCATTACTTATGCAATGCTTATTTTGTATTTCCTAGTCATTTAAAAAAGATGTGTTATGTGGCTGAACTTTTCAGATGACACCATCCTGGAGTTACACTGACAACAATACTGTTTGCATTTGGTAATGGGCACAGTAAGCACTGAAGAGCTGTATAACATCCTGAAAATGAACAGCAGCTGTGACATAGGTTTCTAAATCTTTTGGTTGTATAGTCTGTGGACAGACTTTCTAAACCTGCAGCGTAGTTAGGTACCTGAATTTAACCTGATTGCAGAAGTGAAAAATTCCCATAAGTCTGATGTTGTCAGTGAAAGATGCAGATATACAGCATTTTCAGAACTAAACTGGTTTTGTGCATGTGTCTAAGAAAGGGAAATCTCATTTATTCATATGTAAGGTTTTAAATTTAACTCCCATTTGTTCTGACTTTCTATATAACTACCAAAACTTCTCAGGCAATTTATGTTCATGATGTATGTGAGGGGGATGTTTCAGTGAAATGGATCTGAGTTACATGGAGGGGGGCATGCAAAAGGCAGAACCCTGCTTTTCTCAAATGATCAAATTTGTTGGATTACAGTGCTCGGGAGAAGCACTGACATAGTTTTGTGATGCAGAAAGAGTATTGCTCCTACTTTGGCCACAAGAGTGTGGGACTGATATTATGTTAATGTGCTTCAGGCCATCCCTCTGTGATTAAAGAAAATAATTTTCAGTTCTCTGGGATTCCACTGTATAGTTCATTTTGCACAGAGTACCCGTGGTGGTGGGGGAATGGAAGGCAATATGCAGGGGTGTTCCTTAGACATAGATAAGAAGGTGTAGAAGTTGTATAAAGCAAACAGCCAGGCCAGCAAAACAGCATGCATTCCTTTCTATGAAGTATATGGCTTGTGAAGGATGTCTTACAAGACTGAGAATAAATAGCATACATTTTTAATATAATTATGTAAGCTAAAATAAATATTTTACATTTATTATGCATAATAAAATAATTAGACAACATTCTGTAAGGGATTATGGCATCTGAAATTCCAACTGCAGACGGATTCATTGCATATTTTCAGCAGCAGCGGCAGCATGACTTAGGGGGAGTTACTCCACAGGGGCTACTTTTCTTTTTTGAACAGCATCCCTAGGGAGTTCCTATTTCTGTCTGACTTACAGTATCTGTTCATAGGTTGTAAAGACCAGTTTATAATACACTCCAGGATTCACACCTAAGTCATAAGAATGTGCAAAGTAAGTGTTTTCTCTCTATTTTGGTGAATTCAATAACTTTTAGGTATGATTGCATCAGCTGCACTACTCCCTTGTTACATCAAGGATAACTAGGGACTACTTTACAGATGAGGTAACAATACATACTAATTCATAGCAAAACTGAAAGACTGTTAAGGCAAATTCTACATAAAATGATGAAAACAGTTTATTTATCATTAAAACATTAATACCAATATACTCTTTGTAACCAGCGAAATTTAATATGCCTATATAGGAAATAACTGGGTAATACAACTGTATAGGCTGATGAGGGTTCCAGATGGCAACCAGCACTGCACTATGGGAGAACACTTATACATATATATATATATCTCAAAGGCAGAATTGGAAAAAAAAATGGTGCATATACTTTGTACAAATACAAAGTTGTTGAGGAAAATAATGCAGGTATGTAATAGAGCAAACAGGGCCTTCGGGATGTGCTCCAGCTTCTGTTGTGTTCAGCAGCAGCAGTTGAGGATATCCAGTGCCTTGTGCTAGCAGACTTATAAACAAATGAAGATGAAAGTTTAGACAGACATTCTGTCAGTGCATGGGGCACAGTTCCCTGATGAAAACTCAGAATATTATTGCCCTGTTAATTTTTAATAAACATTGAGATAAAATATTTGGAAATATTTCTATTAATCTGGAATAAAATATGCTGTAGCATTTAAGTCCTTAAAAGAAAACTAATCTGAAAAAGAATTTATGTATAGTTGCAAAACCACTTTAATTATTCCAGCGAATACATGGCATACAAAACCACGGCCAGCATTATTCCCTTTTGTAATGTTTCTGTGGCTTAATAAAACCTCTTATATTCACCTAAGTTACGGGGTATAGTTTATGTGGTAAACTCAGAATAAAAATGTGCAGTGTTGTAGTAGCACACCATGCAGATCAGCTGTCAGGTTAACCAGCTTAACCAGATGTGATTGCAGACACTCCAAACCGGAGAGCACACATAGTTACCATGTGACCCTTGCTCGGACGTGGCTGTGCTGTCTGCACTGACTCAGAAATTGGGTCTCTGCAATTTTGGACAGTCGGTGGTGGCAGTATAAAAGAACTTAGGCTCCCTCTCTCAAAGCTGTCCCTGTCCAATGTCACTACATGGGGTGCTTAAGGGAATGTGTGTGTGCAAGGAAGCACGATTGTTTCTTAGGAAAAGATAGATATATGAGCACACACGTGTGCATTGGGATGTGCAAACCTGGGGACCGTGGTCCACAGGGAAGTTGCCATGTTAAGAGGCCTTGGCACAGCATGACATCATTTTGTGAGGTGCTCCACATTCTGTATTTGTAATTAATAGCGTAGTAAATGCACTTTACTTAGCAGAAGACTACTGTGGACTTTTACTAATTTTAATGACAAATACTTGTTAAGGAAATGCATCAATAATTCCATGAGCCTTGGTACCTCTTTGTTTGTTTGTGTTTTCTTCTTTTTGTTTCTTTGTTTGTTTGTTTTTGTTTATTTGTTCTTAGGGGTTGGGGTTTTTTCCCTTGTTGCCACTCTAAGAAAGAGGAATTAAAAATTGCCTTTTTAATTCAATGGATCTGTGATTCTCATGCTAACACTGAACTTGGGACTTTAAGGATCTGCCCAAGTGGTGATGCAAGTGCAAACACTGATAACACTATTCTGGTCTCATTTTGGATTGAGTCCTTTGAAGAACAACTTTTAAGGGATCTGTTTAAGCCTAAATGCAGTGCTAAATTACTCAAATGAGACTGCTGAGTTTAATGTTACTGAGACTTGAAGCCATTTTGATATCAATACAAAAATTAATATCTGGCTTCAGCATCTCTGTTACAGCCTGTCATGATTGTAGGCCAGCACTTTGTAATTTGTTCACACTTTGGTTTAAGTTCTGAAAAAAAATTGTCAGTCTCCTAATTTCTTTCAGTAGTCACTGTCTTTCCCTTACAGTTCAATTTGGGCTTTGTCCCTAAATGTTTCTGAGACAGCCCCTTCCCTGTTGAACTGATGCTGTTTTTTTCTGAATCAGTGTCCAAGACACTTAACCCAAAACCTTGAAGTATTTGGTGTCTAGGAAATATGAATAAGACCACTTCATGCAGTCGACAGATTAATGTAACTAATGTATTCTTTTATCACATTTTATCTTCTCTCTGTTCTCACACTGCTTTTTTGCTATCATATGTAATCATCATTGTCTCATCTATTCCTCTTTCTTAGAGCATAAATATGTTATCAAAAATACATGTATATTTAATATATACTTAATTCATGTTTATCAATCTGAAACACCAGCATACATTTAAAATTAAAATAATCTTAAGTATGTTGTATTTTGATAGTAAATAAAATTTTAGTACTAACCTCAAGATGAACAGCAATGCTGTGGTCTTAATATAGCTTGTAGTAGCAAAAAGACCTGTAATTTCCTGTTCTTACAGTGCTTCTGATAAAATAGTACAGTGAAGATCTTTTATGTCTACAAGTAATCTTCCATTTGTTAGAATGGTTTGATCTAAAAATAATCATTGGCATCATAGCTTAATTAATGTGAGCCTTTTGTGTAAAACGTATTTTAAAAAAGACTAAAACAACCATATATGTTTTCTTTGCTCTTGCCTGTTAGCAGAGAATAAAAGAATTAATCTGTTTATTTTGCCATTCCTTAATCCCCAATCCAGTAATGACTGGATATAATGATAAAACGGCCAAAGCTATCTTTGGGGGTGATGAAATCTAAAAGGAATTGTTATTATTGTTGTTGTTGTTGTTGTTGTTATTATTATTATTATTATTATTATTATTATTATTATTATTATTATTATTATTATTATTATTATTATTATTATTATTATTATTGCTAGCTACCATCTAACTATGTGGCTGGTAGCTAGCAATCTGAAAATACTTTGGTAGCATTACAGGTCTCCATGATGAAATTGATAGACACAAGCCTGATGTGTTGTGTGGGGTTTTTTCTCCAGGCTATATGGCTGTAAAACAGGTTCCTGTGTTAATGCTGTCTTTGTGACAACTTTCCCTCTTCCTCCTTCACGTGTGACATACGAAACAGATTTAAGTCTGGGGAAGTGACAGGAAGCAAATTCTGTTCTGAAGTCCCAAAAAGGGGTATACTCTAGTGCAAGGGGAAGAAAGGGAAAGTTTTTTTTTCTGTTTAAAGTCTGATAAAAATGAGATAAAGAAAATAATTGCTGAATAGCAAGTAAAATAAGGAAAGAAAAGAGCTTTTGTGTTTGAGAAAAGCTTGCTACTTACATTCTTTTAATGCATTAGAAATGGTTAGCAATTTTCCAGATAAATTTGGCATTGTTAGAAATTTCTGGTTTATTAAAGCTAAATAAAATTCCTTGCACATTCCAACAGAGTTGCCCTTGTCCGTGAACCAGTTTCTACCCAAATTCTCCTGCAATTGTCGTGTTGGGGCACTTTGGGAAGTCCGGTACTAGAGCCTCTGTCAGCAGCACAGGGTTCCCCACCTCCGGAGTGGAAGCGTGGGCTCCACGCCCCAGGCTGGGGCTCTGCAGTGTGGCTGGAGGGGGTTTGCCAGGCACCACAACATGATATGGTGGGACTGAGGCTCTGGAGCAGCATCAGCACCTGGCGTTTGGAAGTCTGCTGCTCCTGGCCACCCTCTTTCTTCCCAGTGTTGTGGGGAAGTCCTATGGGAACCTCAGCTTTCTGCTTTGGAGAGAGAGGCATTAGAGACTTGGGAGCTCAGAGTTCCTAAGGGGCTGCTTTGAACCTGTGGGTTCAAAGTTGCTGCTTAGTGTTGGCCAGGGGAGAGCTTGCCTCAAGGTTTGAACTGTTGCCTTTTCTCCTTCCTGAGCAGCTGGGAGAAGGTGTTGCATTCTCCATAAGAAAATGTGGCATAAGGAAGAAGGGTCATTTGGTATACAACAGCTCACCTTCCCTAAAACCATTCTGCAGTCTCTGTTGTATGGTACTCTACTTTATTCTCATAAGTCATGGATCAGGGATCCCTATTTCTCTTGAGGCTTTACTTACAAAAAGACAATCTGGAGAGGAGCCTGTTGTCCTGTTGTAACTTATTAAGTTGCTTATTACAGCTATTTTGACCATGGTTGGGATGATCTTTGTGGTTTTGCTAGGTCTGTTTAGTTCTGAATAACAGCTGTAGATACAGCTGAGACTTCTTAGGGAATAACCAGCATATAAAGCACTCAGTTTTGTTATTGCAAGTGATGGAGTGCTGCTCTGTTATTTTTTTTTTTAATGTATTTTAAAATGCACTCTTTTAATAATGGAAAGGGAATTAAGGCAAGAAAATATATATGTACAGCACTCCTCATCATCTCCTCAGCAAGTTAGATAAGCTGAGGTTTAGTGTGCCTAATGCAATGGAACAAGCTAATGCAACGATGTTCTCCTTTCTCCCACCCCCATGGGCCAGGGGATTGGAGTGGAGACATTCCTTGATGTTTTCCCACCTCTATTTATAAGTGCCCAGGTTTTTTTCCTGGGTTTCTTTTTCCTTCCACCTAAGCAAACTACCCAGTTCACTGTGGTTCCTAGAATAAGGTCCATACCCATATATCCACATTTTTAGATACGGCTTTAAAATGATACTTCTCCTGGTGTTCTTCAGCATTGCTATATTTTTATATTTTTAGCGATGTTGTCATTTAAAACACACACAACTAGAAACTCTTCATGTCATAATACTCTAAAATTATTTGTGCTATAATCCTGTAAACACATCTAATGGTTCTACTGATATCATTAACTGCCTGAACATCATCCTGTGGTTCATTGTGACTTAGAGTATAGTATTTATTGTTTTATGTTTGTAACTTCCGTGCATGCTCCTTCAATCCCCATTCAAGATGATTATGGATTCTCTCTAACAACTGTAGCATGGGACATAATTTATTCTGCTACAAATCCCATGTGGAATGCCTTCTCATACTGAGCTTCTTCAAAACATTTCTGTTGAAATTCTGCATGCACAGTCTACAGGGCAAACTACTTTAGAACCATTTTGAAGTTGTAGAAGTTATTGTAACTACTAAAATCAATTCTTAAGTTCTGGTGATGTTTCATTAGAAAAATATGGTATTTCAGACATCGTCTTATTAACAAGTTCTTTTTAAAGTACAGAGAACCATTTCCATTAGCAAATTTTGGAGATCTCTTATATGGATATTTTAACATATAAAAAACCATTAGTAATTTGGTTTTGTTTCAGGAAAAAAAGATGTATCTTTAGTTCAGAAAAGCAGGTTTTTTTAATCAGTTGACGAGGACTATTTTTTAGCCTTCTGTCCCTAACTTATTGTGAGACTTGTGCCAGCCCATCCATCCATCTTTCACCCGTTTCTTTAATAACTTTCTAAGCTTTGGCCAGATTCGGTGAAAATTGACATCCTGTAGTAGTTGCTGAGATAAATTAAGTTCATGTTTCCCGAAAGAGGTGGATGAGGAGAGGAGTGAAAAAAAATCACGGAGGGCCAGTCAGGCAAAATTCAGCTGTCATGCGTTCTTCTCTCTTACAATCTAGCCTCACCACCCAGCACAACTGTTTTTCCTTGGATGGGGATATCCTGAAGGAATATGTTGGGGAGCTGTTGTTTGCTGCATTGGTGCATTGGGAGACGTAGTGAACAGGGCACTGTTCACTAAATGCATAGGAAATCATGCTTCAGTTGGTACAATGCTCATGTGTCAAAGTATTGAGTCCCAAATAAACTGTTTGTTGCAAGTTGTCAGGACAGGTCCTTTTAAAAAGGTAAAATTTAAAAGATATTTTTCAAAGGATAGGGAGAAGACCCCCAAAATCTGTGTTTTTCTTTAGAAAAAAAAGATCATTTGGGAAAGATTTATACCCAGGCAATTCAGACCAGTGACATTTCTTAGTGAATAGGAAGAAGCTTCCCACTCTGGAGAGATTGTTCCACAAGTGCTTTTTTTGGCACTTTTTCTTTAAGTCATTCACTCATGAACTGACATATTCATAGATCTATATAGATTTATTTACTTCAGGAAAAGAAGCAAAATTTGAAGAAATGGTTAAGTTCTTTTTACATGTTATTAGTGATAATTGAGCATCCACATATTCTCATCTCACATGGAGTCCAGTGGCTCTGTTGCTATTTGAAATTCAGCCTCTTCATTTACGTGACTAAATGTGACTTTCATCACATTTTAATTTGAATTTTAATTACTAGTCTTTAAGATTTTGATCAGCACTAATAAATTAGAGCACAGTCATATGGTATTTAGCTGATTGATTTTTACATGCTGAAATATAGTCATTTTGAAGAGCAGTAAAACTTTCAAGTAGAAGAAATGTTTCAAAGATAAAGGAATTTGTATTGAATTTGTTCATTTGTGTCAGACCAGAGAGGGAAGTCCTAAATGTGAGCCCTTGGGAGGGCAGAACAGGTGTCTACTATCCAGTCTGTTTTAAATAAATACAGGAACATCAAGTCAGGCAAACAAGGCCAGCGAGTGCAGCTTTTGGGAATAGCTTTGTGTTTCCTGGTGGTGGTGCAAGAGGTGAGAGATGAGAATACAGCACTGGGTGATGTTGGTGTCTGTTGGTACTCTGCATTGCAGAACTGGATTCTAAAAGGCAAATACAGCATTTGTTTGCTGAGCTCTTGTCCACCTGGATCTATTCCTGGCTTCCTCTTTTGTTTGGATGTCTTTTCTCTTAGAAGTCTACCACATAACATCAGGAGAATCTTTATTTTGTTTTCTTGCTCTGAAGTGCCTATTTGTAGTTTCAGTTCTCCAGTAGCATGGCAGGAGTACTATAACAGAAAGGATTATAATTAAGCCCCTCTCCATTTAAGCATCTCTGTTCCATAGCTCAGTTGGGAGTCAGCTCTCACTGGCCAGAACGTGTATACTGTCACAGGGTTGATAATATAAAACAAAAACAAAGACAATGGATAAAATTCTGGCTCCACTGACGGTATTCACCTCCCCTCCATGTCCTCAGTGAAGCGACAATTCTCACCTGTCATGAAGGTACTTGTTTCTTAGGAAGGAGAGAAATGGAAAGCTAGGGAGATAGCAGCACCTTCCGCAAGACTTTGTATCCTAAACAGTAAAAAAGTTCAACTAGGCAAGTAAGTTGTGGATTGAGAACCCGGTTATTTCTACTTTCAGGGGGGATCCCAATCTCCTAAATCTTGCCAAAAGACATTTAAATGCAGAAGCATGTACTCCTTTTGGAATTTCTGTTTTTCAGTTTTATCTCTACTTGAGTTTGCAAGTTCTTGCACAGCTGAGTGGAATCACTGAGGCATGCTCAGAAGTCTTTGTCCTGGGGAAATGGCCTCAAGACTTTTGGTACAGTTTCTAGGCAAACAGACCCCTCTTCCTGTATTTTTGGGTATGTGTTAGAGGCCTGAATATTAGAGAAGTCAGGATTCATTTCGTTCATAATGAACTGCTGTCTGCAGCCTCTTTCGAGTTATTGTTTAGGATTCTCAGCTGAAAGGACACAGGACAAAGTGTTTAGAAGCCTGTTGTTTGGGTTTTCTAAGAAAATTATATGGGGAACATAACTGAAAACAGAAGAGTGTTTCTGAAAGCAGGGATTTGATCTGCTTTTGGCTCCTGGCAGTTCCTTGCTGTCTAATGGCAAATTTTCAAGAAGAAAGGGTTGATGCATGATATTTTGTGCCAGCTAATATACTTTCCTGGGACAGAGAACAGAGCTCAGCCTTCCTCAAGATAAGGGCAGCCCTAAACTTGGGAGTTTTATTACACAGAACAGTTGCATCATTTCTATAAAGTTAGGGGCAACATTGTTTCCTTTTCCAGAGCAGGTTAGAGCTTCTGATGTTTCCTATTGGTGACCTACATCTTTCTTTAGAAACAGTAGATTTCTAATTTACACAGATGTTGAGAGCTACATCAGTTCTTTATTATGTCCACTGATTGCATTGCTAATTTCAATGGCTATGGAGGACAGACTGGGTTGCCATCTCATACTGCCATGCCCAACAGTGCACCTAAACAGAAAGCTGTCTACCCTCTTTTACTGATACCCTGTCTCCCAAACCTATCACTACTCTTTTTGCCTATTGTCTGGTTATCATATCCTTCTCAATACTTAGATTATAGGTTTTCTGAGGCCACAACCATTTTCTTTGTTGTTTCTCTGTACAGCAGTTGGCGTATCATTATTCTGCCGTGCTGTCCTCTCAGGTCAACATGCGGTGCAGTGAGAATGTACCAGCTTTCTTGGAGCTACCTTTTGATTCATAAACCTAGGATTTCACCAGAGGAGTACGGGAAAGCCTGTACTGTTGTGGTGAAACCTTACTGTTGCCAGGACTGTGATACTGTTTAATAACTAAAACCTCAAAAAGAGTAACAGCTGAGACCCTGCATTCAAGTTGAAGTGCAGTATCAGTGCCTAATTCCCATAGTTTCCTTAGAAAATGTTATCTCTCCTTTATGGACTAGTAGTCCAATACCTTTCATGAAAATTAAATGCATATAAATAGAATTTTTCAAATATGCGTGCAGTCTTAAGTGCCATTAGAATCAACCTTGGCTGGTTTAGTCTGGTTTTGTTTTTAAACCTGACCTTCAAATATGTGTCTCGCTAAATGTGTTTCTGGGTGCATTTATTTTGTTTTGGTTTTGGAGATCATGTCATTGTTATATAGCTGAAGAAAGGGTAGTACTGAAAGGGATGCATCTTGGAATGCAAGTGGAACTATTTAGACTCTATTCTTTAAAGCACAGCTTCTTTATCTATACCCATTTGGTACTTAGAAATGAAGGATTTCAGGATATTATGAGCTATATTCTTCTCTTGCTATTCACCTCATGTTAGTAAGCTGCTATTCTGCAAACTCATGGAAATAGCACTGAAACATATAGACTACTTCCATCTCTGCAGCAAAAACCCCCAAATTGTATACATCTGATAAGAAAAAGGAAACAGATACAGATAGATTTTTCCCTAAATTTCTATTATTTACTTAATTTATATTTTCTTTTGGAAAATACATGGGTTGTTTATAATAGTTGTAGTGTAAATTCTTGTGGCCTTTAAGGAGACATGTGAATTAATGACTTCTCAAATAATTGTTTTACAAGATTGCTGTAGCATTTTTAGGATGAGTGCTTAGTTAAAATAGTCACTAAGGTCATGTTATTCACATAGGCATTTTTTGCAGCAAACCTGTGTATTTTTTATTATCTGTGCATTCTGACTTGAATTACCAAGGTCCTTTCATATGTGTACATACAACATTAAGCTTATGAATAGGTCCAGTTGTTCTAAAGTTAGTAATGTTCCCTAGAATCATGTGCTGAATTAGCCCTTTAAGGACTGTATTACTATGATGCAAAATAGATTCAAAGGAATAGTTTGGTTTTATATAAAAGATGAGGAGTGCAGAATTTTTTCGGTGGGTTCTGTTTGTTTGTTTGTTTGTTTTTAGTTTAAGAGTGCAATATATGTTTTCTTTAGCTGTAAAAGCACAATCAAGGCAACATGATAAGTGAGTCAGTGTTGTAAAAGTAAAACTAATTTTGCCTTCACTCACATGAGCTATAGAAGGAGGAAGCTTTATTGTCCCTGGGAAGGTGATAAGGCAGAGTAATTGTATATTATACTGTCCTGGAACATCTGCCTGAAGACTGTTGGAGCAATTCATCTATCATGGACGATACAGCATGTTTTGTCTTTCTGCTTTAACCCATCCCCACTGCTGGCCTGCACGAAGGTTTTGATAGGGACTGTGCCTGGGCTGGGGCTCACATTAATCAGTCCCCTTGTTCAACACTCCAGCTGACATAATTACAACCTGCGCACAGCAGTTATTCAAGTTGAGTCCTTGTCACTCGTGGTGCGAAACTACACAGCTCAGATCCCGAAGGAGATTGCCTTATCACACAGAACAAGGGCTCACAGGAGTTGAAGAGAATAGAAATGGGAAAATGTCTTCCGGGAGTACTATATATTCCTTTAAAATAAGACATTTGAGAGACTTACAAGGGACAAAGAGAAGCATTGTGCAAGGTCTGAAATGAACAGGTTATTATTTTTAAAAGGATTACACAGGCCATTTTTGGGAAATGGACATGCATTATTAAATAAATTCAGTGGTCTCTCTTATCATTCAGTGGCTCTGCACTATTAGTTTTCTTCAGAAGTGATAAAATAGTTTTTGACTCGTATAAGCTTTAAGTATCTCTCAGTAGAAATCATCAGAACACAACTCATAAAAGTGCACATATTATACCAGTAAAATTGGCACACACATAAGGGAAGACCTGCAAGGATCAGAGTTAAAGGTGAAGGAAGAAGCATGCAAAAGGCCTTTCGAAGATGAGCAAGTTCATTAGTTTCTGCTGTTGTATGATACCAGAGTGTGAAAGGTGAAGCCAAAGAGAAAGTTTCATATTTTACCATTTTTCCCTCTTTTCATGTTAACCCTTTGTGGGGAAAAAGACAAGTCCATAACAGTATCTATGATAATGTAAGAAATTTATTTTCATGTAATATGATAGGGTTAATTTTATATGGTTGTGGGTTTTTTCTTTAAGACAGAACCTTTGCATACATGGTGTTTTATCACAGGATAATTTGTTTGGTATTGGTCTATAAAATTCCTCAATAGGACAGAATTTAATTGGTATCCAGAAGGCTTTTGCCCTGGTGTTTAAATTTTTTTCTTCTTGGATCAGCTTTTTGAAGTAATACCATTCAGGCAGTTGCTATTCTTCTCAATCAGTAGATTTAGAGTGTTGCCCTGATTTCTCATCTAGCTAAAATCATGTTATGTCTGTTAGACATAATTGTGTATTGATGAAAGAACAGTAAAAATGTGTCTATTCTGGGTGGTCCAATTTTAATCTAATACCTTTACAAGACAGCTTATCTGGAACTTTGAATAGTCTAAAGTAGAAGTGCAGTAGAAACTACCTTATACATTTTACTTTATATATAGGTATGCTAGGGGAGTCAAATACACAGTTCAGTGCTTTCATTCCATTTCAGTATCTTTTGGTTAAGTTAACACAGCACATTAATTTTGATGTGTAGATGTCCAGTGAAAGTCTTGCTATGTGAAAACTGCAGTTTCTTACTGTGCTGCAGGGCGTCCTTATAGGCAAATGTACTCTTGTAGGAACAAAAATCACGTTTTGCTTGCTCCTTACTCTTAAAACCAGTTCTCCTGGAGTGAATGATGTCTGTGAAGTAAGCTCAAAATACAGAGCCAAATGCTGCATTTACTTACATTTGTGCAGAAAATGGCATTATGAGGACATAATCTGAAGAGAATGATGTTTCTCTGAGATATGCTTTCAACACACATTTTCGATTAGATAATCAATCATGCCTCCAACTAAAGACCCAAATTTGACTTTCAGAATCTAAGATGGTTTTGCAGTATTGACAGCCAGGAAGAATATATTTTAATTTGCAGACTGAACAAATTTCCATGACATCATGGAAGCACAATAAATGGCTGACCTCACAATGACATTTTTCAGACTTAAACTATGCTTCTTGGAGACTTTGAGCCCAGAAAAAGCCTTAAGCTCAGCCAGTCTGACCTTCTACAGAAAACCAACTGCATAGGAGGTTTTTTTCCCAGTTTGCTCTGTACTGAACCTCCTACTTCTGACTGAATTTTATGATCTAGAAACATATTCAGGTTTGATCTGAAAACAGGCAAAGTTGCAGAGCCAACTGAATCTTTCTCTTCCGTGAAAGATTAATTGCTGGAGAAATTGTGCTTTGTTTCTCAGTTGAATTTGACTGTAACTTGTAGTCATTGCTTTTGGTTTCGTATAGGTTTTCTCCAAGTTAGCTTGTCCCTTAATCACACCTTTATTCCATATTAAGTTACTCACAGGCCAAGCTCAAGTGTAATAAGCAAAACAGAAGGGGTTTTTATTAAGTGTTTTAGAGTTTTTTACCCCACTTAACTTCTATTTCTATTTATAATCACTTGGCGGTTGTTTGTTCCCTTTTATAAATGTAGGCAGTAATATAGGAAGTAGATATTCTAGAATTAGTTTCTCTGGTGTCACAAAGAGAACATTACATCCTTCCATTTGCTCGCTACTTCCTTGCTTATACAGCAAAATATAGCATGGGGCCTTTCTGCTTATAGAATCACACTGGAAGTTCACATTAAACTGATGGTCCACTAATCCCTAAATAATTTTCAGTGTCGCAGCTTTTCACAGCATTGTCTAAGTTACCTTCATGCATTGTGGAAAGGTGGGAAAGCTAACATGTAATTGTGTGTGTACATGTCGTGATTGAACACACCTGGCTTCTGCAACTGCTCTGTATGATGGCAGTGTCATCGTTATTAATCATGCTGCCAATTACCGTGTTGTCTGCAAATTTTATTAGCAAGGATTTTATATATAGTTTTGGCATGCATAACAAAAGTGAATCTTTCAGACAATTATTGCTGATTCCTTTGATAAATTGGAACATTTGAAATGAAGAAGAAAATGACCATCTCTTTTTGCATGGGGGGTTGGGGCTTGGATAGGGCAAGAAGAGGCACTGTATTAGCATTAAAAAAACCTACTTTGAGCAGAGATCGTACAGACCACAGTGCCCTGGGTATGAATCCAGGCTGCAAAGCAACAGGATCTGTCCTCTAGGGAGCTGTGTTGTCACTAAAATGGCTGAAGGAACTGACACGAAGGCCAGTTGGACGAAGTACCATCTGCATCTGAGATTGACAGGAAGCCTTTAGGGTCTGTTGCTATCATTTCTGACTCCAGCAACATTAGGAGTCCAGTTTCATCCTGTGCAGCCGCTACATTCCACACCCTTTCCTAGGCTCCATCTGCACTTCTATATCTGTGAAAATACTTTATGTGTTCCTGAGGATATACAAACAGACTCCACAGAATTGTTCAGTTACTTTATGTGGTCATTAAAAGAAGTACGATCGGGAAAAAATTGATGTTGAAAAGAAATGCGTGTCTTCAATTAATTTCATCCCAGCTTTTTAAAAAAATTGATGTTTTCCATGGCCTCATTTCAGCAAGGTATTTGATCATGTACATAAATTTAACCTTGTGAGTCATTCTTTTGAAGTCAACGGGGGCTGCTTGTACTTGAGCCGCAAAAATACGCAAGTACCTTGTTAAATCAGGGCCTGTGATACCTAAAGCCCAGTCTCCATCCTCACACCACTGCAGAGATGCTGCTTCTCAGACCAACTTCTCTTTTATGCCATCTGCTCTAAGAAGAAAGGAAAGGGGGAGGGAGGAAGCCCAGGAACAATGGAGTGATTATTCTCAGTTACTGTGAAATAGATGAACTCCACCTGCTATTTCTGCCACTTAAACCTTGGCTGACACAGTGCAGCAGTGCACTCTGCACAGCAGACCCCTGCATCCCTCACGCCGCAGGCACACAGGTCCTTGAGCTGGGCCATCACAGAGACCACTCTGCCTGCAGCAAAGTGGAAGCCAGGAGTTCTAGCAAATGCTACAGAGAGTTTTCAGAAGCAGATCAGTCCTATGAAAAATTGTTTGGTTGTTGTTTTGGTTTTGTGGGTTTTTTTTCCCTTTGTTTGTTTTGGTTTCTTTTCTTCTCTAGTGAGTAAAAGGAGACACTGAGCCTCTCTCAGAAGAGCTTCTGGGCAGACTCACAAGCTGAGCAGCCCAGCTCTGCACAGCACCTATGGGGACAGCGAGGACCACAGCACAGGTGCAGAGCTGAGGCACATCTCTAAGACTTTCTGTACCCTTTCCACCCATTTCTAGCAGTTTGGACATAATTTGCAGGTTTCTGTCTAAAAGCCTCTTTATTTCTCTCTCTCTTCGCTTGTAGAAAATAGAATTAATGGAAGCATTGAAGGCAGGATGCCGTAGTTCCTTGGAATCACAGATGGGCTTTTTCCTGGAGAAAAATATTTTCTTTAAATTGTGGAGTGTGTTGTTTGCTGTTTTTTTACAAAAAATACTCTGAAAATTTGCGAGTAGATCTAGATGCCAGCACTGGCTCTATACTTCGATTTTTGTTCCCTGTGCAGGGTTGTAACTGGCTTTACAGATTCCTCAGAGGTAAACAAGACTGGAGTACATCTCTTCTTATTTCCCTTCAGAATTTCCAATTATCCTGAATTTGCCTTTAAAAGCACTTACTTTGGCTATTGTAATGATCAATTACTTGAAACTGGGAATTTTCATTCCAATACATTGTAAATAGAATGGTGGATCCGTGGCCAAATTACAGTTTGGACATGCTACTCTGCTGAATGGGGCTCAGACACAAGCAGTAATTATCAATCTTCCATCATTTTCTGTGCTGACGCACAAGTTTTTGCTGCTTCCCTACAGGGCACTGCTACTTTTTAGCAGCCAGCATTGGACATCTGTCACACATACTGTATGTCATAACAAATAGATCATTACAGAAAAAAATGCAAAGCTAAAAATGTAGAAAAGCAGAAAACATTATGATTATTATCCCTGGGTGTTGGTATAATACTACCAGAATAAATCCCAAATACATTTTTATTATTTTCTTTGTGAAACTGACTGTATTATAAAATCTCATTAAAGCATGTAAATGTAGTGTACTCTCTTTTATGGGCTATTTCATATTTTCTGAGTGGCAATACATGGCAGTACATGAAAACATGGCAATACATGTGGCCACCAGGTTGTTGGGCATGCATTTTTACAGCACCATGGGTGTGTATTTCAATCATCTTTTCTTGGTGGAGTTGAAAAGCTGTGAGCAAATACTCGCTGCAGAAGCAGCTATGGTGGCACAGACGTCGCTTGCCCTCAGCAGCTCGTTGCCTCTGTCCACCAGAGGTCTTTAGAAACAGCATAGGGAGGGGTTTGGCAGCAGTGACACAGCAGTGACACAGCAGTGACACTGAGATAGCATTGGGTACATTGGAGTTGCCGTCCTGAGTTCCCACAGAGCCGTGTGCTGCTAATTCCAGCAATAGTATCCTAAGTCACTTGAGAATTGAAGTTGGTTGCAAAGGTTCGGCACTTGTATCCATGTGATTGTTTCCCCACTCACTTAAAACCTAAATAAAAGGTAGAACTTTTGCTTTTAAAGGCAAAGAGCAAGGAAAAAGTAACCCAGGTGTATGTTAGTAGTGAGAAGGCTGAGAAAATGTATTACATTTCTTGTACATATATATATATTTAAATATATATGTTGTGTGTGTTAATATCTAATAATTATTGCAGTTTTATAATGTTAGTTTCAACGCTTTACCACATTTTTGGCTATGATATTTTGCTGGTTTTTTATTATTTCTTGTGCAATACTGTATTGACTTATAGCACTGAAGAGGTAAGCTTTAACCTTTAAACTTGCAGTCTGAATTGCCAGTGGTATGTGCAGATTATGTATGATTAGGTAGCTAGTTTGCACTAACTGGCAATCAGTTTATTTTATTTTAAAACCAGAAATGTAGCTAAATCTTGAATATGCAGGGAAGAATTTTTGGTTGGTTGGTTGGTTGGTTTGTTTGTTTGGTTTTTTGCTAAGTAGAAGTTGGGCAGAGTGGCTGTCATTGTGAAGGTTTTGATTGAATAGGCCTGTTTGTATAATGTAATTACCACAGATTGAGGTATTGTTTCTTTCCTGTCAAGAAAATATTGCCCTTTAGGTTGTTTACCACCACCCTACTGAATGCTAGTTTTCATACAGTTTAATGGCAGCAAGAAACAAAGGCAGGTTAGAAGGGTTGTATTTTGGAAAGCAGTAATGCTGAAAACAACCTGAAAGGATCCTGCATTTAACTGAGAGTGCAGGAGCTCTTGGCGCTGCAAGAAGTATCCAGCAGTTCCAGAATTGGCTGCAACTGGAGAGTGCTGAGCATGGGGAAAGTCATGGCATCCATGTATGCAGCACTGGTGTGAAATGTGAATTCAAAGCTTAAAGCAACTGGAAAGAATATAGGGAGAACCAACCTGATGATTCCTCAGAGTGAATTGAAAGGAACTCAGTCTCTGTAGCTCTTCCACTGGAGGTCCAGGTATCAGGAGATTCTTCAGCCAAGCAAGGTGTGTTGGACATGTGGCACTGTTAGCTGAATGCAGGGGGATAAGAAGTAAGACACTTCGTAAAAGGGAGAGTGATCAACTGAAGAGTAATTTGCCTATAATTTCAAAGGACTCCCTATTGGTCTCCATAAGAAACCATATTTTAGTACCAAAAGGGTTAAGGTTTGAGAAAAGAATCACTGGGCAAATGTTTATGAGCTGTGCTATCAATGAGGTCAAGTTAATGTTCCATATGACTTTGGGTTTCTAAAAATCTATGGCTCTCCTTTTCTAGTGTAATTACATTATTGCAATTTTGATTTCAAGACAGTTTTCCAAGTTAGATGGCATTTTCTGTGAAAGAAATACCTGCAAACATTTGGTGAATAACTGAGGTTGAGAATCTACAATACTGCATATTGCTTCATTGAGAAGTTTCCTTTCATCATAATTGCTTTTATTTCTGCAACAAAGTATCTACAGACTTCGCTATTTTTCTGTCAAAATGCTGCAATTTCTCTGTACTTTCAGGTTGCATAGCAGGGTATAAAGGGTGCAGAAGACCTTCAGAATGCTGTCTATATGAGAGTGAACTTGATTCATAGTGAAAAATGGGAAAAATAGAAATCTTTTCAATCAGTTGGTTGTATCACTGTGTTTGTTTTTATGTTGTAAACAGTGATGTCAATGGAGCTGCCCTAAGTCCTTTATGTTACGTACATTTCTCTGCAGAAAGAGGATGTTTATACATAGTGTGCTGGAGAAGACCTTTTGAAAAAGGTTTATTTTGTGCAAATAAGAGTCCTACAAGGTGCTAAAATTTTTAAAACTTAGTGGACTAGATAATTAACATTTTGCCTCATTTGCACCTCTGAAACCTTCCATTTCCATGTCTTGCAGTAAGTATCCTTCTGAAAATGTCAGGCACTGCATAATGGAAGAGTATTCTAATTTCAGTTACCTATTAGTAAATAGGAAAAAAAATTGATTACTTCCTGCGATATTTCATTTGGCTGTTTAATACAATGCTAATGTGTTCTCATGTAGAAAACCCTTAAAAATATAGAAACATTCCTATTCTGCATGGGCAAATTTAGAATTGACAGATATTTTGTGAATTTCTCTTTTTTCGTGATTTTTATCCAAAACATCACATAAGAGACAAGGACAGCAAATAGCTTGGTACTGGGCAGCCACAGGCCTGCAGTTAACTGCTGAACCTGGCTGTTTGCAGAGGCTGCTTGAACCAGGGCTGCTGGCTGAGGGCAGTGCAGAGCACAACCTGCTGCATCCAGCCACCAGGCTGGGGATGAGTCCCTCTGCATGGAGAAGGGATGCCCAAATCCCTGCCCTACACAGCTTGTACTGCTTGCTGGTGAGACTGGCTGGCTGAGCTCTGCAAGAGAGGAAAGAAGCAAGAGATGGTGGGGGAATAGTAACTGCAGACAGCACTTCCTGAGGGGACCTTCAGGCTGACTATTCCCCCCTCCCTCCCAGCACAGATTTGCTCCAAGACTCATTGTTCCACCCATGTTTCCCTGCTGCTGACTTTGAACTCCCATCTCTGCCACCTGCCAAGTGCATGTCTCTGCTCTGCCATCCCAGACCCCTGAACAGTGCTGCTGTTTACAGTGGGGTGGGCCTAGTTTTGCTGAGGAATCTGGTCTTCTCCACGTTATAGCTTGCCAATGCAACAGAAAATAGGGGCACTTATACTACCTTTTAGAGGCTAAAGGAACAGCTGTACTTTTTGGGTTAAGGAAGAAGGCAGTTATGAGGACTTCCATCCCATCCACCAGAAGCATGATTTCCCCTTATATTTATATATAAGGATAGGAAAAGGAAGACAAAGTAAACAGAGGCAACAGCTTCTCATGTTGAGAAAATGTCTGGCCATTTTATACAACTCCTAACCTTCCACTTTATTTCACTCTCCCAACAGAGTGGATCAATAGAGGTAAGAGGCAAGGGTGCAGATGGCTGTGGAATTGTGCATCGGGATTCCTTGTCACAGGATGATGCCTGTGCAAGCTCAGTGACCACTGAAAACTTGAATAAATTGTTTGTAATTGGAGCATCCCAAATAAGGAGAGACAGAGAGCTGGGACTGGTCAGTGTGGAGAAAAGACTCAGGGGATGTCATCAGTATGCACACATATTTAAGGGAAGCTCCAAAGAAGAGGAGGCCAAGCTCTTTTTCAGTGGTGTCCAGAGACAGAACAAGAGGCAATTGGTACAAATAGGAAGATAGGGGGTTTCCTCTGAACATCAGGAAACACAATTCCATTGTTAGGGTGACTGAAGACTGGCACAGGCAGCCCAGGGAGGGTGGGAGATGTCTTTGGAGATATGCAGAAGCTGCCTAAAAATGGTCTTGGGCAACTGGCCATGGGTTGTCCTTCCTGAGCAGCAGGGATGGACCAGACAATCTTGAGAGGTCCCTTTGAACCTTAAGCATGCTGTGATTCTGTGACTAAAGCACCATTTTACAACTGACAAGTAATTTCCAATTTATGATCCTTGAATATGCAGCAACCTTTAATTTATTGAGAGCAGAAAAAGGTACCTGGTTGGTGGGAATGGACTTGTATTGGCAACGTGGAATGTGCAGCTAGAACAGCAATGGGAGCACATTGCTGTGTGATGAACATTAGAGACAATTGCCCTTTTTTGGCTTTTTCTAGAAGAGGTTTTCTGTTCATCTTAAGCAGTAGCTACATTTCTCCGGAGAATTTTACCATCTGTCTCCCTCATTTCAAAGTGTTATCCTTTACAGAAATGTGGGAAGTCTCCTGGATGTGGAAAGCAGGCCTATGCCCTTCCCAATATCAGTCTTTCTCAGAGGAGGTCATACAGGTTTGTCGCATGGGGAGTATGGGCTGAGCTTTTCAGCTCCTTGTATTTCCTGTTCATCTGCAATGTACCTTAACAACATGTTCCATCTCCTCTTTCACTGAGTATAGCACTGACAAGACACTGAAAAATCCATACAGGCCTCCCTCTTCCCTTTATAGGGTTTTTGCGCGGTTGGCATCGAGTCTCAAACCTTTCTTCACGTCTAATAAGAAGACTTGCTGCAAGACATAAAATAAAAAGAAAATTGTTACTGTGTTTCTCTACATCAGAATTAAATATAAACTCATTGATGGTAGCTTTAGACTGATTAAGTCTCTCTAATGAGTTCTCTTCCTGTTACTTAATAGCATGGACAGAATTGACAGAAATATATAGATTTGATTTTAAAAATGGATCATAAGGATGAAAGCATGCTTACATGAAGCAATGGTAATAGTAATTTAACTTAGAAACCTCTACTGTAGCTTTACTGAAATACAGGCTAGTTTCCTAAAACCTACATTTATTTTTTGTGGCTGTAATTCAGAGTGGAACGCAAAAATAGACTAAAAATAAACTAGAAATACTTTCTTCAAACGATTTTTATTGCACTGGGCTCTGTTTTCCAAATTTCAGAAAAAAGGAAATCTGTATTTCAAGATTTATAAACACCTGGAAGTGAATCTTACAATACAAGGCCTGTCAAAAGCTTAACTCTCATCACTCTTGCAGCATTATAAGGTTTTAGTTATATTCTTGTCATGAGATAGCTTTAATAAAAATACAGTGCTGTTTAAAATCACAGAGTTCTGTGTTTACTCACACGATATGAAGTGATGTAACTGCACACACAATGTGTTGGTGAGAGTGTTTTGTGTCAGACATATAACAACATACTTGCACAGTACTTGGGAGAAGACTCCTAATAAAACGCACATTCAAAGCACACTGAATAATTAAAAAACATTTTATATGCAGTACACTTTTGTCCTGTCATATTTAAAGGTATCACTTGGCTTCAAAAGTGCTCAGATTTGCCAGTTGTTACCATCATGGTTTACCTTATGAGGGCAATTGCTGTTTGCAACCTAATATGAGGGGCCATTTGTAATGCCTTGTGATCTCATATTCCTCATTTCTGATTAAGCCTTCCTGGCCTTGTCACATGGAAAAATATGGGTTTAAAATTTTTTTATCTGTATGTTGGTGTGTTTAGGGACAGATTTTTACTGATGACTGAATAAATGAGGCTTCAGGATTGCTCTGTTTAAAGTGACTGGAGCAAATTCCAAATCAAAGGAGATAGAACTGGCCTTTTATGGCTTGAACAGGCTGGGTTTTCTTCACAACTCTTACACAGGTTTCCAATGATCCTTTATATATTTCACAGAAATATTTCAAAGTAAAAAGTTTTGTATCTTTCCTTAACATGAGAGCTGAGCTAAAGGAACACAGATATTTTATTTCAGATTCATATACTCTGCTTTAATCTACTGCCTTTTAAAGTATGACCCATGATAGAAGGTTACCAGATTCTCTCCTGCTTTCATTGCAGTATAAACTACCTTTTTCTTTCTTTTTTTTTTTTTTTTGTAAAATACATATTTCATTTTAAAAACATTTATGAGCATTGTAACTTTTTTAGGGCTGAATCCTGAAAGATGCTGAAGACCAATATTTTCTATATTTTTCAGTGATAAGTGTCTTCTCTGACATTCTCAGGCATCTGATCATTATACCAGTATATAGCAGATGGACATGACAGAGGGTGAGCTTTGGCAGCACCGTAAGGCAGATACCAACTTTGCTATGACCATTTCCAAGGGAGAGACAAGCATTCCAGCAGAACTTCAAGCTGCTACTCCCAGTTTATTTTGGGTGTCCTTTTTTTTGGTGCCTGTTACTGTGGAATTTCTATCAGTGATGAGTATATAACCAGTTGCCCAAAATGCTACAATTGTCTTATTTGAGTATTTGTGAAGTATTATGCATTTATGTAGTTTACACTAGTGTTTGTACTTTTTCCAGTTAGGCTGAATTACTGTTCTCAGTTTGGCAATAATAATAGTATATGCTAGTAAAAAAGTCTAAACAATAAACAAAACCCCAAAGCAATGGTATACATGGACATTTCTGTCCTTTTGAGTCAAAAATAAATATACTATTTCTGATTGAAATAAATGGAGCAGCAGTGTATTTTATGTAGGATTCATCACTGAGTTTGAATAAGTAGGAAATTCTAATGCAAACTAATTTTGTAATGAGACTGGAAAATTTTAAAGACCAGAAATTAAAAATTACTGCCATATGGATCTCTCTGTGCATAAGGGAAATGTGAAATCTTTTCTTATTACTTTTTTTTCAGAAATATGATTATAAATATTGCTTTGAAATGTGTTAAACTAATTGTATATGTAATCTGACTTTTATGCATGAAAACTCCACTACTTTCACAAAAGCTGTGTTTAAAATGTAAACCAGAATCCGTGTGTGTTTTCAAAAAGATTTAAACTTGAACAACTCAATTCTCTTTCCTAGGAACAGTTCACACAGCAAGATGAAAGTTGATGGAACATGCTTGCAAAAATCATTCACAGCAACTCCTGTTGAATTTAGGAACTATGTAGGAAAGGTTCATGTGAGCTCCACTGGGAATATTATAGGAATGTTATAGTAATATTATAGGCATTTGTGTATTCCAGTTTTGATAAATAAAGACTTTTGCTTAATTTCTGTCCATCACTGACTACCATGAGAAAAATAGAAATTCTATAAATGTAACAAATCAATCATTCTGGTTCAGATGTAATGTTCAGTTAACCTGAAACAGCTTTGGGAGCCTTCATGCAAAAGACAACATTTATGCAAAACCTAAGAGGATGCAAAAAATCTACAGATAATGAAAAATGAGTGACTACTGATTTTCTGTTATAACACTAGGTTTTATTTGAACCACTAGTGGAAAATAAATGTATATATTTTTTTCTTTTTTCATTGCTGTTTAGGTCTAACTGTGCAGAAAATATCCGTAAACACATCTTGCATACGGGAAAGCATGAAGGAGTAAAAATGTATAACTGTCCTAGGTGTGACTATGGAACAAATATCCCTGTGGAGTTTCGGAACCACTTGAAAGAACTACACCCAGACATTGAAAATCCTGATCTGGCATACTTGCATGCTGGTAAGGTCCTTCCTCCCTTTGCTTACAAATTCTTTTCTAAATGCGTGTGCTTAAATGATTGTAATAACAAGAAGTTATTATCATTTATTCTGAAGAAGAATATGATTTTTAAATGGGCTTAATCCTCTTCAAGTTTTCCAGGGTTAAAGATTATGCATTAAGCACTGAAATCTATTCATGTTGCACAAACAAATCTTGCAGTTCAATAAACATCAGAAGTGCATGCTATTTAGATGCCTCATTTTGAAAACTAACTGAATTTTTAGGGAGAAATATTTTTTTAACTTTTTATTAAGTTTCTCTGCCTATGCTATTCCCCCAAGAACAGAAAAACAAAATTCCATAGGAAATACAGTGGCAATTTAATGCACTGCTTTCAAAATTCTTAGATTTTGTTACAAAAATGTAGACTGTTCCTCATTAAAAGATAGAACAGCAGAGCTCAACCAACAACTTAGATGTATGTTTTCAGGCTTTGTGTTAGAGAGCACACACATGAAAGTCACTGGAGGAATGCAAAAGAAAAACATTGCTTTGGAAACAAGAATTAAAAGAAAAGAGATGGTGTGTTTTCTGTTTAGGAACAAGTTTTTTTGGTTTTTATTTGGTTTGGGTTTTTTATTTTAATAGATTCTACAGTTCAGAGTAGAAGGCAGAAGATTAATGGAAGCATCAAGTTAGGAGAAAAATAAAGAGTTCAATGGTAGGAGGTTAGGAGAAATTATACAAAATTAGTGTGGAGCTTGAATGAAATGTGATCTTAATGCGGGAGAGACAGATAACTTAGACATCACTGAGTGGAAAGACAAGTCAGAGCAGTGGGAAAAAAGAACAGATGGTGAGAAGAAAGAGTTGGGGAATCCAGAGAAGGAAGAAGCTATGTGGGCCAAAGTCTCCCTGAGATGCAAATTAATCTTCCATTGAATTACTACCATTAGTACTCCTGTGTCATATTTAAATCTTGTGTAAGGAATTAATATCATAGTTTTTGATACCCTCATACCTGTAAAAAAGCAAAATCTGTAGAGTTTTCCTTCAGCTTTATGCAGTATGTACACTGTAGTTATTTTAAAACCTCTCAGTCTTCTCAAAATGACTGCTTGCTGTCCTGACTAGAGGCAGTGTATTATTTGCACCATATATTTCTATTTGCCAAGTATTCCACTTCATTTTGGAACCAATCATCATGTCATGTCAGCATATGGTGGATAATATCTGGATGTGCAAACAAAATGCCAGTTGGCAGAATACCAATTTCAAAATAGGTCAGAAAACTGATCACATTTCACCATAGTTCTCACTAAAGCAAATGAATATTCAACTCAGAGCTTAAATCCAGACACTGTTGGATTTTTACTATAATAATCCCACTTAATATGAAAAAATCAAATGCTTTCAATAGGCACATAGACAAATATAACAGAGAGCTGTAAAAACAGTAGAATCACTAACATTCCAAAATTACAAAAATTTTAGGTACATTTTCCCATTATTAGTTCAAAACTATATCTGGGTAAATCAATTGTTCATTGCAGCATGCTGTGGTTAAAACTGTTCAGCTTGCTTGTCTTGGTAACACAGGAAAACAGTCATCAGTGTGTTGTATCCTAATGATATTTCTTTTCTATACATTCACTCTTATACTGTAGAAATCCCCTTGCACTAAACAGGGTACTATGCAAATATATTCGGGCTGGCAAGAACAGATTGTTACCTAATTATTGCCAGGCTCACCTAGAATTGGTATACAACAAAAGTCTTGAAACATTGTTTGCTGAAACGATGATACTGTATTTTCCTTTCAAAAAGAAACACCATTAAAGAGGAACTTGGGTGATGATTGTATATTCACACTATACTTAAAGTAAAGGAAGTTTCTCTTCTTCTTTTCAATCCATTTCTGACTGCTGGACATCAGAGAGTTAAAGGTTTTAGAGAAGATTTTTAGAGGAATGAAGGACAACTTCTGTGCCCTGGCTAACATCCCTTATAAAAATAAGATTTGTTCTATGTCTGGTTCACAGTTAGTGATGACTTATTGGTCATTGGCTGCACCCACAGAGAATCTACAACACGACATAGAACCCCTTAGGATGATAGGAGTATGAAAGTGTCATACAAGATTGATTTTTTTTCTTTTAACTTAAACATATTTGTCTGTCTTTTATGTTCTAATATTGCTTTGTAACAGGAAAGCCAGCCCTTTTGCTTCTTTGAGCAGATAGAGTAAGTCTCTTCACTGGCAAAGAGACAGACACCAGCTCCAGCCACTTTGCAGGACAGGCAGAAACTCCTTCACCACAGCTCATCAAGGGTGGAGCTGTGAGGTACCTTTAGGATGTGACTGGGAGTAAAACTCAAGTCTGTTTCTTGTCTGTGAAATTAGGATTGACAGTTGAATTTCTAATTTAAATTTCATGTTCTTTGTAATTGTTGCGGGAAAGTGGAAGCTTCAGACAAGCCTTAGCTTCAGATTTTGGCAACAGTTTAAGTTCAAGGAATCACCCTGGCCTGCAAGTTCTAATGCAGCAAGTCAGATCTATTTATAAAATGAATTATTTTTTAAACACAGAAGAGATAGCAGATGAAATATCTTAATCAGAATCACTAACTACACTGTATAAACTGAAAAGAACTACTAGTAGATTACAGCATAACATAAAAATGCATAATATCAAGGTACTTATGTTAGAGCTAAGAAAAGAAATAGTATTGATTAGGAGCCAAATCTAACTTATCACTGAATCCATGGTAATGTGCACATTCCTTCCCTTAATCCCTGGGGAGTAACTGCAAAGCAGGCGTTCCTACTCATGGGAGAAACTCCACACGTTCCCAGGGAAATGTATAGAAAATTTCTGCTTTGTGGAAGTTTGGTGTGGTTCTTACAGTTTTAAAGTGAATATCTGTCTGTCAAAAATCCAGCTTATCTTTCCAGATCTCACTTCCATTAGTAAGACTTTTATTGGCAGTTGGGAGATGTTAACCCCATGGTGCCAAAATAACTCACCATAAGGCAGCTTGTCCTGTTTGAGTTATCTGGCTGGTTAACAAACAACAGATAAGCTCTTGTGGGCGGTGAGATGCCCTGCTACAATAATATAATGCTCTAATATTAGTTTCTATTTAGCTTTCTTTGGCAGCTGCTACACTGCTTTATAGGGTCAGTGGTAGTAAGGAGCTTGAGGAAGCTGCATTTCTAAGGGAGAGGCTGTGGAAGATGGAAGGCAAAAGAAGTTGGCTTTTACATTTGTGAGGATGATACTATAATTGCAAGGTGATAGCACTTCTGTTCTAAATTGATATATAGAAATTCCAGAAAACCATGTCTTCAGATTTTCTTTCCTCTTTTTGCTATAGGTTCCCTCTGTCACAGAGGGAGTTATTTAACAATACAACTATATTTCTTATAAATCTTAGATATTTTAAAACAATAACAGTCTGGATTATGCTTTTGTCTTTAACTTTTAAAATTTACTACATTTGAGCAACGGGCCTTTAATGCACACAAGCCAACAGATATATGCAGTGCACATAAAATTGTGAATTGAATTTGCTAGGCTATACTTCAAATACCAGTTTATGCATTTAACCTTAATTTTTATATGAATCATCAAATCTGTTTTTTAAAATGTCTGTATGTTGCTCTTTAGGAGCCTGGTGCCTATTTCTTGATATTCTCTGACTCATTTTCTCAAGGTCTGTGTTAGAATTGAAATTTTGTTGGAAAAAAAGCCAGGAATCCAGAGACTGTTATCCATTAGCCACAATATGAATTTATTTTCTTTTTAAAACCACATTTAAGATACTGATGGATCTCATAGCTGTTCTAAGAACAGAACTGGATTTACTAGAAAGCACAGGAATCCTGCAGGTAAAGTTTAAGTGATAGAAATTTGGTTCTAGTGGAAGCTGTTTATGTATGTTTTTGTTATCCATGTGCAAATCTGAATGTGTGCCATTACAAATGGAAAATGAATCCAATAGATGAGCGAATTGTCGTATCATGTTGGTGACTACCATTTTAGTGATCTTTCTAAAAATCAGATTATTTGATTTAAGAAAAAATCAGTTTCTTATTGTGGGCTTGTCTGAATTGTGAGTCTCAAAGCAAGCTGAAGAAATATTTTGATTCCTGTGTGCGCTGCATTTCCAAAATTCTTGAATGTGTTTTATTCTAACTGATGCTACATTGCAATACTGAGTTGAACTGAACCTGAAGACCTTGTCAAGTGGGACAGGAGCAGGGCCCGTAACTGTGGTAGATCTTGCAAAGGATCAGTATTCCGGTTTTCTTCTTGGTGCTTTGTCTGCTTTGGAGCAGCATCGCTTGTTAGTGATAATTTCAGTTTGAACTAAATGTTCATAATTTAGGAGTTCTTGTCTTACAAACATTGTGATACTATTGTGATGCATTATTTATGTCCAAACAGTGTAATATCTATGCCTGAACACCTCCATTATTCCAATAGTTGCAGAGTTCGTGGCATCTTACAGTGTGCCATAGTAGTCTTCTGTGGATACTAAACTGGTCATAAGCAAAAAGCTCTTCAGAGAGAAGGGAAGCAGTTTGCTCATTATTGGTTTTGTGATAATGTTGAAAGTTATGCAGTGATACTGAGGGTTTTTTTCCATATCATTATTTCTGTGCTGCGCTGTAAAAAGTGGATATGATTTCCAAGAATGAATGCAACCCTAGAAATCGGAATAATCCGGTTTTTCACTGAGCAAAAGATATAATGGCTCTGCTTTTTGTACAAGCTTCCTCATGTGCAAAATAGGTGCAATGCTTCCATAGTTTAAGTCACAAAGCTCTTGCTGGAAAATGGCTTCACAACAGGTCAACTATGTGATTAGGGAACTGCTTAAGGCATTGAACAGAAACTTTGGTGATGTTTAATTTAGAATTAGCAGTCATGCCAAATACTTCTTGGAAGTCATTAAAAAAAAAAAAAAAATCAGTGAAGCCAGCTCAATTCAGTGTACTCTTTGGTAAGGATTTTTGGTTGTGTTTTTTTTCCTGTGACAGTGATACTATGTTTGCAAAGCACTCAAATTTTCCAGCGTGTGGTGAGAGAGTCTACCACCCATAGCCCCATGAGTAGGAGTGGAGGATCACTTACTCCTATGGATGCTGACAGAGCTAAAAGTGTGAGCTGCTTCCCTGCTCTGCACAGACATGTTTTGGGGAATGCTTGGAAGTACAGCTTTGTGTGCCTGTGCCTCTGTGAAAATTATAGGTGCCTCTGGGGTTGGTCATTCACAGAACAAAGATCGTGACGATTGTGTTTTGGCAGTTGGCTGCCTACGTGGTGATTGAATGCTTAGTGTTCATGAAGAGTTACATAATTCATGACCAAATGATAGATAGGTACTTGATTATAGTGTATGAGTTGCTTCACAGGGAGAAAATATCAGACATGAGCTACTCTTAAGTCTAGCTGAGAAAAGCCTAAGAAAAATCAGTTACTGAAAGCGTAGTCAGACAAATTTAAATGAGAAACAAGGTGCAAACACTTAAATATGAGGTCAATTGAGCTCTGGCAGCAACTAGCAAAAGAAATTATTCTTGTTCTGTTCCTTTGAGCCTGAGAAGACTGGATGTCTTTCTGGAAAATAGGTTTTAGGAGGGCCCAAGGTTGCTGCGTTCACTGCAAAACGTAAAGGGGCTTTGATATACCAGAAGTCAGACTATTATCTAATAGTCCTTTCTGCTCTTAAATCTTCAAACAGTGTTAATCTACAGCCTCCTGGTAAGGGCTGTGTTTGTGAATCTAAAGTGTTTGGGTGTTGTGATAGCAGTGGAATAGCTGAGGAGACAGGTAAGTCCTCAGAAGTGTTCTTTCTCAGAGAGGCAACATTCACATCATCAGTGCTAAATTCTTACTCTCTTTGAGCCTGAAGTGGAAATACACTCACTTAAGCTATTTGTTTCTAGTATGTCAATCAATCCTTGATAAAATATCTCATAACATACATTTATTTATTTGTTTAATGTGTTTGAAGAATCCATATAAAATTCTGCTCTTTTCCCTGGCAGTTCCCTTACTGTGTTATTGTCTCCTCTTTTATTTGAAGAGTATTTTTACAAACTTTAGGTGCACTTTTCAAAAGGCCATACTTTCCACATGTTTCTCTTTCAGTTTCTTTAGCTTTTGAGAAACAGGGCTGTACCAGCAACCTGCAGCATGATTGCATCATCAACAAGAGACAAAATTGTGATCCTATCAGTTGTAATAGTTGCAATATTCATGAATGGAATTCTGAAAGTTCAAATAGTTAATCCCAAACAAAATTGTGATCTTTATCCCACTTGACAGCTACATTTATCAAATTATTAAGAGAAAAAATTGATTGCTAAAAGTTATGGTGTGATCTATTATGTGATTTTATCAAGGTATAACTGTATTACCAAGTGGAAACTGCAGACTTATTCAGAATGTGAATTGGACACACAGAACTTGATAATATAGCAATTATATTAGTATCCTAGTGCTTTTCTACTTCTAAATATTTTTTCTACTCCCTTCTTTTGCGTCTTTTGATTCTTTCATAGAAAACATAGAGTTAAAAAATAGGAAAAATGAAATAATAAAAGCCTGTTTGCTCTTATACTCTCTGAATTTATCAAACTACAAAAATATAAAATCAGTAAATGATATTTATCAGTGAGGCAATGGAAATACAAGTCAGTTGAGTACTTATGCAAACTTGTAATTCATACCTGATGTAAAACCTCCAAAGAATAGATGCACAGTTTTGTTTGCAAGAGTATTTAACTTTTTTTTTAATAGTTAATGTTCTTAGTCTTTATCACTATTTAATAAAACACTTTAAATGCTGTCATTTGAAACAATATTAAAATTGTCATTGCTAGATGTAGGCAAATCAGGTGCAAGCTTTTACAGCAGCGGAATATTGCTTGGGTTTCTAGTCAGATAAAACATTATTTTTGGTGGCTGGTATACTTTAAAAAAAGAAAAAAGCAGCAGCAGCTCTGCTTCAAACAGGTTTTCTCTTGTCATAGCTATTAGTACCAGTCTTTCAATAGCATGTCATGTTGATTGGCAGACACTCCCTTTCCTCTTTTGTGAAGAATAATAATTTTAGTGTGTGCTTGAAATAAAAACCTAGTATAAATGATTTTCTGTTTGTAAAGGAGAAAGCCAGGTTCTTTTTAACATATGTAGATTATGTATTATTGTGTTTCAGGCAAGATTAATCTATGTTTAAAAAAAAAATTTTTTTTTTTAGACCTGTCATTTATTAGAAGGCATTGTATACCTAGCAGAGCTTCCATAGCCGGTGTATTTATCTGGGTGGTCATGGCATCAGAGTTGGTTCTTTCCAGGTAGCAAATGAAGTATAAAAAAAAAATCGAGTTCATGAAAGTACTTTGTCTTCTTTTTTTTCCCCTATGATAGAGCTTTTTCTCCTGCTGTTGAAGAGCATAGGGACTCCATTCATAGTTCCTTAGTTGCTTTTCCTGAACAATCAGCATATATTCCTGCTGAGTGACATGAAAGGAGGTGTTGAAATATTTTGATGCAAATATTACATCAGCTAATATTCAAAACCCACCACTATTAATATTAGTTACATCCTTTAAGTGAATGGTATTCTCAGATAAGAATGAAAGCCAACCAGTCCCACCTAAGAAAAAACGTTCAGAATATAGTTTTAAAGGAAAAGGAAAATACTGCCTAGAGCAAAGTCTGGAGCCCCTCTTAACACCTCTGCTCAGTGGGGGTGTAGCAGGTGTCCTGTTGTGTGCCATAAGCTGCAGGGCCATCGCTCAGGGGTTTCCATGCTGTGTGTAGCACCAGAACCACGCACTCACAGTCCTGCTTGCTTTTGGGTGCATTCCTGTCCACGGCCCTCCTAGCAGTCATCATTCCTTTTCTCAAAACTGTCCCAGTTTGTAACAGGGCAACTAATTTTTGTGGGGTGAGCTCTTGCTCCTGAGCAGATGAATCTCTTTGCCCATATCTAAATATTTAATTTGGGTGCTGGTGTGCACCTCCTTTCCTGTCGTTCCTCTCTGTGGCATTCTAGTTTCCAAAGCTGGGAACCGTTTGGCTGGCCTGCAAGGGGGCTGTGCCATAGTGGATGATGGAAAAACCCTCTTTATGTCAGAATTTTTGTTGAACCCTTAATGCCCATCTTGCATCTGCCCTCAAAACACTCTTGGGCAGGCATCTACTTTGCAAATTCCTTGCCTTGCCTGTGCCAGATCCCTGCTGGTGCCCATAAAGACTGGTGCCTCTGCAAGGATGTCAGGTTCACCGATGAAAAGAAGGTAATCTTACTCCAAGATACTATTTCATTATATTAATGCATAAAATATCCTTCATGAAGAACGAGCCACATTATTGCCTATTTGGAGCTAAAAATAGACTATCCTAACATAAAACTTTTAGAGGAAGGCTGAAATATTTAAGTGGAGAAGTAGAAGAAAGCCCTTAAGACATGACAGCCATCTAGAAAGGCAAAAATATTTAATTGTGCTAGAAGATATATATGCATAATAGTCTGTGTCAAATGTAAATAATAAAAGGAAATACTAGTCTTGGAATATCAACATATTAAAATTAAGAGAAAAGCACCAAAAACTGGGATAACAAGGTCATCAAGAAAACTTTTCAAACAAACAAGAAGATAATAATCTTACAGGAGGAATAAAAAATAAAGATGTATAGTGCCTAGGAATACTTCAGGATATTTTTATGTGGAGATTGTCCTACACTCTGAACATTTAAATTGCTTTCCTATTATAATTTCTTAAGTCTAGATCTCTTAGTCTATCATTCATGGAAGTTATGCTGGAGTTCTAAGAAATATAAAGATCTTCTTTTTTATTTTCATTTAAGTAAATATAAAATAAATATAAGATGCAACTTTAAGAATGAAATTAAATGTGTGGTAAATTTTTAATATATATAGTAGTTAAAACTTATTTAATAACTTATATATTTAAACTGTATTGGAAATATATACTCCTAGTCTGTGATATAAATAATTTTTAAAATTTTAATTCCAATGAAAATAGAAATAATAAATATCTATAAATAAACCTAAATAATAAATTTCTCAACTGTGCTATGTCCATTACGAACTAATTGTTTCATCACTTGCAGAGTTGAACAGTACTTTGAAGACCTATGGACACTCTATTTCAAATAACCATAGCAGGGTGTATTTTGCCTACATAATGCCACCACCTCTTGGTGGTTTTCTCTGTGGCTGTGCATTATTTAGGGGATACTTTATGCTTTTTCTTCCTGTGAGATGTTATTAGCATCCCAACACTACACTGAAATAATTTGTGATAAATAGATTAAATTATTAATATTTGTAAATCTGCTTGCAAGTCTTTGTCTGAGTTTTAGATTTTTATAAGTTACACAAAATTACTTGCTTGTTAGACATAGCTTCGTTACTGCACAAATAGTAGCAAATAATTTCAGAGTCAGACAAGTGCCGACGTTGTCGTGTTTTACAGGTATGATTTAAGTGCCACGCCCCAATCACTCATTCCCACTAGTGGAGGGATGATGGGAATCAGAAGGGTAAAAGTAAGAAAGCTCCTAGGCGGAGATAAAGGCAGTTTATTAGGTAAAACAACACAAGGAATTAATTCATCACGTCGCGTGGGCTGGCAGGTGTTACCTACAGGAAAGCTGGGCTCCATGGCATGTACTGGTGGCTTGGGAAGAGATTCCAGTACTCTGAACATCCCCCCTGCCTTGCTTCTTTTCCCCTCCACTTTACATGCTGAGAATGATGCCATGTGGTATGGAATGTCCCTTTGGTCAGCTGGGTCAGCTGTCCTGGCTGTGTCCCCTCCCAACTCCTTGTGTACCTCCAGTCTCCTCGCTAGTGGGGTGGGGTGGAGAGCAGAAAAGGCCTTGACTTTGTGCAAACGCTGCTCAGGACTAACAAAATTGTCCCTATGACACAATTTCCAGCTCAAATGCAACACATACCAGCTAGTGTGAAGTAAATTAATTAAATACCTGAGCCAAAGCCAGAACATAGGTATGAGGGATTGAATCACAGTGTTAGTTGTGTGCTCAGTGCTTTACTGCTTTGGATCATGAGTGAAGAGATGAGCCCTCAGCAATAATTGCTCCAATGAATCACAAATCATTGCAATTCCATGCTGATTTTTAAAATTTCTTCTGGACTTCCTTTTTGTTTGCTTTCATTAATCCAATCTGTGCTGCACTGACTTTCCATTAATTTCTTGACATGGCATCTTGAGTCTTGACCTTTGTAAGTAGAATGCCTTGTCTGTCTGATACTCGTGTTCTTTTGTACTTTTAATTTCTATTTTACTTCCAATAGTTCTTCATAATTTTTTCCATCTTTTCATTTACCAGATCTTTGGTACCTTTCAAATGCTAAATGCTCTCCCATATATTCTTAGTAACCATGCTGGATTTTTCTGTCCTTTTTAATATTTAGGTTTTATTGGATGAATGTAGATTGCACCTTCTCTAACTCTACCTTAAATAATTGCCACTTAAGGGAATTAAGAAGTACAAGGGAAGGAAAATGCTGACCCATAGACTAAGCAGAAGGAAAAAACGTTCCCACTGGGTCCAATTTCGTAAGAAGGACCATCAGGATAGTGACTAGGACCTGAAATTATGGGCTGAATGACCTCTAAAAAATTATCAGTTCAGAGAGGAGCTTGTCTATAACTGTTTGCACTAAAGGAAATGAAGATAGGTAGAAGTCTCACAGAAGAAAGATTGCTTCACTTTCTTGGTGAACATATAAGAGCATAATATGAAACTATATCTCATATAAATACACTGCATGTCGGCTGTCTATAATTCTTGTATCATGTCAAAAAGCCATGGAGACAGATATCATATCTCTTAATTCCCAGCTGGCCAGTTAGTGGGGAACCCCTTTTTCTTAGTACATCTTCTGAATTTAAGATATTTTATGCATGTCTTGCATTTATTGGAATGAGTATGTGCTCATCAATATCTAACATCAAAGAAATGGTTTGTACTTAAGTAACCACTGCGGATTTAATACAGATGTTTTCATTCTATGAGTCATTACAATATGATTTTCATATAATTTTCTCTGATAGTAAAAAGAGACCTTAAAGTGAGTGCAATTTTCATATAAATTGCATAGGAACCTGAGCATTAATAAAAGCTCTGGGCTTCAGACAATTCAGATCACTGGTTCAGATTCCACATGTCTGGGTGAAAGGTACTGCTGGTTTAAGTGGGTGCAATTCCAGTTCCTTGGCTTTGGAAAGTAGAGGAGGTGCCTGACATCCAAAAGCAGAGTTGCTGGACAGGTTTCTGCAGTATAGTTAAGAGGACTTCTCTAGTATTTAAAGAAGATCAGTTACTGATTGTCACAATGCCTGCTTAAATAACATTTCAGAAAATTAGATTATTGTTGATGGAAGAGGTTTTTATTGGTAGTTGTCCTGTAGTTAAAAGAGTGGGTTGCTCTGTAATTGTTTGGGATTATATAAGTATAATTTACTTATGAAGAATCATTAAGATAACTACTATACTACATGCTAAACTGTGCTCCTACTTCTTTTATACCTTGCCAAAATGGTACTTCTTGTTCAGTCTGGGAACTAATAGGAGATAACAGTTCTCAGAAAACAGGTTTTAGGAGATTGAAAAGATTTACCTACTTTGAAGTAATAGTACCTGGAGAAAACATAAAATGAAAGCATCTATTGATAGCAAAGAAAGTCAAAACTGATTATCAAGTTATCTCAAGATACACTGAAAGGTTTTAGGCAATCATTTTTAATGTAACATTGATTTTAGATTTGGCATATGTATCCGAAATTCAGAACTCTGTTTGAAGAATTTGAAGTTAGGAGTTATTAAATAACGAGTCGTACACTCAGTAAAATAGTTTTAGTAGTTTCTGGAATGTTTGAGTAATGTAAAATTGAAAAGGAAAAGCCATGATGAAACATTTGGAGTCCTCACATATTAGTGCGTGTCACCACCACAAAGTGCCCGTGGGATAAAGCTGCTTCTAGTCAACTCAAGTTAGCCTCATCTGGTAAAGATTTATCTACAAGTCTTTACTATTACAATAGTATTCAGTGGTCTGTTAATTGTTGTTGACCCTTCTTTTTGTGGTCCACCTTCCTCTGAGCAAATTCAGCTACTATCAAAATTGTCAGTAAAATTTGCTGAGCCGCTTGTGTTTGCTTCCATCCACTCAAACAAAAATCCTCAAATATGAAGTCAGAAGTTTATCAGCATATGAAAATAATGAAATCTCAGTTATCTGTAATTCAGCACTGCCCTACTTGTAGTACAGATCAAGAGGGCTGAGACAGGGGAACACAATCCTCTGTATCTGTTGTAGTTGTGGGGGGGAATTTGTTGCATATGCTGTTTTCTGCAAACCTTTGAGCTAGGTAAGTGACCAACTGATATATTTCTTGTAATGTCTTGAGAGATCAATTTTAAAATTCGAAAAGGCAATTATTCTAAAATTACCAAAAAATAGAGCATTTTTGATAAATAAAGCTATTGTCATATCTGATGACTGGTATGCAACAGTCAACACCAATTGCAGAAAGATATGATCAAATCTGGGATATTGGCCAAGTATTCAGGGACACTGTAAATGGTTATAACTTAGCATAACCAGTGTAAGGCTCCTGAGGATCTTGGAAAAGCAGAGAGGGCAAATGACTCTTTGATGGAGACACCAGAACTCCTGATTCTGAAAGTACTTTGATTTTGCTGCCACCTTGTCAGCAAAAAATGGGAGAAAAAGGATTGATTTGGGGTGGGGGTGCTTTTATGTAAGGCAACTCAGACTCCAGTATGAAGTGGGCTTCAAAAGGTGGCTGTGCAGGTGCACAAGTGGCAACCAATCTAAAGATCATCCACTTTGCAATGTCAGTGGCATCTTTCAGTGGTGATTCTGCTATGCAGAAGTAAGCTATAATGCAATGTCTGCATTGTGACATGAGAGAATTTTAGGCATAATGGTTTTTAAAATTATATTTAAATTTTATCAACTTCTAGACTTTGTCTTTCTTAAATTCACAGCTTTTCTTTTTCTTTCATTTCATATGGATGATTTTCAAAATAAATACCTTTCAATATTAGCATTAACAGATAAACTGAGCTGATTAAACTTATTTTTGCCAATGTTTTTTTTAAAGAAATCATTGCAGAATTTGCAATTTGATTGCTCCTGATGCTGATTGGCAGAAGTAGGTCTCTTTCTTGGCTAATCTAGAATTGCAGATGTTATAGAAAGAAACAGCAAATTTAAAGTTGTACTTCAGTTTAAAACGTAAAGTTTATGTTGATAAAGCTTTCAGTGCATTTGAATTTATGTTTCATTTGCATACCACAGCATTAAATTGCATTTCCCAAAGCAGTTCCCTGTTTCTCCAAATACTGTTGTGAACCTGCTACGGACTTCACTGGGCATATATATGTCTAAAACTTGGTGGAACATTAACGTCTGCATTTTCAGTAGGTTTTACAAATTTACTTTAGTGTTTCAGGTACTACCTCTTACTTTGAAAAGAAGGTAATTGTTGCCCATACAGCGATGCTCCACCTGCATTGTTAGAAAGATACTTGATAATAGATTTAAAAACTACAGATAAGTTCTAATAGGCTTTGGTTATATAGGATGAATAGAGCCAAATTATGGTCCTTATTTTTCGGGATTTTCTGACTATAAATAGACCTGTATAGCCATTGTTGTCCAAGAATTTACTACCAGATTCCATATTGGAAGAAATAATAAAACATGTCCTAAGCTTTTAAGATTCATAGTAGTTTTTAAGAAGTCTGAAGTGTTTTGGAAAGGCCATGCTATCTGACTAGCTCATATTTTAATTTAAAAATTAACATGAATTACACATAAGTAAACATAGTTTCTAATGCACTGGTAAACAAGTATGGTGCTATATAGAAGAAATTGCAGTGTTTAGAACAGAGAAATAGAACCAATCCAAGTTTTCAGTCTGTACCCTGCTACAGTATGGATTGTACACAGCAAGATGTTTTCCAGTAATTAAAGGCCTTAGGCTTCTAAGATGCTTAGGTCTAAACATGGTTATTGTTACAGTTATACAAGGTGGGAGATAACTTAAATGGTGTCTTTTCACTTTCCAGTAGACTTTTATTTTTTTGCTTGCATTGTTTAGAAATTGAGTTTTAAGTTTATTGAACTGTTACGGGTGTCTCTCAGCAAGGCAAGAACTGACTTTCTAAACAATAGTGAGATACAGGATTTGTATTATTTGGTACATTTTTAATTTTATAAGCTGTAATAGATAAGTCAATCATGAAATATAAAACTGATTTCATTTCATTGTTGTGATTATTTTCCATAGAAATACTGTGTTTATATTTCACACTGTTTTTAGAAATATTTGAAGTAGATTTATGGTTCTGCAGTATTGTGATTTGGTTTAATTTTTATTGTATAGAACCAAAATTTCATTGCCAATTTTTGTATTTAAAGGCTTGTTAATCTGCATTGATTTCTTAGTTTGGTTTTGGTTCTGAGCCAAAAAATACAGTACATCACTGACTGTTCTATCACCTGACAGCAACTGATAAAGCATCTGTGCAGAAAGTGTCAGAAAAGGTTAATATTTATTGATTTTATGGCGCTACAACCAATGTAGTTTTGCCATCAAAGATGTATGGCCACCAGCAATGGAATCTGTAAAATTGCAGGTTGGATGCTAGTTTTTATTATAACCTATGCCAGTATTCTGGCCTTAAAAAATGACAGATATTTAATTTAAGACAAAAGGTTTTGAATGTACAGCTGCTGTATACCTGCAACAGGAATTCAGTATTCTAAAATGAAATCCAAGCACAGCTCTTGAAAGTTTAAGGTGTTGCGGGTGTGTGTGTGGGGGGAAACACGCAACCTTGAATTGCAAATGACAATCACATTTAGCCTTTTCATCCACTTAACTATGTGCTATTGATCTGTAGAAGGTGCCCAAGCAAATGATAGCTAAAATTATGAGCAATAAAGGGCTTGCTTCTTCAAACAAAAAGTATATAATTAGTAGGAGTGGAGGAGGGGGCAGAGCCTGTGTGTGGTTTTAAAGGCATTTAAACAAGATGGACTGAGTGCAGCAGCAGTTTGTAAGAGTACACAAGGAGAAATCTGGTTGCCTTGAAGCATAAATCCATGGTCTGGTTGCAGCTTGTGTGTAAAAATTAGGCATGCACTCCAGCCTTTACATTTATCTCCATCAGGGTTTGCCTGACAGAAAGACAATCTGTTGGTTTGCCTACATCAACTAGGGAGAGGAAAATCTTGTGAAGCTTTGGTTCTTCTAAATGCATCCATAGTTTGCATTTTTATTCTATTTTTCATTTAGATGACTCTTGATATCAATCTTTTCATAACTGATAGTTCTATTGATACATCAGGAAGGTTTGCAGGAAGATAGAAGAATACTTACTGAAGTGCTGAAAATTAGTCTACTAAAATGCATATAGACATGCATAGAGCTTGTAGAAGCAGGTTTGTAGGGAATTTTTAGCAGGATATGGCCCCAGATTTTTAGAATCCCTGTTTAACTATTTATTACATAATTATTATTTTCTTTATGGTTTTCTCCCCCACTTTCTCTAAGATACAGTGTCAGGGACAGCAGTAACAATGGGTTTGTTTTTGAACAAAACCTGATGATAATTCTGCAGTGAAAAACTCTTACTCTAACATGACTAGTAGAATAAATTACATGGCATACAGTAAACATGCTTTAGATCGCCTCTTCTCTGTACCACATTTTTCTGTTGAGCTTTATACCACCAGTTTGTCTGGGTTCTTTTTCCCTAGACAGCTTACCCATTTTATTGTGCTCATTTAGAGCAAAGAAAAACTGTTTGTCTCCTTGAAAGGCAAGAGAACAGTGAGTGGAAAACTACTTTTATAGCTAAAATACCATTATAATATATGGCAACTAAAATTCTAAAATTGAAAGAGAAGATACAATAGGAAATCTTAAATCACATTTTAAAAGCCACTGACAATTTGAAATATTCCCATGAAGATTTCTATTTTTTTCTTCCTTCCTTGAGCTTAGTAAAATGTGATTTTTAGAATGATTGTTACAAGAACTTGTTTAATTTCAGTAACTCAAATAAGATACATTTCTCTTATAACTCCACCTTTTTTGTTTTAATAACTGTATCATTAATCTAACATTTTCCATTTTTATTGGGCTTCATTTTTCCCCCTTCTGATCTGTTTAAATTACGGCTCTGAAATGGCACGTACTCAGCAGTGGCATGCACTGGCTGCATTTTCACATCCCTTCTACCCCTTTAGTCTCATGTTTTTAATTTTCAGTAGAGCCAAGTGCCAACAACCTTGTGGCTGTGTGGTGTCTGTAAGTGACTTCCAGGCTACAGCTCTGGATGGCAGCTTAGTGACAGAAGGTTTTTCAAACACTTGATTTCTTTTTTTTTACCTTTTAAAATTAAATATCGCTGCTATGAGCTATTTGTTATACTTTCAAACACCTTCACTCCAAAATTGGTTATTACCATGCATAATGACTGATATATTGTTAGCTGATTTTAACAAATGATTTTGTGGAATTATTACTTAATTCATAATGTAATTAATTTTTAGTACCCAGCAATACAGAATTGAAGCCATATATTTATTTTACATTGCTTAACCATAAGAAGACCGCATTGCCTTAAAACGTCATTCACTGAGTAAATAAAATAAATTTATTATGAGATTTGTCCACACAAATTCGATTTAGAACGAAAGGATAAAGAAGAAAAGAGGTATTTTGAGACCACAACTCACTGAATGATTACATGGGCTTATGTGCCCTCCTTGTGTATATGTGGAATGGTAAGGAAAATAAGGAGCCTTGAAATTCCTTATAATTCAAATTTTACTTGTACTCAAGAAGCTTTGTGACTGATCTTCAACTACAGGATAAGAAATGGTCTGTGAGGTTGGGATTAGGATTCATCTGTGGTAACGCTGCTCTAAACACTGGTTTATGTGCGCTCTGTGTGTGCTACCAGTAGTGCTACAGAATCACCAAGTGTCTACAACAAAAGGCAGTATTTGCTTACATTTCACAAAAAAAGTCAACGCAAGCCAGAAATTATTGCATTGTATTTCAGATCTAAGTCAGGGTATAAAACCAAAACAACGTTATTGAAATCACTGTAGCTCTATTTGCAAAACCCACAAAGTATCAGAGCCTTTCCTTAAGAACCAGAGGTGTAGCTCTGCTGTGGGCATGGAGATGCATTGGTGCAGCTCTGGAATGCTACCATGGTAAGAGGTGTTTGGGCTGCTGTGGAGTGGGAGATGGACAAAAGTCTTTCCAGCCCACACAGTCCTGCTCGCTGCTTATAAGCTTGAATACTCTGGGCATGGGGATACCTTGCTGTTTGGTAAATTATGTGACTGCCCTCACAGATCTGTAGAGGTATGCCCTGGTATTTCATTCTTAGCCATTCTTTGTTGTTATTTCCTTTAGTTAATCAATTGCATTTATATTTATCTAGTTTTCTTCAAGTGTTTCTAGCTATAATACTTCTTGAAATAATTTATTTAGGTTTTCTTGAGCCTCCTTACCAGAGTTATAAATTTGATTGCATTGCTATATTGACTGAAATGTTACAGAGCAGTTAGTTTTTATTGTTTTTGTAGGGTAAAATGTGTGATTTTATTGTTCATTTTTATATCTCAGATATCATCTTTTATTAGAATTTTGAAATGTATCATCTTCAGGATAAGGTTTATCCACTGTGCTAAGTACACATTTTAAAATGCTGATTATTTAACCTGTAATTCATCTTAAAAGTCAGATTTTGGTTTTTGGTAGAGCCAGGAATGTAAGCATAATTTCTCTTGCAGTATCTTTTTATCAAGAAGCACTCAAGAAGCAAGTAGGAATTGCAATATCCATCCCACCCCTTCCTTTTGCTTAAGGAAGGAAAGAACAGTAATAACTGTCTGGAGTATTGTGTCAACACTCAACCTTATCCCTCTTTCCTTGTTCTAAAGTCAAAATATGGCAGGAAGAAGAGAAAAGGTCCCACTCCTATGTGGTTGTATGTAGTTATAAATTTAGGCAATTATTTTGGTAAATAAACTGTATATTACTTATGTAGTAAGTTTAGATTTCTCATAATTGCAACTTTAAAATTATTTGTTGATTTTGGAATAAATACAAAATCACAACTGTTTAAAGCTCTAATTGATGTAACTAATACATTATATGTTCAAATATAACTTTTTCTTCCTAGGTGTTTTACCTGGAAAGGTTTAATTGCTTGAAATTCCAAAGTTTCCCATGGGTATCTAAGCCCAAAGAAAGATATGTCAGTTTTCTGTGGACAACTTACTCAGGCATTGTGTTTTTTTAGCAGCAGCTTTTGCACATTACTTCAATTCACTGTGTGGGACTTAAGACTATTTCCTTCAATTTATATCTAACGTATTGTTAATTAGGCCTCACCATGTTTAAGATGGAGTGTGGATGGGTCAGGTGGTATGTTCTGTTTCCCCTTGTGTCATCATCTTTATTTACTTTTCTCTACAGTGCAGTGTAGTCAAGGCAGTAGTATTATGGGTAACTTTTAAATTATTGTCTAGTCCGGCTGATATTTAAAGATTAAATATTTAAAGATCACTGGCAATTTGGGGATTTTGACCCAAACAACCACTTTATATTTTTTCTGCTGGGGAGCAATTGCAATCAGTATTCAGAGGCTTCAAATTGTCATTTACATTCCTATAGTGAAGTGGCATTACTGATAAAAGTGTGCTTTATTCCTTTTTTAGTGTCATTTGAGACAGAGAAAAGATTGGGACAGATGCTAAAGAGCTGGTTACATTTTTCAAAGAATGCAGTTATTAATTAGTGCAATTCATAAACCAGTCTACACAGATAAACTAACTCATTGAAACTTCATTTTGATATGGGGAAAAAAAGGAATAGCTGTAATTTTGAGGAAAATGCTCTGTATCTTTCATATCAAGCTGAGACAGCAACTCCCTATCTTAAGCATACAGTGAAAATTAACTTCTTGCCTTTGCAAAATGAGTTTGTTTGTGTTTTGTGTCTGCGCATGCCCACATTTGTTAACAAACCCTGGTCAGTTGTGAACTTGATAAATATTGGGAAGAAAGATATTCTGATAGTAAGGCTCTCAAGAAAAATGGTTGGACTTTCAATGTACAAAAGTAGGAGACTTAGACAGTAGAACCTATGAAATCGTCATGAGTCTCTTTAATTTCCTAGTCTCCCCTTTTAAAAGTTTTAGTGTATTTCAGGAGTAGAGAAGCAATATTATACAATTTAGAAGCAATCCAGATAATTTCAGATCTGTAGCAAGAGAGAGAGAGGAAATGGGGTAATTAAAGAGGAATTAAAGTCCAATCTGTAAGCATGTTACATACTTAACTACCTTGTAAATGTCCAGCCTCCCGCTGAAATTGTATTGGATCCTCAGTTCAGACATGCATGTATGGATGGGGTCTTTTTCAGACTTAGGGAGCGAGGCGACAGAAGGGCCTGCAGCCAAGTCTCAGCCTCCCAAGGGACAAGTCTTCCCCTAATACAGGGCATATTTTCAAAATCAAAATTGAACTTGTTCTACTGTGATGAAGACGTGTATTAATAGTGATATGCACTGCCTTTAATAATATGGCAAAAGGAAACGGAAATTCTGGATAGGGCTTCATCTCAAGAAAGCAGTTGCTGTGTGTGTTAAAAGTGGAATTGGGGAACACGCACAGGAATGTGCTCTTGTATTTCAAAGAGAAGAAAGAGAGTCTTCCCCTTATTGCTGGCACAACTTGGCTGCTGATAGCAGTATTCTCTAAGTCTCTTCTGTAACTCCTTTATCAGACCTGATCAGCAGCAGCACCAAATCTAAAATTCCATTCTGCCTAACTGTGTTGTCTCATTCCCAGATTTGCTGGTCAGGGACATTAATCTCAAACAGTATGTTTCGCAGTTAAAATTGTTGGTAAATACTGCAGCCTTCATTTGAATGAGGTAGATAAGCTGTTTGATATGGCTCCTGGTAAAAACTCTGCATTTACAGATGACGTAAAGATGAAAAGGTGTGGTTCACAGTATGTCTGTTTCCTTGTGCTCTGTAGACCAATGTCCAACCACGCCCTTCACCTTAAGCGGGCACATAGTGAAGCTCTGCATAACTTGTGCTGTTTCAGCCTCTGTACCATAGAACAGCAGGCTGCATGAACAAGAGAGCCTGGACAGGCTTTTCCTCATTGTCCAAATTTGCTCAGATATAGATAGGGCAAATGTAGAATCTGAATACCTCCTAAAACTGGGTCATTTGTTGCCAAGGGTTGGGTAGAAGGAAGGACATAGAGTATTCCAGCGGATTTTTATCATCAAGAATCATTAGCTGCAGCTGGCCTCAGCTTAAATAGCTCTGAACTTAGCCATCTTATGGTGGGAGACATTTGACCTTCATCTAGTCCAAGAAAATGAAGAAATTGGTTTGTCCTCATTCCCCATACATACTTTCTCTTCAAGACCAGGCAGGAGTTCAGCAGAGCTGACATTTGGCCTCTTCTTCCTTAATTTTAATAGTTGTCTTTGAAAGAAATTGCCAAATTATTAAATATTTAATATCACAGCACTTAAAACACATAATTTTAAAACAGTCATGTATAATATTCTTTTATGTGCATATGTAGTAAAGTGCACTTATATCTTCCTTTGTGTTTGATCATTAGCAGATATATTATAATGTCAATATATGCTATGAATGATATTTTAAACAAACCTTCTACTTACGTGGCTTTAAACTTTGAAAAAACATTGGTTTCACCTTAAGGTTTTAATTTCCTTATGTTTAGTATAAAATCAATACTTTAAGAGTGACTGAAATAACAACCAGACAGTATTTACTGCTTTTATGCTGAACATTTCACATCAGAAGAATGTAGGAGGAGTGTCTGAGTTATAATTTAAACATTTATAACCATCATTCTACTTCATCTGAGAAAGCTTACTTTATTAGGTCTAGAATTACAATCTATTCAATTAAAGCATTTCTCAGATAAGTACTCTGAGTGGTAAGAAATATTTTCCTAAATCTCAGATGTAGACACTTGAATCTAGCATAGTCCTTCACCATTAAAAGTCAGGAACAGTTTGTCTAATATCAATAAAGATGAGTTTAAAATTGCTGGAAAAGAATGAAAGAATTGTGTCCACTACATTGTCTTTAAAAATAATGTTAAAAGCCTGAATATGGTTATTGGAGTGTCTGTTCATAGATGTATGAGCTAGATAAAGGGCATTTTGCCATAATGTGTCAGATTATTTTGACTTCAATTTTTCATGAGGCATGTTAAGTTAAGGTAGTGCCTAATGTGAGTAATAGTGACAGAATCTGACCTTTGCATGTGATTTTTTTTTCCTTTTCTATAATGATAGTGAGCATCTGAAGTAAACCTTATATCAGCCAGAAAGTGTTACTTTTTGTCATTTTTCACAGTGAACCAGTTGCAGTTGGTTTTAAATCTCTTGTCTCATGATCCATAGTCTTTCTTCTTTCTCCTGTCTTACTTTCCAAAACAGATTATAACTAAACACTTAGGAGTGGTCAGTAAACCACTTTGTTGGCAAAAAGGTAGCACTACAAAGAAACAAAACAAAACAACAAACAAAAAAATACCCCAAAAGGTAACTCAAGTTTCTGGCTAGATGGTATAATTGGTCTTACACTGACTATGCCTCTAAAGCTGTAAAGATTTCATCTAGAAGTGGCACATTCTTTTCCTAGATTATGAATATCAAGTTCAGAGATAAAAAAGAAGTGAAAGATTACAACTTTGAGTACATTTCATTTTTGCCCATTCCAGCTTGAGGAAGGCTGTTCCAGACTGGTCTTGCTTAGTCCTGTATTTTTGTCTCATAACTTCAGGTTGCTTTGCTACATGTCCTTGAAAGAATTACTTTGTCTGTATCATAAATCCTTGCCAAGCCTTTCTGACTGCACAGGATGCATATAGGTTCTGTATTGTCATTCACACCAACAGTACGTCCTCTAAAGTGACACTATGTTTTCATTAGTATGATATGGCAAAAATTATTTTTAAATACGGTCTGGCATTGAATTTTATATTTCACTTTTATATATGTAATGAATCTAAACCTGAACAAGGGTGCCTTGTAAGTATTTAGTCATGGAAGGAAGCATTATATCCAGGTTTCTAAAAGTCAAATGAAGCCAAGTGGAAACATAAACACTGTTTAGTGTTTGGCTTGATCCAGTGATGAAGTTAAGAGAGTTTTGTGAAGCAATCAAAGATTAGTCAAAAAGAGCAAGGCTGTAAAGTAGACAATGTCATATGAACCAATAGGTCTCTCACTTGTGCAACTGCAGGCTGATACCAGAATCACCAGCACCAGCAATTTGTGCCTTTATTTGGTGATAAATTAAAGAGGCCTCCCTGAGCTCATACAAGCAGAAAGAAATGATCTCAGACGTTTGTGAGTCACACTGTGTCTGATTAAGTTAAAGGTATAGGAGATGCAGAAAACTGCTGTGTGTGGCTATTTCTGATATATTGTGTTATGGACACTGCAGCAAAGACAGACGTTGTAGGTTTGGCATACAAACACAATGTTGTTTGATCTAACCAGGGAGGCTGAATTGGTCAGCAAAAAGCACCAGTGACAAACTTTCAGCTGAATATACAATTACGGAGTTGACCAACAGTTTTAATGTATTTTCCAGGCAGCTGATAGTGTTTTCCATAGTCCAAGTCTGCTGAGACTGCTTCAATTGCATTTATCATTTCAATAAAGACTAAGTAGAAATTCATGTTCTGTCTTCTGTATTTTTCTTACATTTGACATACTATGACGATGGCTCTTCTTTGCTTTAAATCTCATTATATTTCTAGAGATACACTTTTTGAGCTTTGGGAAGCGAGGGAAAACTTTCTAACTGGAGTTAGATAACAGTTTTATCTTTTCATGACTTACTGCATTCATGCTGTTCTCAAATGGAAGACCATATTGCTCTTGGATATGGGAGCTGTGCTTGCATCCATTAACTCTTCCAGGGGAGCGACAGACAGGACTCCACAGGAATACAGTACTTCTTGTGTTTGCAGAACACTTAGTAAGACATTAGAAGCAAATAACTCAATTGTGACCGCTCTTCAACAATGTACTAGTTCCAAGTGCAATGAAGCAATTTGTTTTTTTACTTTGAGATACTATTTCTTATTGTGTGCACTGTCATGTAGTTTCATCACTGGAGAACACAGGGGAGCTTATTATTAGAATTATTAACTAAGTTTTTAAAGATGCTGACAGATCAGTTTTGTTAATAATCAGCATTAAATTTGCTTATGCCCTTTGGTTGGGATATAAGTGTAACATGGTCCATAAACTTCTTCTAGAGCTTTGTGGATACTTTAATGCCTTGATGGTTAATGAATTGTTGTATATCATTACTTCTTTTACAGTATTCATCATGTGTTAGTTTGAGTTGCAACATTTTCTTGCAATTTACATTGTACCAAATGCAACAAACCTATATATGAAATAACTGTACTTTTCATAAGTACAATTTTCACTCTTTTAAAGTGTAGGGATGTTGATGTTTAAAGTGGTTGATTATTTTTGAGCAAAGCAGAACGTACCACGCCACAGCAGCATGCTGGAATAGCATCCTGTACTACATTAATTCAGTCTGACAACTGTTAGTGGGCTTCCTTCTGGGTCTGCACAGGTTCTATGCTTGTTTCACTTTTCAACAGAAGGTGTTTTTTCTGCAGTTGTATTATGGAAACGTTCCTTGATGTGGATTTACTTACAGTGGTGTAAAGGCTGTTTTTGTTTAGGTGGGTTCTTTATCAACCAAGTGTGCTGGACATTTTTAAGACCAAAGCAGCTCTCTATCATGAGGATTTTATCACCATTCAAGCTCTAGAACTGGTCTGGTAGCTGGACGTGGCAGTGGTTTTTGGGTTTTTTCTTTTTGTTTTATTTGTTTTTTCGGCTTTTTCCTTTTCTTTGTTATTGGTCTAGCTGAATTCTTAGTAGATTATTACAATATAACACTTTCTCTTGCAGCAGCAGAGAAAATCTAAGTTACAGGCTGCTTTGCACAAGCCTTTCCTCAGCCTTCTCTTTTTCCTTTTTTTTTAACTTGTATTTCTTGATTTCTTTTCCTGAAAAGGATAAATAATGCAATTTTCTCTTGAAAGATAAGAGCTTATACCAGTTAAATTGTGAAATTTAATTTTCCATATTTATCTTATTATCTGCTTTTGTACCTATGCTACCTAAGTTTATACCTTTTTGGAAAGACATTTAAAATACCATCTGGTTTGCATTCATTGATTGAAGAGCATTGTGTTGTTTAATGCAGCAAAATAGAGTATTACCAGCAATATGTTCAAAAAATCCAGCATCCAGTAATATTTACAAGGAACTTCTTGGCCCAGTTCTGAGTAGTCAGGAAAGCCTGGACCCATGACTTCAGTATTTTCCACTGGAAGAGAAATACTTCCAGGACATTATATCCCTGATTTGATACTTTGCAGATTATATATAGGTTTTAAACAGGGACATCAGATGGCAAGATCAAACTGCAAAGGATGATGCACTCTCTGGCCCTGAACAAGAGCCAGAGCAGAACTCCATGTGTTAAAAGATTTCTAGTGAGGACTATGCACATACATGTTCCTTCTTCTGTTGGATAACTTGGATCTTTATTAACATGCCAAGAATGAGCCAGTGCCCTTACAGTAGGGTTAGATAGTTTCATAATCAGCCTATATTTCTCCAACAAACATTGATTTACTTTTTGTTATTAATCTTCCAGTTAAATTTAGTTGCCTATTCCTTGTGGTTAATTACATGCAAGAATGGTGTGCTTTTGATCTATTTGCTTCTCACGACTAATCAATTAAAATTCAGAATTTAACATATTATATGGGTGTTTTTAATACAAAGGAAAATTATTTTCTGTAACTTTCTAGAAATGCTGGAACTCACATAAATAGAAACAGGTGTGTTCTTCCAAATGGGCACTATCATGGGTTACATTTGCTACCTATTTTGGTCCTTTCCAGTAATATCCCATATTCTGGGTCACAGGTAATGGCAATTTTTCTAATTTAGTTAATAACACTAAATATTAACCTATGTGATCTCCAGACACTGAAATTTGTAGAAACGTGTATGAAAGTTTTCAGTAACAGAATCCCTAAGAGACCTGTGTTAAGGGAATAGTCCAGCAGTTCATTAGAGTTCTAAATTTAAAATAAAATTGCATGAAAATAAAGGGTAAATATTTTAGTCTCTCAGAATTTTTTGCTAATGCAATAAAAATTTTGCATTTCCTGTATTAACTTTATAAGTGCAATATAAATTAGCTTGACTTTAATAGCTGCAAAAATCATTTAATAACATGTTCCTCCTATGCTAGTATTTAGAATCAGTTGAGTATTTTCATTGGAGGTTGGTGTTGTAGATTGATTATTTTTTTCCCTGTTGTTTTGTTTTGCTTTGTTTTGTTTTGTTTTTGTTATCTTGGAGAGAATAAAATACTTTTGCTTCTAAAACATTGAAGTCAGTTAAAATAGGCTGACTGATTTTTATCCAGAGTATAAAGATTGTGATCAGTTTCTGGGTTGCTGCCATCAATATACATTTAGGTTATGCGGGATTTTGTCTTAATATGATCAGTCTTTATTTATGTAAAGTAGAATTCTGACACCATTGATCTGTATTATTAAAACGCATAGAGCAGCTATCATATCCTGGGCTGCTGCTGAAATATGCTTTTAATTGAAGCAGAATTGTAGCAATATATTACCAGTATGAATCTAGTTAAGAGTACAGCACTGACTGCAGTGCTTCATTGTTGTACAGTGGGCTCTGTTTTGTGGGATTGAGTGTAAATGCTGTCATGTGTCTGAGAGGTGCTCAGTGCAGGAAGTGATCATATAAAGACTTCATTTTGAAAGATGTGCATTTCCAGTTGACATGACACACAGTGTTTGTCCATGAGAAAAAATGCTAGAGTAGTATGATGTTTGTGTTTGTATTTTAGATAAATATTTTAGTTAGACAGTTAATACTCTGAAAAGGGGGAGTTCATGCCCATATCTAACTTAATAGTGCCTCAATATAGCAAATAATTCTGAAGAAGTCCTTTAACTTTGCTTTCTAGAAAAAGGAAAAAACAGGAGGAAGAAAACAGTAGCTTAAAAAACAAGCTTTAGGTGAGTAAAAGCACTGAAGAGAAGCTGGAGTTTTTACACCTTTCTCCATCTACAGTGCAAAGGCCAGGCTCTGTGACTCTCTGTGGTACATTTCATGGTGCTCTTGCTGCTGAGTGCCTCAGAAAAAAAAAGCCAAAATGTGAGGAAACAGAATCCTTACATTTACCATTTTCATGTGCCATAGAAGTGCTAAGCTGATTCAGTTCAGTTCTTACCTATGAATGTCAGTGTTCGTGTACTTGGTGCAAAACTAAGTTATTAACATTGATTTTGGGAGTATCAACTGAGACCTTAAATACATGTGCTAATATTTACATGATAGGAATCTTAGTTTCAATGCTAATGAGATTTTAGTTATCATGACTATGTAAAGTGTGTTGAAAAGCAAATGGGAAGTGAACATCTCAAAGTGAGTATATAAAAGAACTTTGGAAAATGTGAAATCGTGTTTGTGTCAACTGCTTTTCGAGAGACAAGGACAGACAGATCTCCCATACAATCGAAAGGTGGTACATTGGGAATGGACAGAAATGTGTGTGTTTTACACAGAGCAACACTGGAGCAGAGTTTCTCACTGTCACAGATTATTATTGTTGTAAATCAGATTTTTAAAATCCTTTACCAGCTGTTTCTGTTGGCTATGTTATTCTTCTCCTGAAAATGCAGGTATTTACAGGAATATTAGTTAGGAAGGAAGGGTGTGGTTCATAGACAGTCATCAGAAGTTAGCAGTCTTTCTCTTTTGACCAAAAGTTTTTTTAATAGTCTGGATTAAATATTGCTGAAACTGTCAGAAATATCTATTGTAATCTAGATCTTGAATCAGGTGGAGAGTACTGATTAGAAATGCTCTAGTGTTTCTATTGTTCCTGGTCAGTTATCATCATCTCTACCATGCAATAGGTTTAGTTGAAAGTTTTATAACTAGGAAAGGTTACATTTCATATATTGTTGTTTATTTGCAAAAAATAACCTGCTGCTCCCAAGTAAGTCAGGGATTTCAACTTGTAGGGACCTATTGGTACATAAATACTGATACATGAGCAAACAGAAATAAAAGTCAGTTTTATAACATGTTTTTCAGGCACTTAAAAGAAATTGTGGATTCCAAAGTAGAGAACTGCTTCCCTAGAGTGAATAAAATTTAGCCATGTAAGTCCAGTTGCTTTAACAAAGCATACATTGCAATACTGCAAGCAGTCTAAAATTATCATCATCAGTGAGTACATTAATGAAACCTTGTTTTTCTTCTAATTTCAAACTGCAAAAACAAGTCTTTGGGGCATAATAAGATGATAGCATACGGTATCTGTTTTAATAAATGATGTTCAGATGGGAAATACCATTGGATGTTTATATTTTGAAATCTTCATGGTTAAGTTTTTCTTTATTTGGTCAGTGTTATTGCCCGTGGTGGCTACAGTCACAGGTGGAACAGGCCTGTCTTGATAATTTAAAAAACAATCCAAAAAATATTTCCTCTCATGTACTACTCGGTGACTCAATGTTTTCTGGCATAGGATTATTCTGTTGACTGATTGCCACTGGATTTTATTTATGCTTTTTAATTAACAATTACAGTTTAAATATCTCATATAAATCTGTGGTCTGGGAGAGGTGGTTGTTGAACTTTATTATGTTGTTTGAGTATGCAGAAATAATACAGTATTAGATTTCACTAGATCCCCACTTTGTAGTGGTTCTCTTTACCTTTTAGAGGATCAAAAATGAGGATTGGTCTTGGTTCCAGTTTATGTAATTTCACTACAGAAACTCTTCTTTAAGAACAAGAATCTGCAAGCCTTTATTTTTTTTAAAAGTGTATTGCAGCTAAGGACTGTTCATCTAATACAGGTTTATGGGTTATAATGAGGGAGCTTCAAATAATATTCACCTTTAATTTCTATAATATTATTGCAACAATGAATAAAGTGCTTAATTACCTTTCCAGTATGTCAGGGTCCTTTCTTTTTCTAAGTATGCTATAGGAAATAAGCACAAAGGATTTAAATTGATCTCTTTTTATACTCATCTGCTCACATAATTGATTCCCCAGTATTGAAACCTATTCTTTTTGTCTGTATACAGAAGATTTCTTTGCAAAGGTCCAGCCCCAGCAGGTTGATTACACACTTGTTACCTGTAATTCAATACAGCAGCGCCCTGTTTACAAAGTCCAGATTTCCTGGGCTGTCAGTTAGGGCAATCAGCACAAAGACCAAGTGCTTTTGGAACTAAATAAACAATGAGAAAAACATTCAGGGCTGCCAGTAACCTTCACAGGTAATTTAACAGCCTTTGACTACAAGGCATCAGTTGCTGTAGATGTCTGGCGAATATGAAATCTGACATTCTCCCTTGCCATGTTCTGCCAATGGGTCCGTGTGTAATCTCTCGCCGAGGTTCGCCGCCGCTCCGCTGCGCTCAGCCAAACTGCCTTTATTATGACGGACGCCCACACCTGCGTTCTGTCACCTACGTGCTGCGTGCTATTCCGAAAGGATATAGACAATTGTTTACATTTTCAGGGTTAAGCAAATTTAAAGTCCCTCCCTTGTCCCCTCTGCGGTTCCTCTTCTGGCCAGCATCCTGGCCAATGCAGTGTGTTTGATCTCTTCTTAGAAGCGTTTAAATATAAAGAAAGAAACTGCTTGATCAATTCTGCATTAATTGGACTCTGTTTTTATTGCAAACAAGGAACGGAGTTATCTCTATTTTCTAGATGACCTTTAAGTACAGACAGATTACTTTATTGTCTAAAGCTTTGGTTTTATGTATTTTTAATTTAACTTGTTTTATTTCTGATGTATTTGGTACCTTTCCTGTCGATTCGGATAATGATTAGAACAGCTATTTTAAAGACCTCTGACATATTAAAGCAGACAAAAAATACCCATGAGGAGAAGAAAACTGAGAGATTCATCCAAGTCTGTGTAAGAAAATTTCATATCTTTTACTTCAGCAGTCAAATCTCTTTGCAAGCAGATAAAATTGTTATCTACATAAGTTTAAAAGTGCATCTGTTAAAAAAAGCAAACCCACAAAAAACAAGTATAATACTTGTAAGTTAGATGTTTATTGTCCATATAAACTACCCGAACTATCTGGCAAATAAGCATTTTCATGTGTGCCTGCAACATACTTGGCTCACAGAATCATGTCTTCTTTTTAAATTATTCCTGATATACAAATCTGTAGAGATCTAAACATCTTCCAAGCTGTTATAAAGAATGCATTTTTTAATAACTGTTGCACAAATATAAGAATGGAAAGTATTTGAAGAAATTGTGAAAATCTATTATTCGATTATGCTTTAACCAGAAATGGTTTCATTTTTATGCTTTCACTGATGAATTTCTGAGCTCCTTGCTGTGGTCAGTGTAGTAAGAGATAGCTGAAGGTGTTGTGCTACAGACACTCCCCGATGCTTGATTCACCATCCGCCCTCCTGTTCTGTCTCAGGCGACATGCTTGTGCAGCTGTAGATAGATGTGCATCCATGTCTGAACACCAAATGTATATATTTGGTGTTAGTTTACTTCTACTTATTTGCTGTGTCTGACTTTGCAATGAACATACAGATTTAAGTTATATACAGACATGATTTGGATTGTTATCTGGTGGTATTTTTTTTTCTTTTTAATTGTATTGTTGTCTGCAAAAATAGAGGCTGGAACACTGGCAGACCAGAAGCAGTTTACTAAAAGCATAAGTAATTTAAGTGAGAAATTCCAAATTTGTTTGTGGATCCCTAAGTATTTGTTGGTCTTTCTGTCATCCCAGGGGAGCAGGGAAGTGGATAACTACACCATGGTTTTCATTGTGCATTAATGGGGTCAGTAACAGTGCTGTGAAGACAATGATCTTACTAACAACAAAGTATTGCAAAAATTTAACTTATTTACAATGTCTGGGCACAGCAACAATTAAGGATTCTAGCGTAGAAAGTGCTAATGTGATTGTAAGTGAAACAGGCAATTGGGCATAGCATGGTAACCTGTGGGAAGCAGCCATGTCCTGCGTGGGCTGCTCATGGAAACTTATGGAGCGGACAGTGACAACTCAGTATTTATGGTATGTTTCACACTAGTGGAGCCATTATATGGTCAGGATGGGCTGCATTTAACTGTTTCAGCAATGGCAAAGTAGGGAAATGCCACAGGAAAGTGCTTCTGGGGTGGTATCTTCTTACTTGTAGCTCATTTAGACATTGAGCACTCACTGCAGCCTGATGATAATATATCTTTACCAGGTCTCAGGCTCATCTCAGATAATCAGTGTAATGATTTCAATAGATATCACCTGCGATTTTTCTTTAATTATTTCTTTTCCAATACAAAATATACTTGACAAGAACTAAGATAATTTTAAGGCCTGGTCAAATACTTGATCTGCAAGGGTAGCTATGTTTATGTTATGCCCTGAAATCAGCCTTACCTAAGTGAGAAATAAGATCTCTGTGTGCACAGCCATTTTACTTGCAGGCCTTGTGCTCCCTTCTGTGTTTCTAACACAGCTGAGCAGTGCTGAAGTACCCAAATGCACCTCTAGCCAAGCTGATTTTTTTCACATGGTTTGTCACAGACTCTTTAGACATTTCTCAGAACTACCCCTAAAATGATTGCTGCACAGTTACTTCTTTTGCAAGAGAAGACTACAAACATGAAGGAAAATTGCAGAAAAGTATTGGAAGACTGATGGCTTTTGAATTTTACTAGCACACTGCCCAGTGATTTTATTAGCAACTGATAAATCCTTCTGCTTTAAGTTTTAGCCCCTTTTGCCTTTCTGTATTGAATGATGGGTTTTTCTGTGTGTGGATGGGAGCTAGATTTACAGACAAAGGTCAGACTGTTTTTTTAAGATGAAAACCATCCCAGATATCTAGTCTATATTTATTGTTATTGGTGGGTTTGATGGCACAAGCAATAACCTAAGTGGAGAGCTAATGTTAGGACTCAGCTTCATTTTAAACAAGCTTATGAACAAAATTTAAATATGATTGTGAAGAAATTGTGTCTAAGAGGATTTGAATAGGTAGATGTGTGCAACAAACTTCGCGTGTGCTTCTGCTTCAGGACCTCTTCTTCCACTCAAGTTCTGAGTTGATGAAATTCTGGCATAGGTAGGACTCTTCACAGTTATTTTTCAGCTTCCAAACTCTATCCCACACATTTGAAATACTTCCATTTTACTACTTTGATTTTACTAGTAATTTGTCCCTTTAAAATTTTTCTTTTATTGTGTTTTCTTTGTGTCATATTCTGTCACAGAACTCTCCCAGTGGGCAGCACTTCATAAATTTCAGCAGCAACTATGTCCAATTTAAAAAAACAAATATGCCCATTTAATGAAAAAAAAATTGTTACTACTTGGTTTAAAAAAAGACAATACAAAACCTGGATTTTACATCAGGAATTGCAGCTTCTCCTGTGTTTATCTAACTTTTGACTGAATGGAAAGCTCTAGCTATCTCATTTGTCTCAGTAATGTCCATTAAACACAGCCAGATAAGATATTTGCATATTGTTGCTTTCAAAACTAAATCTTTCTGTGGAAGACTGTGGTTTGTTGTTAGGTTTGCTTCCAGTTTTCATTGTAGACTACTTCTCCAGTACATCTCATTTGACTCATCATTCACAGTAATCTAACAGTCAAAAGTGATCAGGAAAGGGAGAGAAAATGCTACTGAATCTTCAACTCTGCTGCTGGTTTCCCATTCCCCAAACAGAGGGAAAGCATCTGAAGGCAAATCCCACGTGTTCTGCATCTGCATATAAAGTAAGTCAGGATAAAACTGTTAGATTTTTCCTGGAAAAAAAAATGGTTAGCTGTTGTTAGCTGGAGAAGGATCTAGTTTTCATCTTCTATTTTAATGAATTGCTTCATACCTCTTTACTTCAGGGCAGATTTAATTCTACTGTTGATATTCTGATATCTCTGGAGTGTAATGTATTTATGTTACAGTATAATTGTATTTTACACTTCTTTGTTTAACTTTTGATTCTCAAATTCATCTACCCGTATCAGAGGGGAAAAGAGACTGAAGATATTTTAACTGTGTTCTAATCATTCCTGACTCTTAATTTTTAAACAATGTATTAAGCATAGGGTTTTGTCTCTCAACAATATATCAGTTGAATAGGACCAGACCCCAGTTCAAAACAGAATTCTCACAAATCAAATTGATGTATTTTTTAAATCAAGAAGAGTATTAGGACTGTCAAAGGAATTCTTCCTTACACCTCATTTTCTGTCAGCAGGTGTTTGTTCATTTGTTTGTTTGGTTTTAACTCAATTTGTGATCATGCATGCCTAAGCAGGTTAACTTAGGTTAGTAACAAATACCAAAAAGATATTTCTGTGCCAAATGAAACGGGGTTTTCATAATGGAAACACACATTAATTAAAAAATTCCTGCTCTAGAGTGAAGTTGTTAATAAGCATAAAGCAATATGAGTAACAGAGTGGAAGTGCTGCACAACTTCAGAGATGCTTTAACACATGCTAAGGTATTTTTACCTGTAGTGTCCTATACTGGGGTTGTGTAAATTAATTCTGGGGGATCAAGAAGCAATATTTTATAAGATGTGTTTGTAGGTTTCCTTTGCCGTCCATAGGGTCTCTCTTATGCACAGTCTCCCATTCTTTTTCTTCTTTTTTTTTCTTCCTACATATTCCCTGTAAATTCCTTTCATAATTATACCAATGACATTAAGAATTCTTGGGAGGCAAAAATATATTCATACAAGAACCACTGTATCTCTGACAGATTTTATGATGACGGAATTCATTTGGAATTTTATCAGAATATCACAGAAGGACTATCACTACAGCTAGCCTTACTTATGTTCTGGAAGTGTTAGTGTCATTTTTATGAGAGGGAAAGGAACTTGTATGCTTTGGGGTTTTGTTTTGTTTTATTTATAAATTTCACAAATGGGAAAATCTCTTGGAACTCTCAACTCTTCTGAGTTTTTATTTTCTTGAACACTGGGCTGCTGCTTGCGCAGAGCATTCAGTTGTAGAGCCACTGCTCTGCAGGTTGACTGTATTCCAGTCTTACCATCTCTCACACTTAACTGTAAAATGCATGGTAATTAATATTTACATTGAGCCCCAGCATCAGAATCCAGGTGATTATATGAGAATCTCCTATTAATTTTTCCTCCCTGTTGTTTTTTTTTTTTGTTTGTTTGTTTGTGTTTGTTTGGGTTTTTTTGCTTTGTTTTAAATGAAAACATTCAGTCTTCATCATAATGGAAATGTACTTGATGTGACCTTGGGACTTAGTAGCATGGGAACAAACTTCTGTAGCTTCATGACCCAGTTTCTCAGTGGTTACTGAGTGATTACTGAGTAGTGAGGTTTGAGTGATTCGTTTGTCATTCCTTGCACACAAAGAATGGCACCAAGCCCAAAGGAATAATCCTTGTTCTTTTGTGCAGGAAGGGCTTTGGCCCTTTGCTTTTCCCCATGCTGATGGGGTCCTGGGTGGAAGGAGTCATGTTGGTAAGAGTTTGACATTATGATGGCTGGAGGCAGTAGCAAAGTCTGTGCTGGTAGACTAAAAGAGGAAGAGAGATTAGTCCTGGGGCCAAGAAAGAGCATCAGAGCAATGAAAGAGTTGAAGAGTGGGCATGTGTGACCCATAGAGTATTGCCTGGTTCCTAATGAGAGGGGAATTAATTTTTCCTGCTGTGCCGGAGGAAGAAGAGAGAATGTCTTTCTACAGAGCTTGTTTTGTTGGCTTTCTTTTCACTATCCTTTATACATATAATTTTTGAATGGGTTGTGTTGGAAGGGATGTTGAAGATCACGTAGTTCCACCCCTTCCATGGACAGGGACAGATCAGGTTGCTCAAAGCCCCATCCAACCTGTCCTTGACCACTTCCAGTGATGGGGTATCTACAGCTTCTCTGGGCAACCTGTTCCAGTGCTTCACAACTCACTGAATAAATAATTTCTTCCAAGTAACTAACCTAAATATCTCCTCTTTTTTTGTGTAAACTGTTCCCCGTTGTCCTGTCCCTACCTGCCCTTGTCTCAGCTGTTGAGTAACCTCAACTGTTGGTGCATGTGAGGCCTTCTAGGAATAGGAGAAAATTAATGAATCTGTTGATGTCTTTCCTCCAGTATCCTTCAGCACTTCATACCCATCTGCTGAAGGCAAAGGAATCCCTTCTAAGCTGACATAAAGAAAGCCAGAAACCTATGTTAATTCTCTGAATCTCCATCAGCTCCATGTCTATGAAAGCACTGGTATAAGATGAATGCATAACATTGGTTTATTTGCAAATGTGTTCCTGAAAAGTGTAGCATTTCTATTCCAGATTGGTCTTACTGTTATTTGAATGCCAGCATGTATCCTGACCTTAATTGTTCTTCCACAATAAATCTTTCTTGCTTCTAAAGCAGGTTACACAACATTTAGTGTTTTCTTCCTTTAAAAACAAAAGTCTGTCAATGGTATTACATAAACAGATAGCTGCAAAATATATTGTCCTTATATACCATCATAATGCAAATCTAAGCTGTATTTATTGCTACAACCAGTGACTGCACTGATTATATTCTTATGAAAACAAATGTTTCCTTTAAAATATACAGGTCAAATTAACATAGCAGTGAAGAAATGAAGGAATTGGGGGGAAGGGGGGGGCGGGGGGGGGAAGGTTTCCTGAACATTTTATCAAGGGAGCTTGTAAAAGGAAAAATGTCAAAAGTCATGTGAAGTAACAGAAAATTAGGTTTCAGATTGGTTTTCAGGCAGAAGATATATTTAACTAATGTTTTAGGTTTGAATTTGTCTTAACATGGAATTTAGTTCCGTGTGCCTGGCTCTCTGAAAGCAAAACATTGAAGTTATGCTTTTTGAAAGATTTTTTTTTAATGTAGGTTTAGTATTACTGTAACAGCATCTGAGGCTTCTTTGGAAGAAACTACATAGGTAACACTTTCATAAAGGGTTTGCATCATAGAGACTTCTGTGATTGATTTGTACATACTACAGACAAAATTGCAGCAATAAAACAGATCTTACCCAAATGACAAATTGAAACAAACAATTTTATTTATTTATTTATTAAAATGAATTTAGAACTCATGAAAAGAGCCAGATTGGCAGCCACAGAGACTTAATTCCTCTGTTCCACAGACTAAGTACAGAAGAAAGTAGTGCAGGATCCTCATGTGGCCCTGCTGATGTCTTAACCTTGATCTCTAGCTACCACCTTTACGCGAGTAGTTCAATTTACATCCCCATTCTTTCCTTAAACTAAAACTGCCAACAAGAGTGGCAAATGTGATGTTGTAGAGGAAACTGGTCCCACAGAACTGCAGGCTGATATTACAGGGACAATTCGCACTCTTGAGTAACCACTTATCCGGCCAAGGTTCAAAGCAGGAGGATGTGTTTGTGAAGATGTCCTCATTCCTAGGCTGAAGTCCCAAAGTGGTTTGTAATCTGGATATGATATTCCTCTTTGCTCCCCCATTAAATCTAGCCAGTGTTAAGGGATTTTGCACTCTGTCCACATATATTTGCATTTCAGTTGCATTTTGAGCAGCTGTTCAGGGGATCAATAATTTCTTAGTTGGGTTTTTTTTTGTCTGTTTGTTTGTTTGTTGGGGTTTGTTTTGTTTTGGTTTTTTTTTGGTTTTTTTTTTAATTCAAAGTAATCAAAATAATTGTCCCTCAAGACCAGGTTTGAAGACTCTTCCCACAAAGATAATCTTGAACTTTGCCTCTTTTTCCCCATTAGTTTCTCTACCAGTGAGTCTGATCAGGAGTAAGTTATACTGCCGACCTTTGAGATAATCAAGTCAATTATATAGATTTGTGTGCACCAGACTGTGGCAGTAGCATGTCTCTTGAAGCTTACCTTACTAGCTAACTTCGTCTTGAAGCTTACCTTGTTCCTCTGCCATAGCAGCTATGGAAATCTGTCAAAGGCAGCTGTTAATCTTCTAAACTCTGATTTCAACATGTTTGCATTTGAATTAGTTAATCTTAGCTATTTCTTTGCAAAGGTCAAGTAAAGTTACTGTCCTGTTACCACAATACCCCCATATTGAGTAGGGACTATTAAGCATACCAAGAGTAGTGATGTAATGTTATTTCATTGCTAAATTGAATTAAGATGACAGAATCAGCTAGGTTGGAAAAGACCTTTGAGATAATCAAGTCCAACCTATGACCAAACACCACCATGTCAACCAGACCATGGCACCAAATGCCACATTCAGTCTTTTCTTAAACTCCTCCAGGGACTCCACCACCTCCCTGAGTGGCCCATTCCAATGTCTAACTACCCCTTCTGTGAGGAAATTCTTCCTAAAGTCTAAACCTCTCCTGGTGCAGCTTAAAGCTGTGACCTCTCATGCTTTCACTGGTTGTCTGGGAGAAGAGACCGATCCCCACCTGGCCACAGCTTCCTTTCAGGTACTTGTAGAGTATGTTAAGGCCACCCCTGAGCCTCCTCTTCTCAGGCTGAACATTCCCAGCTCCCTCAGTTGCTCCTCATCGGTCAGTGTTTCAGACCCTTCAGCAGCCTTGTTGCCCTTCTCTGGACATGCTCCAGCATCTCAATATCCTTTCTAAATTGAGGGGCCCAGAACTGGACACAGCACTCCAGGTGTGACCTCACCAGTGCTGAGTACAGAGGCCAATCCCTGCCCTGCTCCTGCTGGCCACACTATTCCTGATGCCAGCCAGGATGCCGTTGGCCTCCTTGGCCACCAGGGCACACTGCTGGCTCATGTTCAGCCGCTGTCAGTTCATACCCCCAGGTCCCTTTCTGCCTGGACAATGTCCAGCCAGTCTGTCCCCATCCAGGAGTGCTGCAGGGGTTTGTTGTGGCCAAGGTGCACAGATGTTCTTAAGATGTTCTTAAGGTCAATAATGTGGCCTTTTGCTGCAAGGGCCTGTTCCAAGTCAGAGCATCAATCTTAGATGAAAAATAACATATGAAATATTTTCTATAGTTTTCAGGTTTTATTCTGCTTGTGTGTTTTAAAGCTGTGCTGTTAGACATAGTTCAGTTATGCTGTCCCCTTAAAAGAAAGTGATTGTTTACCTACTACTAGTTGTTTAAAATGGGAACTTTAAAATGAAAATAGGAAAACTTTCTTTCGGGAGTTTTTATGCTTGCATCTGGACAAAAGAACTTAAGTACTGAATTATTAATAGATTTGATTGGAATGGTAAAAATTCCCACTGATTGAGAGAAATTTCATTTGAGTTCACTTAAACACATGATCCTTTTTTTATTGTTGCTGTGGTCAAGTTACTGGTTGGTGATGCAACTTGACCTGTAGAACTGGTGTAACACTACTATACAAGTATATTTTTGTTATCAAAAGTAAGCAGTCTTATTGTAATACTCGTGGTATATTCCTTTCTTGTATTGTCAGGATGACACAGCTCTTATAGATATGTTTGATACTTGTCCAGCACCTTCATGTTTTAGGTGAGATCTCAGCTCAGTATTGAGGAGTGACGTATTTTACTTAGCACATATATATGAATTAACAAATGGCTTTTTGCTGGAGTTCAACTTTTAATTGTAGAGCTTTTTTTTGTGGGCAAATTACCTGTGCTTTATGAATTGTACACTGCTGTAATTTTCCTTAAGAGGGTAATATATATCATTAAGTGAGTGAAATAATACGGGTTGGCATTAAACTCAGATCAGAGCTTTCCAACAGTAACAGTGCAGCTTCAGAAGATGTGTAATCTTGAAATTCTTAGCTTCTAAGAGTACTATTGTGAGCACTTCATACAAAAAAAAAAGTTAATTCTTCCAAGTAAGTAAAAAAATCTAATAATTTTGGTGAATGATCATGTGGTGATCATTAAACTAATATGTAATTAGCATTTTCTAATGACAATCGTAATCTTGACAAATGCTTTAATTCATTTTTTTCTGATCATTAAAGACTTTAGAAGCACTGATTTTTGTTAACTGCGGCCCTTGGCTGTTCATCAGTGGTGCAATTCAACCTAATACTCCAGTGGCCAGTAATCAGAGAGTTGACTTTTAAGTGAAGGAAATTTTATCATTGTCTTTATGAACATCACCTTTATTTCTTGTCTAACACAGCAGGTAGACAAAACTGTAAGAACATCTAACTGATACATATTCATCCCTTTTTAAAATGGTGAATTACACCAATTTTTTAATGTTTTATATAATCAAAATTCAACCAATACTTTGACAATAGTATGATCTTCAAGGTTTTTCAAGTACAAGTTTTTATGTGTATTTTTTTAAAGTTGAACCAGAAGTAGATTTCAATCTTCTCAATATCTGTATTTGTTATTACTTCTAAAAGGTTTGATTTTCTTTGAGGGGATGTTGTCATTTTTTTCTGTGTTAAAATGTGTAATTTCTCCTCTTCAGAAGCAACATACTTGATATTACGAATTCTTGTGGATAACCATTACCTATGATATATTATCCAAGAGCTTGATTCTACAAATTGGTGTTAACTTACATCAGAGATACTGAACATGGCTTAGCTATATGGTCTCCTATGTGCAGGAAGAATATCCTATAATCAGTGCTGATGTCCATATCCTCTTGTTTCCCTTTGAAATTCCTTGTATTTTTAACCCATTACAGAGATACTCCTCTCATTCTTAGCTCTCTACAGCAACTTTGCAGCTGCACAGGTCTCTGTACTCACTTTGCTGAAACACATGCAGAATTCATGGCCCCTCTGCAACCTAACTCCTTTTTCAGGCTTGTTTGTCCAGCAGAGTCTTGTTTTCCATTCTTTTCCCTGCAGTTGGAATGGAGTTATTTTATATTTACAGAATGTGAAAGATAAAACAAGCATGCAAAAAGTATAGCAGTGTAGTACATAGTCTCAAAATATTTCTGTGTTTGTTTACTTTAGATGTTTGAGTTTATGCAGAGACAAACTGACTTCAAAAATATAGGACAGATGATCAGAAATGTGGATAAGGACAGCATGTTCCCCTGCTTTATTTAGCACTGAGCATATTAATGGGCGCTCAATAAATGGTAATGGTTTTGGAGACATGATGATTGATGTTTCCTGGATCAAAACATAGAGGTTTTGTTTAAGAACAGCCCAGCTGGCAGAGTGATCCTCTTTTGAAACTGTTTGTGATCAAAATATGTCAGAGCTGTATCTATAAAATACAGTAGGCAAGACTTTTTGTCAGTGGATTGGTTAATTTATTTTAACAGTAAACTATCAACTGTATCTTTGATTATTCATCCCTCCTGTCACACCATATTCGTATCAGTGAGTTAGAGTGCTGCTCTTTTCCTGCTTTCCAGATTTTGTTCTTACATTGTGAACATACTGCTCTCAAAAAAGGGCTGTATATTTTTGGAGTAAGAACACATACAAGATACTTAAAAGAGAGACTTTCATATGTGTTTGTGTACAAAATTGCACCACAGACATACTTTGGGCAGCCAGTATTGAGGAACAGAAAACTATCGCCTGTCTTTTAAGGAAGCCATCAGTGGAACTCATGTGGTGCCATCCTCCCTGGTCAGAGCACACCTCAGTGTGTCTGGTATAACCAGAAACTCCAAGATGAGAAAATGAACACATCTCTTACTTTGTCACTTCTGTTGGTTGTTTCTCTGAAAGAAGTAGTGCTTTTTGGCTTTAAGAGGAGATGGCTTCCAGATTAATGGCTTCTAACATACTTAACATAGGCACTGAGCAAAGCCAATTAAAGCCATCCTTGATATTTCCATGGCTGAAGTAGTAAGTGGGAATTCAGAAAGAAAGCAGGCAAATTTAAACTTTCTTTTTCTGGAGGCCACCTCTTTCTCTTCCACTTCTCTCTCCACTCAGCTCTTTTGTCACCCTTAAGGAAAATAAATCAGTTAAAGTATCCTTTCTGACCTTTCAGTTTGTCATGTGTGTTTTTCTTTGGGTTTTTAATGCTCCTTGGATACTCTCAAGAGGAAAGTAAAAATTTTTAAGGAAAAACTCAAAAAGTTAATTACACTTTTAAAAAAAAGTGGGAATTAACTTCAAATGTTGGGAGCATATTTGCTAGATAAATTACATGAAATGTTTTTACTTATTTCATTTGGAAACTTTGTATTTCTAAATTTGTATTAAAATGATTCTTTTAAGTAAAGCATGAAAAAATCTACTGTTAAGAAGTCTTTAAAAATCTGAATCTCTCCATGGGATAGATATGTAAATATCCAGAGTACACAATTCTTATTGTATTGATGTGTGGCAACAAGAACCTCATGAACTAGGTTTATTGACAAAACAGACTGCAACAGTTCCGAAGAATGGCTCATTGTGTCTGAATGCATTTAGGCAACTTTAATTCCTGAATTAATTATACATATACTATAAAGCTACAAAGAAAAAGCCATTAAAGTCATCTGTGTCAAAGGAAATTTGTACATCGAGGAGTAGATTGTGGCATATAGCCACAGCTGCAAGTCTGGGTTGTATGGGGAGATTGTCTGCCCAAAACAGAGTTGTCCTACAACCCTCTGGTTACAGAGAAGGCAACAAAAGTGTTGGTACTGCCAGCTTACATGTTGCTGCACAGCTGGTCCAGGTGGTAATTTCTGATCTCTGTTACTTGCATTTAATATTACTGAATTTCTCTCTTCCCTCAAAAATGAAAACAAGTAACTGTTCGTACTTAAGTATTTGAGTCTAGAAACTTGGGACATTAAACCCTCAAATATCAGAGCTAGCAGGATTTATTAAAAGATTGCAATGATTGGTAGCACTGTAGTGTTGCAGACACATTTAAGAGTAATGACTCTACCCGACTGGGACAGCCATTGCCCCTTTTTCTGCCCATTTCTGACAATAGTTGTAAAGGTAGAGCCGGGGCTGTGCTTACTCCCTGCTTACTCTCATCTGCTTTTTGCTTTTTAGTAGTTCAACTGAGGCGCTGATCTTTTAATGACTACTCAGTGAGGAAAAACTTGTTTATCCTCTTGAAATGCCTGTGCACCTCATAAAGAAATTTGGTTCCTAATGGCAGCTATATTGCTGAAATTCCATCATGTGTTGCTTTTTATGAGATGCGGGCATTTGAAAAAAAAATGTAATTTCTCACAGAGATGTGATCTTTGAGGGCAGAATTTCATGCCAGCAATATACAAAACAAGTAGCTGAAGCTGGGGCCTGAATACATTTACTGCAAAGAAGTCGTGAAAAAATCCTCTCCCCAGTGGCAGTAAAGCACCTTTTGATCTGTATTTCTGAAGCTGTGCTGTTCATTGTTGCTTTCTTTTGTTCTGCTTCTGCCTCTTTTTCCCCAACAAGCCTGTTTGCTTTAGCCTGCCTGTTTGGTGCTTTGCAGAGCATCTCTGTAAAGGGGGATTTCATAGCACACAGGTTCGTGTGCCTTGTAAAAATTCCTCGCAAACACTGTTCCGTCATTACTTAGCAGGAGTACAGCACTTTTGCTGCATGGTGCTCTTGACTGAAGGCATAAGTGGTGTATAGGCCCCTGGATAGTTCCTTTGTGCTGAAGCAAATTTGACTTAAGATTTTTACTTAAAACAAGGATAATCATGTTTGCATGTGGCACAGTTTCTTTGGCAGCCTCGGCACCTCAGCCATTTTATGTTCCCTCTTTTTTTTATTGTTATTATAGCAGTTGTCCAAACATACAATCACGTGGTACAATCTGTCTGGAAATTCTAATTCTGATGAGAGCAGAGGTGGGAAGAAGGAGGTGGCAAATTGAAGGTTTCAGTATTTTAAATTCAGCTTTTGCTTCAGTCTTCTAAGTGTTCCAGAATCCTCCACTGTGATCACGTTACTGGGATGTATAAGTGGTCTCAGAGATACAAAACCCAAAACCAGTATTAAGTCAATTTGGTATTTGTGTGTCATGGGTTTCATTGTAAATCACTCCAAAGCTGAGCATGCCACTTTAACCCACAATGTGTTCAGGTTAGCTCAGAGACCTTTAACTGCTGTGGCATTAACAGATTTCACTTAAATATTGTAAAATATTGTTATTTGACTGGTGCTCCATTAAACTAGGCTATTTAATGTATGTGCTGAATATTATACCTAATAAAGCTTTTGCAGAATTTCAACCTTGTGGCCAGAGACACAGAATGGAAAACATTGACTGTTAAATAACATACAAATTAACTATCCAGAAGTTTAACTCAAGGAACGGATTAATAAAGCTGTGAAAACTGCCTGTCCTCCTAAATATTATAAATATTGTAATCTTACCATGTTACTGGAGCCCAGTAAAGACTTGGTGATATCAGCATAAATGATTTTCTCTAGTATTTTTCTTTTCAAGATAAATCCAAAGGTGTTAAGATCACACTGGTTTTATGGTCATATTTGATATATGATAATATCATCTATGTCTGCAGAATTTATGATATTAATATGAGGAGAATGGTGGGATTATTATTATGGGTCACACAGAATTACAGATCCCAATAATAGTACACCTAAAAAAAGAAAAACTGTCAGCTGTAGTGTAGTGTCAGCGCCCATCTTTTCAAGCTGTTGTAGCTCACATTACAAAGAAGGCCATTTTAGTTAGCTAGGAGCATAACAATCTCATTGTATTAATCATTTTCTGTGTTTAAGCAATATGAGGATGTCTGCTTTCAGTGACAGAAATAAAATCCTTGAAGGGAACTATCTGTGAAATAAACTCTGAAGGGACAGTGAGACTGCCTATCTTTACTCCCCGTGGCCTAATTAAGCAGTGGAAAAGCCACCATAAAAGAAATTAAATTTAAAAAGACAGATTAGCAACAGGAAGGGTATGGCTGCCACTGATGTCCGTGTGGTGCTCTATTTGCAAGTATCATGAAGAGGGGTTGTGTTAAGAAGCAAATTAGGGAGTTGCTGATCATGGATTGTTAAAAAATATTTTCACTTTTGGCAATGACCATTTCATTACTAGAAAGTATAATGAATAAGCAATTTTTAATCAAGATTTTTAAGATGCTTCTACATGCCTATACACATTTTCCCATACATAAGTATTACCATTGAACCCAGACCTTTGCTGAGTGATTTTGTTTTTTTCTTAAATTGCTGAGCTTTGTACTGAGATGGTCTATATTGCAATAAAAAAAAAAAAAAAATTGGACATTGCTAATCCTTTTGAAAATAACAGAGGTTCAACTGCTGTGATCTGTTGAACTTGTAAATTATTAACTTTACTTGGATAATAATATGTGGCTTTCCTGGCTGTGACTGATACAGCACAATATAGCCCAGCACAATATAGCCAGAAGAGTGTGAACTAGGGAAGAACTACAATTACTTTGAAGGTAGAAAATTACTTTAGAAGAATTGCTAAGACTGTTCTGTCTGGTGTAGTGTAATGTTCTCCATCTTCACACCTTTGCTTCTTGGTATAATTTGTGTTTGTGCGTGATTTATGTTTACACTAATCTACTGTTGATGTAGACACTGCTGGTGAAGCATCAGTGGGAATCAGTGCCCAAGGTGCTCTTCTCCTTCAGTTAGAGTTCCTCCTTTTCCTTTAGGAGTCCTTTCCTTGCAGAGCAAGACAGCTGACTCGTTTGGTAAGCTTTTCCTCTGCTCTTGTTTTATCTCAAGTCGTAGGATCTGTTATTCCCCCAAGAGTTTTTTGTATCCAACGCATAAGTCCAGGTCCAAGTAGTGTGCCTTAGTTTACTCTCTAAGTCAAGAGGAATACTACAGAGCGTTTTTTTCTTCTCCAGAGCAATAATGTGTACAAATGTTTTGCCCAGGTTACCTTCAATGCCCCTTTTGGCACTTAGAGGCAGCTGTTTGGGAGTTCACCATGAGGATGAGCCATAACTGTATGAGACACCACAAAACTTATGACTCACTAGTCATTAAGGAAAGTTTCTAAGCAAAATTAACAAATAAGCGCACCAAAATATTCTCAAGCTCCAGAAGATAACTCAGTCACTAAGCTCAGATGCTGAGTTCTCTCTCAAGCTGGGAGTCAGCCCCCAGAACATCCAATCTCCTCTCTCAGTAACTGGAACACTTCAACACACCCCAAATTGGCCAATGGAAATATCCATAGAAGCAGTCTGATAAACGGCTTTTCCTGCTCAATTTCTGCATTGCTGCTTCAGAAAAAGTGGTAAAAATGTTTCCAAGTAGTTGCTGTACCTACAGGTGCTCCTTTTCACAGAGCAAAGACCCCAGAGCCAATGGCCATTGAGCCAACACTCATGAGGAGGGACAACGGGCAAGAGGTTTCTTTGTTCCTTCATTCTGCCCAGTATTCTTGGAAGGCAATGTTCTATGTTGCTTTACACTCTCAAGTCTGTACCAAGCATGGACAGTGCTTTACCCTATGTTATGCAAATATCAGATCACAAGCAATGGAGAAAATTGAGAAAAAATTCACCCTGACGCTTCTGTGTAGGCCAGACAAATTACCCGAGCTCACAGAGGAAACAGGACACATTGTTTGAGGTATGGTATAGTGAAAAAATTCCCTTTATGTGCCTTTTGTCATTAGAATTTATGTCTCAGAGACAAGTCTTCCTAGAGACTTGCCTACAACATTTAGCCTTGCACTACCTTGAGTAGCATTTGTCTTTCAGACAAACTCCAGCCAGTCAGGATTGAAAGCTGCAGCACGGAATGGACTTCACAGTTTTAATTCTTAAGGCAGTAAATGTTAAAACGAAAATACTGGGCGGGTAGAATTATTTTCTGTTGTTTCTTTTAAACAAGAAAAGAATATTAGATATTTCATCGGCATGTTAGAGCCGGGAGTACATTCACTATGTTTCTGAAAGCTGCCATCACCTTTCACTGTTACTGTATGCTGATTTTTCTGTTACTGAATAGATACTACTGGACAGAATTTTGATAATTCTGTGTGCACAAAAATACTAGGATTTGGGGAATGAGTAAAGGCTGTTTGGTGATAATAAATGTAGAAAAATATATGAGTGAAAAAGCAGTTTCTTCTTTATGGATAGTGGTATATATATGGCCGTATGCTCATTGCACTAATATCTATCACATGCAGGCTTATGCTAGAAAACATGATACTTGAGGTTTTATGTATTTGGGTTTCTTTGTGTTATGGTTGTGATTTTCATACATCCCGAAAGACAGGCATATTTTGTATGTATTATGCCTTTCTGTGCTTTGTTATTGCCAGAAGCTTGAAATCAATACTGCTTTTTCTTTCTGATAATTAAAAGGATGGTTTATCTTTATATGGATCTTTAATTTTAATAAGCTAATAATTCTGATTTTAGCTACTATTATCTTAATAGCTAAGCCTTCTTAAATGTTTTTATCGTAATTCCTTTGGATAGTGTTACCATTTTTTCAGCCTGCGTGAATCCTTGCTCTATAGTGACGTCTGCTGGAAATGGCAAACTGGAATGTTCAAGGGCATATTTAAGCTTTTCAGTTCAGGGTTACCTTTAGTCTTTTATATGTGTGAAGCATGACTGTATAGAAGACCAGCATTACATCTTCCCATTCCCTAACAGGTGTTGTTTCTGCACTGGACGTGGTAGAATTTGGGCTTTTTCTTGTGACAAGCATGTATCTTTTGCCTTGCAGCACATTCCAGCAGTGTAACTTTTGACACTTCTTCTATTCTTGTCATAAAAGTTGATAGTTAGAAGCCATCAGGTTCTGAGAAATAAGTATTTATGCTTTGTATCAGATCCATACTGAGGTGCTCAGATTCAATTATGGCTTCTTACTGACAGTCCTGACACCAATATTTAAGTAATTATAGGGGACTCAATGAAAGAAATTTATGCTTTTAATCTGACATTCAGAATTAGGTAATATTTACTTTATATCTTAAAAAAGGTATAATATTCAAAATAGACACCAAACATTTTGCATTAGAGCTAAAAAAAGAAAGTAATGAGTCCATTTTTAAATGAATTCAAAAAGCAATCTGATTTTAGTTCTTGCAATGCAGAGCAAATAAAATAAAAACTATCGTACTTTATTTACTAACCGATGAATTGAATTGTCCGCCTTTTATTACTGATATAAAGCAAAGACTATGAAGAGGCAATCATTTTTGCAGCTATCAGACTTTCAGTAACATATCTCTTGTGGCTTAAATAACAGATAGTTTAAGTGTTTTTCCATTACCTTCGTGTAAATGAAAAATGCATAAAATATTTTAACAAGGCAAAGTAATCCAAGGAGATTGTTATTTTGTGTTACAAATTAGGTTATTTCTGTCATAAAATTAAAGGAAAAAAAATCAACGCAAGGACATTTCAGCTTAATATCATTTACCAGAACGAACATGTAACAGATTTAATGAGCTAGCAGGTCACCTGAATCCAGCTGTTTCCGACCAGCTTTATGAAACGGAGAATGCAGCTAACGGTAGGAGGTAAGCATTATTACAAGCTCTCAAGGAGTTACAAAATCGATTTCTGCTTGAATGAATTAATTTAGATTATCAATTTATAACCAGCTACACGAATCCCATCAACTCAACAATTCAGTGAATGATCAGGCTCAGGCCTTGCAAGAGCTTAACAATTAGAGAGCTCTATAGTTATCTCCTGTCCTACGGTGTAGCTAACCAAGTTCCTTAGTTTGACAGAAAGTGAATGAAAATGTTTGCTTAAGGACATTGCAGGGCTGAAACACATCTTTGGTGAGGGAAAAGAGCAGCTACCATAGAGCAACTGCGTTCCTATGTCTTTCCTTCTTCAAAATTCTTCCAAAGGTAACTGGAGTGGTTCTTTTTGCTAGCTAAAATACATGACCAGTGCAGGGAAGAGGCCAAACCATCTAATTCCAGTCATGTACTTCTAAAGAAGTAAACAAAGCATAGGATGTGAAAACTAATGCTTATAACTATCACACACTCTAAAAGTTTATATCTATAGGGCTATTAAAAATGTCTTGCCTTTTTGCTGGAATGCAGCAAGGTAGTTCCTCTTCTTCTCTATTCTAGTGCATTAAAACCTGTGAAAAGAGAATATAAATTGCTGCTAGTCAGAATGTTACTGTTTTATTTTGCACAAGTGTTAAATGACTACTCAGGATGCAAGTCATTGATGATTCAGACTGTTCATCTTTTTATCTTTGACTTGTCTCCTTCTTGTAATATTGCAAAATGGTTATAAGTAAAAGGACATTTGCTGTGTGTCAGTTACTGCTGTCCCCTGAAGTATAAAATACAGCGGATACTCTTCCTTGCCTGTTCAGTCAGTTTTGGCACCATCTTCCCTGTCTCGGAAGATAAGAGTGGTACAGTAAGTACCACTTTATTAGCAGCATATGATTTATCACAGGAACATTAAACTTAAATAAGTGATTGTGTTTATAAAAATCCTTTAGCAGGAGCTCGATTCTAGGTTTAGCAATACACATCAGTGGTGAAGTATAAAAAAAGTGATCAGCTGTTAGGTCATAAAGCCTTATTGTTGCCTGAAAATAATCTCAAATTATTACATTTTAGGGCTGAGAAAAATCAATAAGATTATATTGTGCTTCTTCTAAAAGGTACATTTGCAGTGAAGTGTTCAAAGAGTAATAGGCATGATGGCTTCTGTTAGGGACAAAATGAGTTGCACCTACGTCATGTGGAAAGTATACCACTAAAAAGACCTCAGATTCCTGACAGTTTTAAACCACTAACAAAAATTATTAAATAGCTCTGTTGCCCTTATGTTGTAAGAAAGGGCCGGAGGGTTTTTAAGTACTGGAAATGCATCTTCTGGACAAACTTGGATATGTTCATGTGGGCTACCAGCGCTTTTTTTTTTCCTTGACTTGGCTGTAAACAGCCTTCTCTAAATTCTCTCTGGGCACACAAAAATTGAAGACAACAGTGCAAACCTATTCCAGTGAAACAATTAAAAATTATGAGAAATCCTTTTTTTGTAGTCTTTTCTCTAAGGTTAGCTCTAAGTTGACAATCAAATTATTGTCTTGTTCCTCATTATTTATTATTATTTTAGCAAGGTTTTATGCTAGCACTTAAGGAAGTCGGTGATTGTGAGATGGTAGAATTTAGTAGTCTTAATAGTACAGTCTTGTAAGAAGTGTTAGTCCACCCTATAGACCTCGGCCTGAAAACTCTTCCAGGCTACACATGGGTTCTCAAGATCCATAAACTGAGCCTGCAGTAGGTTAACTGAGTGGGTGGGAATTGTCAGCCCATCAAACAGTAAAGGAACTTATCTGAGGTGCTCTTTTTTCCATCTGTACCAATCACAGCAGGTACCATACCTTTTGGAAAATGCGATTTTAAGTATATATGTCACTGATGAGAGAGAACCTGTAGGTTTTTACATGTATGCCTAGTGCCTTATGCTCTTTCCCTACCAGCTGCTCTAAAACCAAATTCAGTGGATGGGACAATGCTGTCATTGGATGGACATTTGGGATATTTGATGCTGAAGACACTAGGCTTTATAAAAGTAAGGCTTTGTGTCAGCATGTTTTGCTGTCCTGCATGCAATACTGGAAGCAATGTAATCCTGGCAGCATTGTGCCTCTGTCTGTGCAGTGTGAATTTTCTACAGATTTCTATGCTTCTGCCACCACACTCTTTCCAATATCCAAGAGAGTTCCTTCAAAGCTAATTCCAGTGTCCTCTACTATGATGGTTGAGTCTGAGGGGATAGCTAAATAAATCTCCCACTGTGAGCTTTCACTGAAGAATCTCAGATTTGGATAGTTTATCCCTGGAGCATGCTATCATTCATGGATGGGCAGCTAAAAATTAGCAGGATTCAGAGGCTCAGTGACTTCCCAAATGTCAGTCTTTCACATCCAGTAGCTATTGGGCTGAGATGAACCTGCAACTTTTCCTTTGAGGGGAGAACCTCTTGCCATGTGCCTTGTGAATCTCACTTCCTTCTTTATGCCCATAATCATTTAGTAGATGAAGTGCAGACCAAATCCATCACAAGGTGGGATGTGCTGCACAGCCTAGAAACAGCCTTTTCTCATCTATGTGTTTGGTTAAGTAGTTGTAGCTATTTGTTCAAGCACGGTGAGCTAAGTTTTTAGATACGCTGTAGTTATGTCACTTACTGCACTGTGGAGAGTTTTAACTCCAGAAAAATTTAACTCTCTTTTGTCTGTTGCAAGGAAGGCCCAGTTAGTGTTTCTCTCGGTGGTGTGCAAGTGGTTCCCATGCTGAGGCGTGCCTCGGTGACAAGGCAGGTGTGTTACCGTAAGCAGCCTGTATCCCAAGCACAAAATCCCTGTGAGACACACAGGGCTGGCTCTGGGGGCCACTGTGGGTGGTTCTGCATCATGATCCTGGGAAGGGAAGTGCTGCATCGAGGTACCTGAGCAGCTGAAGGCAGAGCTGGCTTGGGCTGGCCAGGCGGATTAGCAGAGACCTTCCTGCAGAGCTGGTGACAGCAAGAGAAGCAAAAGGGATAGTCCGTGGTGAGGAAAGGGCTGCTACCAAAAAGGTTCAAAATATTAATGTCAAGTTCAGCCACATCTCAGACAGGCTACACTGTGATTGTGTAGTGTTTGTGAAACAACCAGCAGAAAAATTAATATTGCTGAAATTAATTAATATGGCTAAACAAGGTGTAGGGCTATGTCCTTCAGAAAGCTAAATGCTTTTTGCACAGCGTGCTTGAGGCCATTAGCAAAAATTATGGTAATTTCTTTAAGACTTATTATGTTCTTTTGCAAACAAAACAAGTTGTACTAAATAAGCTCTGATTCAAACAAATCAGGTTGTACTAAATAAACTCTTTTTCAGGAGTTTTACTTCCTTATTATCAAAGTTCATAAGATTTTCAACTAACTTTCTAGTCAGAAAAGGTATTAATAACCTTGTTGTGTGAGGATTTTCCTTAGCATAGTTTCAGAAAGGTGCAAACATATTCATCAGAAGTGATTATTTGTTTAATTATGCCAGAAAATGCTGGTAAGCTTTTGGATTTTCTAATTTAGTCCAGTGCAATTTTTTCATTATTTTCATAACTCTAGATATAATCAAGTGTAATATTTCAAACATATGTTTCCATTTTATTTTATGTTGGCAAAGCCTTTGATTGCAGTCCCCAGTGCTTACCTTAACTACACCTCATGGAGGCTGTAAATACACCTCTCCTCAGCTGCATTGCAGCTAGAGACAGCGTCTGGCAGCAGCCTAGGATGGGCAAATGACCTCAAAATCCTGAGGGCCTATAGCAGCGGTGTTCCACATTATTGATAGTAGCAGAGATATTGACAGTCTGTGCTTGGAAGGAAAATAGGAGTTTGATATGACATATTGTGTGTCTCAGCAAGACTCATAAATAATTTTGACAAGTTTTTGTATGCATGGGAAAGTCCTTGATTCAGCCTCCCATAAAAATAAACTTCTATTATGGAATGTATTTGTCAAGTGGCTGTGTGATGGATGGAGCTGCGTTTACCCCTTGGCAGTTCGATGAGTTTTAGATGCACAGCTTACCAGAGAGGATTTACGGGCAGTACAGAAATAATTATTCAGTATGAAATACATAATTCCTGTACCTGGATTTTCATTTTTTATTATATTTTGTTTCTGTTGCATTTCTGGCCTTTAAGACAAAAGGCCTTACCATTTTACTTGGAGCTGTTGAATGCCGGTAGTTTTTTGTTTGGAGAAACTAATTCCTTTCCCAAACTTGGCTTGTATTTTGTTAATTGAATGTACGCTTTTAGCAAATTAGGCAAAGCCAGACGAATTTGTATCTGAAAATTTTTATTTTTACCAATAAAAACTCTCCTGAAAGGATTTCTTAAGCTTCTGGTGGGGAAAAAAATTAACAAATCATGTTAAATTTAGATTCTTATGATAGCTGTTGCTCATACTGATCTTATTGTCTTTACTTTTTCTTTTTGTTTTCCCCTCTTATTTTTTTAAAACCAAGTAGTATCCTCATATGAAGAGGTCACACTTTTCTGACATTGAACCCTGAGCACCTGGCACATTTGTTCCATTCTTCCTTGAGGCTCCTCCCTCATCTCTTTCTCTCCCTTCTTTTTTTTTCCACTGTAGTCTTGCTTTTGTGTCAGGGCTGCCTTCATATCTCCTCTTACCTCTGTCATTTCTGCCTGTTCATTGCTCACTACTTTCACCTATTCTGTTTATACTCATTTAACTTTTTCTTTAGACTTTCTCTTTTTTTTGCTATTCCTGTCTTCGTAATTGAATGTTCCTCTTCCTGTTAACAATTTCTCCAGCCTTTCTCCTTTACTTTCTTGCTACTCCTCCAGTCCATTTCTTCTTACATTTTTCCTCTTTGTTCTCACCATTATCTCATGTTCTAGCTTATTTTTACACAGTTACTTTATGACTCTCTTTACTTTTTCAGTCCCTTCCCTCTCTATTACTTACCACTCTTAACAGTCATATTTTCTTCCCAGTTTGCAAATTCTGACCATGACCTTCTGACAGATACCAGTTGTTCTGTCTTCCCAAAATGTCTTCCCTGTTTGCAGCTTCCCAAAGTTGTGAACATGGCACTTTCTTAGTCTTTACAGGACTATCCAGTTTTGGATAGTTCCCATATCTGTGGTTGAGGAATCACATTGTCCTAACTTGCCAGGAAGAACAGTGTAGTCCTGAATGTGTTAACAAAGCTTACTATTGTAAAAGACTCAAAAGAGTACTAATTTTTAAAATAACTCAGCATATAGTATAGCATATCATATAGCTATATATGATACAGCTATGGTATATATATCATATCATAGCATATCTGGCTAAGAGGTCCCACTCATCACAGGCAGGAATTATTATGAATAGAGGATTTCTAAAGAAATAGCAAACTGTTTTTAAATGTAGAATATTTATTTTAAGACTTCATACCATTTCCTATAGCTTGTAGATATGGCAAATTAGAATTTTTGTTCTTCATTTAAACACATTCTGAGATTTGTGTAGAGCGATTTGAATGTAAAAAAAGTGCCTGCTCAAACAGTATGTGGAAATAAGACAGTGTGTTAATCCTTGCAACCAGCACCTGGATTCTAAAAATTGGTCACAATTAGAGTTGTGCTAGCTTCATGCATACAGGCACCTGGCTGGGCTGCTCACACACAGCTCACATGCTTGGATTTGAGCTGCCCTCCAAGGTGCCAATGACTTTCCAGGAGTGTGTGGTGTCCAGTGCCTCCTCTGGCCTGTCTGACCCAGGTGGACCTTTCAAATAGCCTTCAGCATCTCAGACACCACCAGTGGGCAGCTGAGCTGATTCATTTCTGTTGGTCCAAGTGCAAAATAATGTTACATATTTGTTCTAATATATTAGAATTTAACTGAAGTTAGGAGCAGGGAATCATCAGCAATCTCGTTTGGGCTGTGTTAATAAAGCTTTGTAGAACAGCTAAATAGCAGGTGCCTGCAAGCAGTTACATCCTCTGACTGCCATTCTCCCATACATGAAATACCATATGGGGCACCCTGTGATTTTGACTCTTTACCTCCTACTGCCAATTGTCCACAAAAAGCCTACTTTTAGTATTAATTTCTAAATCTTGTTCATTAATGGAGACTATCTGCCCAGCAAAACTGAATTGCTACGATTGATGATCTAGATAACACATGTAAACAGGAGGAAGAACTTGGTCTGCTACAGCTAATTATGCCACTGCAAAAATCTGGCAGAGGTGAAAGCCAGACAGTTGTGAATTAATTAGCAGTCATGGATTCGTATTTATGCTGTGTTGTCTCACATAGGTCAGGGCATTCCATGCTCAAGAGCTGGGAGCTAGAGCAGTAAGTGTTCCTCATTTTCCTGCCATCTCTACTGGGAAGAACATCTACTGAGGGGAAGGGAAATTTTCTATTAGTTAGATTGGGACCATAAGGGATAGAATCTCCTTTTTCTTTAAAATGTCATCCCATAAGGGCATTTTAAATAGTTGTCAGGTTTATTGAGATATCATTGTTTGGTCCATGATAGCTGAAGGTCTGTCTATACTTCCATTATAAACTTCCTCAATAGGGAAGAATTAATGACCTAGCTATTACAAGTATTTTTGGCCTAAATCTTACTAAATCCTGATCTAGAAGCAAAAATATTTATAGAATGCTTTTCGGTTTATTTTCTGCAACTAATTTATCTGGAATTTGGATGCTAAAATAGGAAAAGTAATATTTTATAGTTGTACCTGCTTTTCTTTCTCTGATGTCATGGAAAGAGGTGAAGGATGGGGGGGACAGGTAACTGTGAATCTGTAAATGATTATGTAAATATGCACTTAAGGGTTATTTTTTGCTTTATTTTGGGGAGTTTGAGGGATGGGCTGCTGCCTGTTAAGTATTTATTAATGTCTTTTATGAATGTCCCGTCCTTCTTCCCCAAACCTGCTGCTTCATTCGCAAATTCTTTTAACAAAATTTTAATAATCTTTCTCATAGAGCTCTGTATTAGCAGTGTTGTATTCACATGAAGCTTTCTAATAAGTATCAAGCAATTTTTCAATGTGCAGTTCTGTGTCAGAGATTTCTATTACTAATATCTTCAGGCAACTTCATTTCAATCCATGTTGTGCTTCAAGGATCTGTCGAAGTGCACTTCAATGCATCTGAAAACATCCTCAAAATAGAACAACATGGATTGAAATTGAGGGGCCTGGAAGCAAACCAGAGGGGACAATAACAGCTTAGTAAAAGTCTTATTTTTCTCTAGTCTGGCTTTCTTTTTTATACCTCCATTAGATGTAGGAAGTTGAACAACAGTTAAATACAGTGGCTTGCTGTAGCAGTGTGGCAGTCTCCCTGGAAGAAATAGCATTCACAAGTCTGAAGGATAAACTGATGGTTGTTTCTGAACCTGTGTGGCTGGCCTCCTCTGCTACAGAGGCAGATTTCAAAGGGTGAAACTGGAAGTGCTCTTCCTGATTTTTAAGCCCCCTATCTGCATATACAAACCCCATTTTTTAATTCAGCAAAATTAGTGTTTGTTAGTGTCTTGAATGGAGATGCAGGAAGGGATTTTCTCAGCAGTGTACCTGTTACAGACTAGCTTTCAGTTTTCATGTACTCCTTCTCTTACAAGGATATACAGAAGAATAAAAAGTTGCTTTCTTTTTCTTTTTTTTCCTGCAAAATGTAAGATGAGTAGCAGTGGTAGTTACTTCCAAAGAATCATTTTAAGTGATTTTCTATTAGAAAATAAAAGTTTTTAGAGGACAATAGAAATGTTCTTGTCAAAAAATGAAGAAAAATGTTTGCTGTGGAAGCTGTTTGTCTTATTAGACACAAATTAAAAGTAGTATCTTTGAAAGTATGTGCATGGCATTTAATTTGGAATTTATGACCAAAATTCTGTGCATGAATGTACTATTGCTTTGCTGGGTGGCAGTAGGTGCCCTCACAGTTTTGTAGATGAACGATGATCAGGGTTCAAGCCTGGGATCATTCTGTAGGCATGGGGGCTGCATTATTTCCCTAAACCTAAGGAGATTTCTAGTTAGTTTGTGTACATCAGAGGAAAAGTTCTGAAAATAAACTATTAATGTAACTGATAATATGATATCTGGCTCAATTTCAAGAAAATTTGAAAGACACTTGAGGGAACTGTTAATGCAATCACCACAGTGAGCCACCAGTACCCAGTGATTTTAGTTATTTATCATGTATGTATAACAATTAGTATAACAGTTTCTGTAATTTAAGGATATAATGTGATGAGAGTACCTGTTTCACTTGTGACCAAAGTAGATAAAAAGAAAGGGGAATGTACTGTTTACTAATATGTACTCAAGACAGATATCCATTTTGTTTTAGCAAGTAGGTCTGTTTAAAATAGGCAGAAGAGAAGGCTACTTATTAATAGAATGAAGTCCAATCACATATAAAAAATTTGATTTAAAAACTTGTTAATATTTTATTATTTTTTTCTGTATGTTTGGCCAGATTTACCTAATGAAAAGTCCCTTTAGACTGTTTGGTTATTCCAGTGGCATGTAGTTAAACAGTCCCTGAATAATGCTGGTGTGTAAGAGGAGCCCTCACTTTGGAGAGTACCCATATACTGTAAGTTGTGCTGTCTTTCAGTCAGTCTAAGGGCAAGGCAAAGGACACTTTCCTGCCCATTCATCAGGATGCAACCCTAAATACTGCATTTTAAATTAAATAAATAGATCACCGATGCTTTATTTTTTTCTGTATTTAATACAGCAAAAGAAGTAGAGAGAATATGTCCTGCTTTGTTCATGAATATTTTCAAGTCATGAGTGGAACTGAAGGTGCTAATATCTTCAGTAGGTAAAAACTTAGAGCAATTTTTTTCAGATGTACCTGGGAAATCTGCTTCTAAGTAGTGTAAGATACAGTGTACTGAAATTTTTACTTCAGGCCAAAAGTTATGCCTTGGAGGTTTATTTTAATAGAGTAGGCTTTGCCAGTATCAACTGAACAGATTTACTAGTGGAGGTGGCTTGTGAGTAATTCCATACAGTGAAGTGTCTAACTGGAAGAATGGGAACCTAAATTAGGTACTACTTAAGCCATGCTCACTAAAGAAGGATTTAAAACCCATTTTCAGATCTGGTGGGTGCTTGTTAGATGTTCATATGGACGCGTAGATGTTTAGAAGTCCCTTTTTATTCAAGATCAAATTTGGCTCTGCCAGCTGCAGTTTAGAGGTAAGAAAAGTAATGAAAAATATTCAGTTGTTCGTGACTAAAAGGGGAAAAAAAGTAATTTTGTAAAGCTGTGATTTTGTTATAAATCAGAACCTAAAGCCTGAGTGACAGTTCAAAAGATTTCAGTTTTATTGTTGTGTGAAGTTTGCCCCTAACCATCCCAAAATCAGAACATGGACTCCACCACAGCTCAACTTTGCCTGAAGAGATACAGTCTTGAATTTGTGGATTCCAAAGGATTTCGTTGCCTTCTGTATTTTTCCACTGTCCTTCAGCCAAGCTCAACAAGACCAAACTTGACTTTCACTGACTTTCATCATGTTTGAGGTAAAAATCTAGAAAATCACCACAAAAAAGAAACAAGCTGACTCAAGAAACTTCATGTACCTTCTCTAGACATCAGACTAAAGAGAAGAAAAAACCCCATAAAGTCATTCTTTGCCCTGAAGCTGAGTTTATTCAAGTATAATGCACTATCATGTTGTCATTGTTAAAATTTGACAAACAGGAATTGCAAAAGCTGAAGTCATTCAGTTTACAACACAAGCTTTGTGCTGTTGCTTGGGTCTATAGTTTAGTCATGTGCATGTAAATTTTGGCATACAAACTTCAGGTTCTTAAGGATTTTTTCTAGTTAAGGTATGAAGATAAAGAAAAAAATAATCAGAAGTTACAGAGAGGAATTGTAGAATATTCTGACTTGGAAGAGATTCACAAGGATCATCAAGTCCATCTCTTAAGTGAAATCAGCATGTGTGAGATCTGAAGTGGATCAGAAATCAAGTCCTGAGGCAAATAGAACTGAGGAGAGTAAATGAATTTTAACAACTGCTAATACTGATTGTAAGTGACCTTCTTCAAAGCCATGTTTCTTTAGGGTAGTTTTGAGCAGGCCAAACTATGAACTGCATTCTGACACTGAATTGAATCTTGGTCATCCCAAGTTTCTCTCTTGACTTGAACAGGGCTAAATCTAAGTCAGAATACCACTGGCTGTAAATATCATGATTTCTCATTGTGAAATTTGTTCATTGATGTATGAAATGTGAAGTCTTCATTGCACAATATTTTATTGTGGCTTTTTTCTTCTCAGTTCTCTCCACCTATGGTGAGGCATTAATATTTTAAACAGTTTTTTCCTTTTTGTGCCATGATTTCTTCTATTTTATGCTTTTCAGAAAGCATGTGTTGTTTATTTAGTAGAGAGACTTATGTGTTATGAAAGGATTACCCTGTTAATTGTTTTTTTCTAGTGCTATTTTAAAAAATTCCAGTGTTTAAATAGGTGCTAATATTTTTGCTTTGGAAGTCTCCATGTTTACTGCCACAATAAGGTTACAAGTAATTTTATAATCTTAATGTTTTCTATCTGTGGCGAAATTTCTTTTGTACATCTTTTTTGATACATTTCCTGTGTATTGGTCTTCATTTTGTGCATTTTCTAATCTGTGATAGTCCAAATTCCCTTTCAGTCCTACATTATAATGTGTGAAAATTATTACAGTTATTGTGTTACAGGAAGGGCATTCTTTTTGTAAGTGTCATGATAGTTATTAATGATATTTCAACAAAACAAAATTTTATGCGAAAAGTTTTGCTTCATAAAAGACTTTAGAACTTCATTAGTTTGGCTGTGGAGTCTACAGAGAGGTGAATTTCAGTCATTTAGCTCTGTTTTCTAATCTTTCTTCACAGTCTCAAAAGTGTGTATATTTTTAACAGTATATAGTATATACATGCAAATTTCCAACATCCTGCTGCATCTGAATTACATTTTGATTTTAGTTTGGGTTTTTTTCATAATGATGGTTTTTTACTCTTTTGATTTCACATGATGAAAAAATACCTGGCATGGATTTTATCAGACTTTCCAAAGAGCATCACCAGACAGGGGCCATTCATGGAAAATCACAGACAGCATGAAGAAAAATTAGAAAATGAAAACAGGTTATAACTGAAACCAGATTATCAAACTTCTTGATAAACAGACACTAGGTTATAGTATAGCAGTTTATTCAGGAGCCAGATGGCAAGAAAACCTTTTTATGCTATGTGATGGGACATACCTTCCCAAGCCAAACAGAATTATCCTGTAGAGTGCAGTTTGGATAGTCAGATTTCAGTCTTCTCTTGAGCTTTGTGTGAGCTTTATGTAACCTGCAAAGTGACTACATTTTAAAGAATTTTTTTTTTTAAAGGGGTGGGGCTGCACAAAGGTAGTCTGTTATTAGTCAGCTGTGGTGCTCTCAGACAAAGTGTCCTAGAAAACATGGATTTACAGAGATCCCTGCTAGCTAAATAGAAGGTAATCATGAAAGAGGAAAGATGGAAAGAACTTCAGAGAGTCTTTCAGATGCACTGGAGTTCATGCATCCCATTTTTGGTTTGTTTCATTCCTTTTTTGAAACTCCTGTCTACAATTCATCTCAGACTAGGGCTGACATGTTTCTATTTTCCTTTACTTCACTTCTACTGAAGTATCAGAATTACCTCCTCACTGTACAGTGAATTGGATTGCTTGTGTTTATTTAATCTCTTCTTTCTCCACCCTCTCTGTTTTTTCTCCTTACTCTTCATGATTATGTAATGTACAGTGTGTAGTTAAATTGGTGTAAACCTAATTTAAAGTGAGTGAAGGGCACCTGTGTTCTAGGATTAGCTCTAGAGCACCTAGGTACTGTTCCCTGTAACTAGGTGAATTGAGATATAAAGCTTTCTGTTAAAAACAAGACCATAGCAGGGGACCAATCCTTTGAATATTTAAGAAAAAAAATATCTAAATTCAGCCTCAGCATTCTTTCTCATATTGCATTTCTTGCAGTCCCTTATACCTATTTCCTTCGAGAAAAATATTGGTTTTCAAATTCAAATTTTTACTTCATCTTTTTTTTCTCATTTTCTCCCCTTTTCCTTTCCCTCTCTCTTTTCAGGCAAGTCCAAAGAGGAAGTTGGACTAGTAGCTCATATTTTATGCCTTAGCCTGTGAATTTGTTCTTTGGGTATCAAAGCAAGTTGTACTGTACAATATTAAATCGGTTTTAAAGTGGAACAACCCAAGAATTTCTTCTGTTACAAGCAGTTTTTTTTTCTTATGCAGCATTTTTTCCAAGTGCACAAAATTGAAGTACATAAATTTATTAAGTTTTATTAATATTCTCAATAGTTACAAAGAAAATTGCTAGACATAGTTTTGTAGTTGCTTTTCTGTGATTGATTTTAGTTTAAGTTTCAAATACTTTAATGATTATTTGTTCACGCATTGTAATATTAAGAGGTCAAACTCACAGCTGAAGCAGTAATTTTCGCTGCTTACATGCAAATAATTCTTTCTCTCTAAAATACATAGAATAAACTTGAGACTGATTCATTACCCTGAATCTGAACCTCTTAGATTTCCAGGACTTGGAATTCGTAACTACATCCAAATTTCACAAATGACACCTATTTCCATTAGATGGTAAAATCAGGAAGGAAAAAAAATACTCTATTTAAACATTCTTTGATTGCGTATTTCAGTCCCTATTCTGTGTCTGTAACTTATCCTAGATCAAAAAGTTTTGAACAATTTACATGTAAACATGAACAGGAAAATATTGCTTCAGCACTTTTCCAGCCATTTATTCCAGCCATCTTTTAAATAAGTAATAGGTTTTAAAAATGTCAAAAATGGTTAGCTGGTAGTTCCAGCCACGCATCCTTCCCAAAATTCATTTCAATCCAGCTGGTAATCATGAGTTGAGTTTGGATTTGGTTTAGGGCTTTGTTCTTCTATTTTACCTATTGATGGAATGAGGAAAGGGGAGGTTACATGACGTAAGCAGTGACCACAGAGTGAGTAGGTGTCAGAGCTAAGAACTGCTTGAGCTGCTTTCTTTTGTCTCTTGCACCAAGCAAGGCTGCAAAGGTTTGGCATCATAACTGATGGAAGTGACTGCTTTTACTTTTTTTGCCTTTTTTTTTCATTCAATCCAGATTATAATGTAAGTATGTGGCATATAATAGTTGTTTTTTGTATTCATGTTCAGATTCATTGTGGTCTTTCAAATGGTGTTTACATGAATCCATGAAAGAGCAAAACATCATGGACTTTTAAAATAGAAATATTAGGCAATAAATAGTATAGCTGAAAAATCAATAATAAAATGTAGGTGGCTTTTACTGCTAATTTAATTAAGTCTGTATCATGTGTAAAATTGCATATAGACACATAGGTAGAGCTGCTTACTCATATTGAAATGTAACTCCCATATACCATTTGAAAACGAGCTGACATGAAACTTGCTATAAAAAATGAAATATTCTAAGATATCCAATATATCTGTGAATAAATGAGATGTGCAGAAATAAAAAGGGAAAAAACAACTTCAAGTTGTCTAAAGAATTACATGAAGATAATAGAGAGTTTTGGTTTTTTTTCCTTATTGATTATTCCCAGAACTTAAGGTTTCACAGTTAGATTGACAACTGAGTTATTTGCCCATACCTAGTGACTGACAACAGATAATGGAAAGGCTTTTACCATGATATAACAGCAGAGAATAATTTCTAATTTACTACTATAGTTCTCATCAAAAGTACCCCAGCAAAAACAGTAGATTTATCACTTCAATTACTGGAATTTCACATTTAGTTTAAAGAGACATGTTTCTATAATGTGACAGGCTTTACAGATTCAGAACTTCTTCAGACATTTCAGCTATCAGAGTAATCAGGAAAAGATATAAATGAAAGCAATTGTTTTAGTTTTATAACTTTCAGTGCTGTCTACTGGCAAGAAACGAAACAGGCCATAAACTGATGGTCTTTGCCAAGTCTATAAAAGGGAAAAAAAGACATTCCATATCAGTCTTTTTTCCTTTTTTTAAACCAACTGTCTGATACTGGATGAGAATAATGTTAAAATAGTATTCAATTAATATCTACAAATTAACTTTTATGTATATATCTTTTTAAACTAGCCACCTAGTGATAATAAAATGTTGTTTACCTCAAAATATATTGAGTATATTTTTAATGCATTTATTCATATCGCTTCTGTCCAGCTTGCATGCCTCAAGCTATGAGAGGGAACCAAAAGATTAAAAAAAAGACTAACATAAAAAACAGTCAACAAGGCTTCTGTACTCCAAAAAAAGGCCATGTGAATGATGTTAAAACTGATTTAAAATATCCTAACAGGTAGTGTTTTCTACTTTTGGGGAAGATGGGTTGTTCACTGCTTTTTTTGAGGAGCATATCTTTAATTTTTATAATTCACCCCCACTTTGTTGTTCTCAGCTTGGGAAATAGGAAGTGCTACATGTAACTGGGGCACCTCTTAAACCCAGATTTGAATACCCTCAATGTGTCCCAGCCTCATGTGAGGGAATATCTGGTCACAGGTGTGCTCCTATGTGCCTCTTTCTTTTGCTTCCTAGAGCGCCCTAATTTCTTGTTCAAAGACAACCTTTGCTTGTGAACTGATGGGGAATTCTGGATTCTCCCCAGAGTGGGTCCCAGGTCAGGGGACTGAGGAACAAAATGCTGGTGTGAGGGTTTGTGTCATGGTACCCTCTAATCGGTCAGGTTAAATGCAGTAAACAAATCTTAGTGGAGTACTGTGCTGTACTTTCCATTTTATGGCAAGATAAATCAGTGCACCACAGGACATCTGATCTGACTCTAAGTTCACTTCAGAAGACTTGGATCTGTGTCTAGAGAAATAGCCTTTATCCTAACATTATGCTTATGCAGAGAGGCATACCAGTTCTCCCCAAAATTTCCCTTTTGTAGACAACCCTTGGCAATCCCTCACATTTCTCATCAAATAAAAAGCACTGAAGGAGGCTTTTATGAAGGATCCCTACCAGAGAAAGTCGGCACATTTTCATGTGGGATTCCTAGTCCTTCTGCAAAGAGTCATTTCCTTCTTAAATACCATCTTACTCAGAGATGTTCCTGCCTCCTCCTCTCAGACCAGAGAGCAGGAGAGTAGGACTGGGAATCAAAGGCACGTGGCTTGAGTGCACACTGCAGAAGAACCACGCTGGTGTGCCAGGTCAGGTGTGCTCTGCTGTGTTACCCACACAAAGGTGCTAGAATAGCAAAGCACCATAATAAAACCTCACCAGCTAGAGAAAGCAGTAGGGATTTTCCCACAGCTGTTGCAGAATTCATAAATAGGTTCACACAATTATGATATTTGGTATAAATGAGATGCCATCACACATGGTGCCTCTGATGGTCTGATGATTGCTAGGGTGCAGCTTGTATTGCAGAGCGTGCATTTACTGGCAGAAGGGGAGATTATCTATTCCATCATATGTGAAAGGGATCTTATTTGGGATTTGCTGTAGTAGAGCAGTGTAGTAGCTAAGCCAGCTCTACAGTTTTATTGCCTGTTACAGCTGAATTTTTAAGAAATGCTGTGATTTAGATCACAGAAAGGAAGTATCTAAGTGCTATATATGGTGTCAAACGTGCATAAGTGATTGAGCACATCTGTTTATGAGGTACAATACTTGACTGATAATGTTTATGAAGGGTCCTATTAGGGTGAATAACATAGCTGCTGGTTAAATGCCTGTTTGGATTGGTTTTATATCCACTGATTTAAAGTAGATCTAAATAGATTGGTCACATATTCCAGATTTGTTTGTTTGTTTACTCTTACAGAGAGCAGGGAGGAAGTTTTAATTAGTTCTGTGCCAATGAAGTTCTAACCTCTCAACCCTAAGAGCAAAGTAAGGGACTGTAAAATCCCAAGATGGCAGCCCCAAATAAACCTGCAGCTCTTCACTGGTTCATATAGATTCTTCCTTCCAAAACTGAAGGTAGCAGTATTTTGGCACATGATTAGCATTTTATTTGTAATATTCATAAAGAAGTATTTCAGACAGCTTAGCAGCAGAAATTCTAAGCCTAAGTTAAGTGTAGGATAAGTGTTTTCTTAAGAATTTTTTTCAAATAATTTCATCTCACAGTCATGTAGAGTGGCAGATGTTTGCAAATCTTGGTGTAAAATTGATTGAAATATTTTAAGAAAACTGAAATAATGTCAGTGGCAAAATTTATTTTACCAAGTGCAGATGTAAGACATCAAGTTCTCAGACTGATGGCAGAATTAACAAAAAACACCATCTGGTTCAATAATTATCTGAGAATACCCATATTCTTGGATTTGTTTTAATACCACTTAGTTCCCAGCTTTGTTTTATCAGTGTTTGCACACCAATGAGACTAGATTGTGCAAAATGAAGACTACTTCCATCTGATCATTTTTAAAAAACAACGTGTTTTTGCATGAATAATGAATCTTTGAATTGTTACTAAACAAGCAAATTATTTGCGTATGTGTCACATCGGTTATCAAGTTTGCACATGTGACAGCTTCAACAGCCGTCACATAAAATGCATAGAGCTTGTAACCATATGTTTTTGCTTGACAAAAAGCTAAAACTCAAGATCAATTTTCAATATGGGATGCACAAATTAACACTTTAAAATGCTCCACAAATTTGGCAAAATACACAGAAATAGCACGTTTCTAGATATTAACTGATATCTTTGGATTCGACCTTAAGGTATTCAATCATTTTGATTAAAAGACTGATTTCTCATAAAACCACAGTCTGTTGGAGGCGCAAAGCCAATGACATTTGAGCATTCATATATTTTCATAAACTTTGAACAATGTCAGTGAGACACCTCTTCAATCTTGGCCACACAACAGCAGGGTATTCAATCTTTCTTTAGCTTAAGACAGAAAATTTGAATATCAGCATAGGGTTATTAATGTGACAGTTCACATGGTGTGTACCATGTTGATTCTTAAAAAGCAGATCTGTGGAATGTACAGAGCACTCTGCTTTCCGCTCTTGCTCTTAAAAATCCAACAGAAAGCCTTAAAATGCATTTTTACAGCTTGAGTGTTACACTTTTTCGTAGTAAAACATGAAGAAAATTGACTACAGTTTTACACCTTGAAAGTCACTGGTATTATTTCTGTGACTGTATCATCTGTTGTGTTTAATATTAAAGATGTACAACAGATCTCATCGTGTACTATTTAATTCTTTTGTTTGCAAAAAAAAAATGGCATTAGCAAGTGACTAAGCAGCCATGCAGTTAAATATTTAGTTGCTCCACCTCCCCCTTTTTCTTGGCTGACTTAGTGTCTGTCAAAATTTATAGCATTCCAAAGAAATAAATAGACACCCCTCCCCATGCTTATTTCTTTAAATTCAGATTTTTGAGTAATGTAATGTTGTTCAATGTAAGCATGTCATTTTACATTACATCATGTTGTAGGTCAGATGCAATGTAACTTTTTATGATGCATTGTAAATGACAAAACATGCTGCAATATGTGATATATATTGGTACGTGCCCCTGATAACATCGCTTTTTCTTTAGAGTGTTGTCGCCTGAGCAGCTTGGGAGAAACCAGATGGGCTGTGAGGGGAAGATGAGCAATTCTGTCTTGCCCAAACTGCTAATGTGACAACACACTGTTAAGACAGGAGACAGCGAGGTGCATGTGTTAATATAATACAAGGCACCCACAGATGTCCCAAAGTTTTCATTTAAAAAGCCCTGTTAAACAAACAAACAAAACCCAGAATCTCATCCTATTTCAGCGATGGTGGGAAGATCTGCTAATACTGTTGTGCAAGGTGGGGTAGAAGTCTAATTGGTTTTAGATCTGTGATGGGTGCTGGTAAATACTCGCCGCTCTTGTACAGGAAGAAACAAGGAATGTATCTTGCAATTCAGCATTTCAGTTGCTTCTTCAATTCCAAATTTACTGTAATAATTTAATATTTCATTAAGATCTTCTATCTCAAAGGATGTTGAAATCTGTTACAGTTTTCCATCACATCCAAAAGGCTTCACTCCCCATTGAAAATTAGCCATTAGCTGAGGTGAAACTTGCAGGATTTCAACACAGAGCAACATTATATGACTATATTTCAGTTTAAACTGTAGGGGAAACACAGGTAAGTGGTATGTACTTAAAAATACTGGAATTTTCCCAGAACATTCTTACTTACAGAAAATGTGCTACAGGAATCTACCACCAGTGTCTCACTGCACAGCATTACCAGCTGTGTGGTGCCCCATAGCGATAGCAACAAATGCAGTAAAAGGTCAATATTCTTAATGGCTTGAAATGCCCTTGTTTGGACATTAGGTGGACAAAAGGCTTTTTTTCCATAGTAGTGTGGCCATGTGTAAGCTGTTCAACATTATGCTTTCACTATCATTAGTTTAATCTCATTTTGGTTTTAGACTGCAAGGCCTTTCAGTGGATCTCATCCCTCTTTTACTGTGTTTGTACAGGACCTGGCACAATACCTCTAAGAGCAATTACAACATATAAATTGTATATAAAACACTATTAATACTGCTTAATTCCATGCAGGGCTATCACTTCATTGATAGCTCAGAAACAATAGCAGCATGAAGAGGCTCACCACTAGCTTTTCTGTGCAGGAGAGTTTACTTTAAACAAAGAATTCTTTTACCTCATCTCCACAGTTTCCAAGCATGCTGAGGTTGTAATGTTGGACCTGCAGAGCAATTTGTGGTGCTGATTTAGGTGGCATTACCCATCCATGTGTTTGGATGTGTGCTTATTTCTCAATTGATTTTAGAGTCTTCTCTTGTTGTGAGGTTGGATGGGCTGATTTTTCACAAATGGCAGAGTTGCACACAGTAACGTAAATTACAAGTAGTAAACTACATACAGAAGCCTATAAAAAAAGCAACACAGTATCTTAGAAATTGTGTATTTTGGAGGGTGTGGTTGTGTAACTACTTTCACAAAAGTAAAATTTTGTTTATAATTTGTTTTTGGTCTTGTTCTGTGTATTTGGAACACTTTGCTTCTATGCCTTCTCCTGCCTATGTAGTCAGTCAAGTTGTTCTCCGAAGTCTTCTGGAGAGTTTTTTTTTTTCAGTCTGGTTTCTTCAAAAGTAGAAAAGTGAAAGCATAGAAGAAAAAAAAAAGGGGACAGTAGAAAATCATTTGGCGTAATGGTTAAAAATGCCTGAACTTGAAGAAGAAAGACTCATATTTTGTGGGTTTGGGGTCTTCATTGAAGCCTTCTAGCAGTGAAGGGTTTTCTTTCTTTTCCCCAGTACTTGTAATGAGAATGTTGCTATATAATGAAAGCATCTACAGGACAAAATCTTTCCTGTTTTAACACAGATACCATGTCACTGGCTCTCTTCTACTGTGCAGTTGTGATGAAAGCTATATGAATGGCTGAGCTGTTCCAAAAGGCAGTATTTTCATTCTGAGTACAGAATAGCTGTGGGAAGACTAAGAGCTTCTTGATGCTGCTTCTTTTTCCGCTAACTTTTCTTCCTTATTCAGCCGCAGTAGAAATTGGGTGGGAATTGATAATCCTTTAGGAATGTAGCTTTTGACACTTATCTGGTGGATGATAATTAATGCATTCCAAGAGGATTATCATAGTGGACTGCAGTTATAAAAGAGTGACATTCCATTTACGTGGAGTGAAACTTTAATATATGGCTGTCTCTACCATGTATTTTTAGGAGAAATCTTCAACCTTTCAGCTCCAGACAATGTAGCTCCACCCAGTCCAGCTGTAATGAGCAGCTGTAGGCACAGGCAGCTTTTACCAGTATGTTACCATGTCTTAAAAGCACAGAAAACCCCAAAATATTATTGTTAACACAGCATGTATGTAACTGTTTCTGAGATATTCAGGATGAAGCATTTTGTTTGTTGACTTCAAGAGGGGTAACGTTTGCAAAGATTTTGAAATACATGATGAAGGCTGGGTGCAATGGGATTAAGACAGTTCTTTGATTTTTCTAAGCAGCATTTTTTATTATAAACTTCACCGTATATTACAACAGAATGAAATTTTCATAGACAAGTTGTTCAGAACTGAAGTGTCTTTAAAAAGTTGCAAATTGCTACATCCCTTTCGTAATAAAATTTTTTTTTTTTGTGATTTATGATAGTGCTTTTGGGCAAGGTTAGCTGGTCTATACTACTGTCTTTTGTAAGGAGCAAAGCAGACCATTTTCCTGAAGTCAATGGGATTTGGGACTGACTTGCCCATCCCACTATTATATTGGACAGGAGTCTGTCCTCCCACATGGGTCACAGGAATGTTTTGGCTTAGTTGAAAGGGAGAGTTTCATTACGGTATTGATTACTGGGAGTGCAAAGTTTCCTTATTATTAGGAGATGAATGGGTTTTGCATCTATTTAAAATACAGGATATTGATGAGATTGATATCTATATATATTAACCCTTTAGGTTCCAAGTGTTACAGAACACTGTATGACAGCATCAAAAAGGCTATCACTGATTGTATTATACATTACAGTATAATCTATGTAATTTTAACATTAGAGCAGTAGCCTGCTATGATTCAACTGCAGGAAAAATTGTCAATATACATTTGAGTATATCTTTGCATTTGTTCTCTTATTCTCCTAAATTAATCTTAGGGAGGAAGTGTTATTAGCCACCAGCCATTTGTCAGGATGGGCTTTGTTTTCGGTTTCACTGCACTGAGTCCTGCATTGCATTGCAGATGCTATATGGATGCTAACAGCCTCACTGTGCTAATCTGTGGCAGCATTCCTATCTCTCTTTCCAGTAAGAAAAACTCCTTTCTGATATTTCATTAGTGTGTTTGCTTGGTTCAGTATTAAGAGTTTATGGTCTGGTTTTATGTTTAACTACCTTTTTGTTATGAACTACTGCCAATCTGCAAAAAAGAGTATTTTTCAGTTAAAAAAAAAAATCAAAGATGTCAGGCAATTCTCAGAACTACAAGAATTGTTTCAGAATCAAAGTATTCTGTAAGGTGCTCATGTTGAGGTCATACTCCTCCAATACATTCTGGCGCACAGTAAAGATTATATAAATGTTAAATAAGAATACAGTCTCAAAAAATACATTTCCTTTATGTAGAAAACAAATTTGTGTCATAGAGTTGTAGATGTAGGAAATGGAAATAATTTATAGGGTCGCCTAGTCAAACCCACATGAGATACAAGATTACTGAATAAAACAAGTTTTACACTGCTCTGTCCCATCTTTGCTGGGAAAAGCAAAGACCCATTAAATTGAAATTTTTAACAGCTTCAAGGAGAAAGAAAACCTCAAAATTTGTAATAGAATGTAAACTCAACTTTTATAAGGATCAAAAACCTTTTTAAATATATTGATGAAAAATATGTCCTAACATTGGAGTTGATGGAGGGAAGAAGCCATATGTCAATCATTAAAAGCCCAATGGCACCTTGCCGGAATCCTGGCTAGACTGTCCACAGGTATTGCAGCAATTAGGTGAGAGACAGAGCCAAAATTAGTACCCTGAGCACAACAAATATGGGAGATATTTTCAAACTAAGAGGCATCCTAGAACAAATAAGTCAGTGAAAGCCTGGATCTCTTATTTTTCATGGCAATATTCTTCTTTCATTTTACTTTGTCCTGATTTTTTTCATGTCTATATTGTTGTCTTCTTTGTACTTCTAAGAAAATCTCCATTTTATTGGCAGGCGCCATGACAATTTGATGTTTCTTGGCCCCTCACTTGTAAGAGGTGAGGGTTACAGTTTGCTGGCTTTTTGACATCAGCAAAATAGTCCTAGGTAACTCTGAAGATTAATGTTACGAACATAGTGTGGTACCTGAACATTACAAAATATATCAGGTGAAAACTCGGTCTTGTCACCACCTTGATGTCCCATTCTTTCCTCTTCCAAAAAAAAGTAAGCAAGAAGCATTCATACATATGCTCATTCTGGCTTGGTTTCTTTTTCTCTTTCAGTTTTTAGGTTCAAATAGTAGTCATGATTAATAACATAATGGCTCTGAGACATTTAATTCTTCTCTCAAAAACGGAGCTGGTAAATTTATTCTTTCACAAAAGGACATCCGTTTTAAGTGTATAGGGAAAATGTATCAAAATATTAATTAGACTTTTCTTTTGTTTTGCTAGTTTGCATTAGACAGATGGAATTCTGATCTTTAACAGCATCATGACTCATGAAACTGCTTGTGTACTAAAATGCCATTATTAACACAACAGTAGTTTTCAGCAGTTGGTAATTATTGGCATAATTAAACATTTATCAAGAAACAAGTATTTATCATTCATTAAACTTTCATTAAAAATCCATCTTAGCACAAGCTAGATTAGCCAGTGATTTTCAAGTGATAACTTCTTAACTTCTGGCAGGAACATAGAGCATTTTGATAGCAAAAAAAGTCGTGCATAATGCAATCTTTCAGGTTTTGTAAACAGTTATAACATTACAGACTTAGGAGTGCTATTTTTAAGCATTCTATAAGACTCAGACAAGAAAGTACTTGGCTATTTTCTGTAGGGTTTACTAAGTTTGGCACTTCTTAACAGTGTATTTGGAAAAACAAGATGCCTTTGGCCGTGAAAAGCCAGTGCTAAGTTTGCTTTATAACTGCATTTACATGACTTAAATTCCCTCAAAGCCTGATATGTTTACGTATATTAGGACATTGAAATTTATTTTTGTTAGTGGATCATCTCATAAAATCTGCCTTATGGTTTTGAAAAAGGATGTATCTCAGACTAGATGTTTGTAATTGGGAAATCTTGAAGAGATGTCTGGTCCTGATACAGTATTTTCCAGCACTTCAATATTTCTTGTCACTGGAGAAGAAAGTAAGCATATTTTCTTATTTAAAAGAATGAGACCCATTACATCTCTGAAAGGTTTTGGTTTTATTTTGCAGAGTGAAGTGTGAGACATTATGCCTGGTCTGCTCAGTTTTGATCAATTCTTTGAGGTGGCAGATTGATTATGTTTTGGCATGTTTAGGTATGAATAAAGGTAAAGTAATTTGTGTGAATTTCAACGTGCAGAAAAATAAGATTAGTCAATGCCCTGTAGTTCCCTCTCATTCCAGTTTTCTTATTTAACTCTTTTTAAGTCTTTTCTCCTTGGTTATTTATTTTCCTCAGTTCTCATCTGCCATTTCCACTAACCCTGATTATCGTGGAAGCACTGGCTTACTTAATCTTTCAGCTACTGATTGGCTATCTTACCTCCCAGCCCTTTGTTTCCTCTCTTGCTTATAAGTACGAGAGGATGTATTACTTAACCCCTCCTATACAGTCACTGTTTTGCAAGAAGTACCAATTTGGCAAGGTTAGTGTAAGTTAAAACTCTGTAATGTGATTGTCTAGATTGTGGTGGAGAAAAAGCAATATTTAGTGAGCAAGACTGTCTCAGAAACCTCCTTCACGTACATACAAGAGCTTCACATCTTAGCCCATATTCAGCAACTTTGTGTTTTCTCTTGGGCAAAAAATTTACTGTATCAGTGCTTTTATGTCACAAGAATGAATTGAATTCGTACCCTTTAGTGCAAACAACAATAGACAGAGTGGTAACCTAGTGGAAAACAAATAGATGCCCCGTCCCTTTTGGGGATTCAGAGAGGTTCAGAAAGATGGAGCTGACGGTAGAGAGGTGGCAGATAAAAACAGGCTGAAGCAGGAAAGAATCCTGCGGTCATTTATTACCATGCCATCTTCATAGTGTTTGCTGAACCAAGGTGCAGAGTAATGATTCAGACAAATGATGTTAATAATAATAGCTGGCCCTTTGGCAAAAATGGAATACCTAGTATTGCAGCATGAGACCTAATCAGATTCTCCAAAAGTTGCTTCAGACCAATAGAGTTTTTTGTCGTCGAGTTTTCCATCAATAGATTCTCCCTGGATACTATATTTTTAAAGGCGGCAAAGTGATAAACAGTTATTTTCTATGAGCATAAAAACCCCAAATATTTTAAATATTATGACATTTAATTTAGTTAAAGTTAAATTATAGTTAAAGCTAGTTTAAAAAGAACATGTTATCTCTAGTTTATTTTTTCATTGGTATCTACAAGATACTCATAGTAATCATGGATTACTTGATCACATTTAGATACTTTCTGGAGTTCATTATCTTCTTTTTTACGTAATCAGGATGGAATTCACCTTATACATTGTAAGTGAATAATAGCATGCATGTTTTACAGTAGTCTTTGCTGCACACAGTATCACTGGTAAAAATTATCTCCTTGTAAAGCCTGGCTGTGGATTTTAAACAAGGGGAAGTTGCTCGTAACTGCTGATCTGATGAACTGTTTGATCTGTTGTTCGGAATTTGTTCATAAAAGAACACTTGCACCCAAAAAAGCTTACTAACCATTTTGCACTGCTCAGATTTTGTTGTTCTTTTTAATAATACCTGCAGTTTTTAGGCATATAGGTTGCAATTATTTTTATTAGCAGTTTTTCTGTTAACAACATAACCAACATCTGTTTTAATCTAAACATCATCAGACTTATTAATTAGGTGCATTTTGGCATCAATTTATCACACATGCTTTGACACTTTTGATACTTGAAGTGTAAGCTATTATGTGTAATGAAAAAAAAAGTACAATTTGGAGTAAGTGTTATACATCATCTGTAGGGGACAATTATGTTGGCATGTGGGAGGTTAATGTACACACTCTAGATTCCTTTGCTTGATTTGCTGTTTTCTTCTTCATAACTCTAGGTAAACAGTTTGTGCTGCTATTTAATGCACAGGTTAAGTGTAGTTGCAGGCTATTATACATCATTAGAGTAAGTAATATTCAGCTGTGGAAGAAAGATGGAAGCTTTTCACTTGTAGCCACTTGGACATTTCATTTTTCATCTAGTATGCCACTGCAAAAATTAGTTGTGGCAGGCCTGATGTAATTTATAGCCTGGTACCCTGAAATTAAGCAATGAATCACACCATTTTGGCTGATTAGAGTTAATGCATTTTTCCCGATGACATATTTTGTAAAACAATGCAGTTTATTCTAAACTTTGCCTTATGCGACCCAGTAATTTCTCACGTCAACCTGTTCAATGGATAGTACCATGTACAGTGCACTCTATCACCAGATTTCTTTTGGTATTGTAGATCGGATTCTTGTGGTATTTGGTATTGTAGTTATCTCCCAGCTTAAAGGGACAGCCTTCCCTTTCTGTCCTAATTTTCTCACTAGAAAACATCAACCTTCCTCTCCCTCTATCCCTGACCCTCCATTCTCATACCAGAAAATTGAGAAGCAAAACACAGAGTAACACAATTCAGTGCAGCTTGATTGAAAGTGGAGGGTGTAATGATCAAGTGAGTAGAGACCATTGGATTGTGCCTCAGGCCTTCACACTCTGGATCTGGTCAATAACAAATTTATTACTAATCAAATCCAATAAATACAAAACAGCATACATTTATTTTTATTTGGCACCCAGCTGGTCACAGAATAATAATAAAACAGGTAATCAGAGAGACTGCATTTCGGAACAAAATGGTGTAGCCAATGCATGCTGCACTTAAAACTCCTGTATATCATAAGCAGATGGCCAGCCCCCAAGAAGTCTTGTTGTGCTTGTCTGATTACCAGTGGGCATTGTGTCCCCCTTGCCTGTGCAATATATTAATGGTTCCAGCTCTTGAGTTTGGAGAATTCTGTTTGCTGAGATATTTCGTGATAGGGAGAGGTATCACTGCAGAACAGGATCTGTAGGTATTAGTGTCAAGAAGAATAATGTCTTCCTTGCCCTTTTTCCTGGGTTATTGCATGGGGCATACAAAGACTGGAATGAGTTAATAGAAAACAAAGAAACTAAAGGTGTTTGGGGAAGGGTATGAAATCAACAACATAGCTGAGACGTGAATTTTACTGTTGCCAAAAATGTTGTGCGACTGTTCTGTCCCCTCAAAGTACTAACATGCCTAAGAGCACAAGACATAATCATTGCAAGCATCTTACACCGTGTAAGACCCACACAGACAAACAGTGCATAGCTAATTTAAAGCTGACATTCAGTATCCAGGATTTTTTTGTTGTTGTTGTATTCACATTTTTATATGTGTGCACGTGAAATGCAGCTAAAAATTCTTGTTGCTGCAATTTGTTATGCACATTATGAATTACAAAGTGTATGCAAAGATCCAAACTGAATAAAATTATTTGGAATATTTTACAATACCAAAAGTGCAGCTACTCTCGTTTGAAAGTCAGATAGTAAAAAATTTCTTACTTCTTAGTTGATGGAGTCCCTATATTTCTGAACAGTTTGTGGAAACCAGCAGGAGTCTGTAACATATAGGAGAAAAAGGCAGCACACCTGCAAGACTCCAGCCTACCTTGTTCACACCCAGGATAGGAGAAAATGATTTATTATCTGTCCCTTGAATTTCTCTGAGCATTCTGTCTAAACTTTAAAAGCAGATTACATTTGCGATTAAACCTTAACAAATGTTGTTTTAACTAGACTGCAATATATGTTATTGACAACAAGCTTTTTTCCCCTGAAAATAACATTGGTGCTTAGGCATGCAATTTACAAAAATGACAAGGAAGGGTGGTACTTTTCCCAAGGTGAATGTGAGTTGACTGATTAGCTGGTATTTTAACTTAGATTCTTGCAAATTACAGACATAAGAAACCCTGCAATTTATATGTACTTTAGAAGTGAAAGCTTTAATCCCATGATTCATGAAAGTAAAGTGGTAATAATTTAAGTACCATATTTTATTTATCCCTTAGAGTTGTCAGCTGATACCAGAAGTATTCTCACTATTTTTGGGTTGCTGCCTTTGGCCACCTAATTGCTTCTTAGGAAGTAAGAGGGAAATTGCTTATATAACTACATGGATTGTCTTTGGCAACATCAAGCCAAGGCATCAATCAGTCCATCTGGGTAAAATCACAAGCTGACTCCGATATTGCTAAATATTTATACTGTCAAATACACACAGACATCCAGATGAAAAGAGGCATTCATTAGGAATGCTCCAGCTTGTCAGTTTAAAGATGTAGATTAGAGCAAAACCTCCCACTATGATACTGAGTGCTCAGGAAAAGTCTATATTTAGCCATTCTGAGCAATAAATATCATCATATTGCCTCATTTAGGTAAATAGAGAATGAATATTGTCAAGATGATCTAGAGATAATGTAAACAGATCCCTGTTCAGAGTCTGTGTTACTAGGGTAAGTTCCAGGACATTGGTGTGCTGCTGATGCTTTTTGGTTTAACCCTATTTCTAATCGCATTCTTATCCCCTTTACATTAACAGTAAGATTTCTTCTTTGCAGATCAGAAGAGAAGGGAGGGGAAAAGAGATAAGGTGGGGTTTCTTTTTAAACAAAAGTTGATTTTAAATTCTATCTGAGCTGTTACATTAATTAGTAGTTTTGCTCTAATATTTTCTTGGCACTGGTAAAGACTGCTGCTGCTGCTGTTGCTAGAAAATACTGATCTCTGTAGCAACGCTGAAGCTCATTCCAGACTTTAACATGGGAACTGACAAAGCCCATCAGTCAGCAGAACATCACAGCTCTGAGGTTAAGACAAGTTTTCAAGAGTACACACAGTTAAGACTCATAGTGGAATTTCTTTTATAACACTTTCTTTTTCGGTGATAAGATGAGGCATATTGTAAGAATAAGCAATGAAAGATCAGTAGTTTCATGAGAATTAAGTTGTAGTCCAGCTTCAAAGTGGGTGGCTTGTCCTGAAAAATTAAGAGAAAAATTTGTTCACTCTACTATAAACATAAAAAAGATAGCAGAAGGATTTTTTTTTTTTTTTACCTTTTGGGGAAGGCATGTGCCTCCCTCCATAGAATTAGCACCTTGGAATTTACTTACAAGGAGAGTGGTGACTGACATCAAAGTTTTCGTTAATTGCACAAGATGATTTTTTAGATTAATAATTAACATCTCTCTTTATAACTAAATATCTGTAATTAATCAGCAAATCATACTGTGGAGACTAATTAACTTCAAACTCAAATCTTAACAGAAAATCCATATTACTATCCAGCATCATTAATTACTTCAGTAATCAAAGTTATTCCCCATGGGATTTGACATAAAGCTTTATAGGTTTATAAACTGAGCTATTATCAGGAAAAAAAAAAAACCAAAGAAAACACATTTCGAAAGGAGCTTCAAATAGCATTATAGATAACTAAGGTATTAGATGGGAAATTTAAATAAGTTTTTATTTTGTCTATATTACATTATCAATAATCCACGCGCTGCATCTGGGTAAGTAAGAGTGCAATTCCCTTCTTACCATGTGCACATAATTTTTTGTGTTTTTTTTTCCTTTTGGGGTTACAGCAGCGATTTCTGTCAGAGGATTCATTTGTCAGTGTCTTCTAAAAATATGCTACGCTTTCTGATAGCATTTGCTGTGATACTATCCGTGCTAGTTATTTGTTTAAGAAATGGATTAACAGTTGTTTATGCCCTGGTATGATTCACAAGAAAGTACAAAAAAAACCCAAGAAGGATTGAGCCATAAAATACAGAAATATCTTTAGCAGTTGATTAGTTAGTGTTCAGTGGAAAAAAAGGACAAAGTAGGGCTGTTATGCCAAAGAACCTTGGCCCAAACGAATCTTATTTTAATTAGCATGGTCATAACAACTAGGAAGATTTGGAATGTGTTCATGTTAATTTTTAATAAACAGGAAAGCCAATAGTACCATTACAGCACACTGAAATCCCATAGCTGTTTTTCATTTAGAAAGTTAGGCGTTGAAATTGTGTCTAAAAATCCACATTTCAATTATTTTATCACCTAGTCTTGCAAGTGCGCACATCTGATACTGTTCTTTTGTGTGGCAGCTGTAAAAATCGTAAGCAATTTTTACTGTCAAGAAAACTCTGAATAAATAGAGGCTGTTAACTTAGGCAGATATCTGAGGTTATTTGGTGGCAATCAAGAACTCACAGCACTTCAACTAATGGGTTATGATCAGAAACTGTTCCTAATAGCCAGCTAGACGGATCTGAATATGAAGATTTCTATAATTTTGTTGTCAGCTTGTGATGTACTCTAGTGCTAATTATTTGGAACAATTATGTTTTCCTAATAACAAAAGAAGAAGCAGTGAATTAAGCAGGCTTACCTTCAGATCTTTAGATAACAGTTTAAATGCACTTGCCATTAAGAAATAACATTTCTTTTTCCTGTGTGGAACCCTAATTATTGAAGATGCTTGTCTTTTAAAATCTACTTTTACTTTTTTTAAGAGTGTTCAATGTGTCAGTTTACACTGATGATTTTAGTAACTAGTATTTTCTCAGTCTTAGTTTTATGCCCGTACCTCCCATAGACTGCTTACTTCATTTGGTTATTCAAAAACCATAATTAGTGCAGTAATTAACATGTGGATCCTTCAAAGGAAGACTGTTAGAATCATGGGACGTCTCTCATCATTCTTGCTGATGTATAGATGATAAAAAGACTTGGTTGAGGTGACAACAGGATTTGTATTACTGCACATTATCCAAACTGCAGGGAAATTCAGACAGGACTGTGGTCCATGGAGTCTTTCCTTCTGAAAAAAGTAATTATCCACACTGTTTCTATAATGTAACTAGGTGTTATCCTGCATTTGCAGCTGTCAAATCATTTGTTTTAAAACCATTTTTTATACCTTATGAATACTTGAAAGTTTGAGGGTTTGCATGTTGTCTTTCAAGCAATTACAGAAGTGGGGTGCAGCAAGTGCAGGAACAAAAACAATAATATTAGTAATTTATATAAGCATAACAGATTCCTTCTTGACAGTTGATTTCAGAGATGTTTATGGTAATGTTAAGTTGATACCATCATAAGATTGCATTCATACAGAATAGGCCAAATTTCATTTTCTTTATTTTCCCTGGAGAAAATATATTTGTTTAAGATTTCAGATAAGCTGAATCTGTTGTGTTTTCAAGCCACAGTAAATCAGTTGCTGATACATGAGTCACTGTATGGCTCATGTAAATATATTCCAGTGTTTCTCTGAGATGCTTATAGTCAATGTTTTCAGCTTCAATATACAATGTTTTAAATTAGTGCATTAAGGAAATTCACATTCTTTCATTCAGCCTTTAACTTTCTGTAGTAGTGGTCCTCTTTTTCACGTTCAGTGACATATGCCAGAAAAATTCAGTATTTTACCCTACAGGCAGCCCATGGGACTGGGATGAAATGGCCTCTATACATAGGGTATGACTTTATTTGCTAAAGAGGTTATTTGAAAAAGCCCTTAGGGTACTGCTGCCCTTTTGTCCCTCAAACTAGTAGGGGGAAAAATATAAAAGGAACTACACAGTAATCCCTTGTAGACAGGTGACCTTAAGCCAATTCTATACTGTAAGGTTTGTTTCCATTTAAACTCAAAACAGACAAAGGAAAAAAGCAAAATGCAGGTTTTAATCTGTTGCAGAAACATTGCCATTTTTTTTCCTGTTGAATGTCTGTCAAATACAGACAACTTTTGCAGCAAAAAACTGCAAAAATTCATAAAACTGAGTATCATTCTTTATAATTTAATTTAACATTCTGTAGACAATATGCCCAATATTTTAGCAAAAATAGCACCTGAGGACTAATGGAAATAAACCCACCTTTGTTCATTTCAGGTAACCTGTTCAGATTTTTATTTTTTTTACAACTGTTTAAATTCTGCAAGTACAGCCAAGCATAATTATGCAAACACTCTGATTCCAGTCTTAACATTAAAAATCAGTCACTATCAGGATCCATTGGAAAAATCAGCAATCACTTTTTTCCTCTGAGGTTCTTTTTTCCTCTGTTCTTAACATTGGCCATTGATTGACATTAAGGGTGCTATAGTCAAATGAGATGTTATCACAGGGTTATGGTACCACTGCATGTGCACCATTTGGTGGTGGTATATTTGGTGTTTAAACCTGTGTTCAGCCACAGTAGTTTTCCAATGAATGAAGGCCATGATATTATTTTTTATATCATGCAATCAGCTGTTACAAGATATGTACCATCCCAATGCAAAACTGCTTTTCTCTAGGCAGGCTTCAAAACACCATTATAAATTATGAACAGCAGCTCTGAACTCACCTAGGATAGCCTCTCATAAGTCACAGGTGTGACATCATGGAGCACTGTAATTAATGGATGTTATGCCACTCCCTTGACTTATGAGTTTTTCAGAGGCTTTTAATTACTTTTGAGTTTAAGCCGTTCTGGCAGAATTTTGAAGGAACTCCAGTGGCAGCCCCTTCTGAATGAAGCTGTTCTAGCCACATTTGGAAAATGAGCCACTCTGGTGGCTGAAGGAAAATGTTACAGCCATTCTTCACACCAGGTAGTCTGGAGGGAGGTTAAAGGAAACAGCTTCTGTCCACTGCTGCAGGCACTTAGTTACTTTGCTCCTTTTCTTCATTGGGGAGGAGCTGTGAAAATTGTGGTCAGATCCACATATTATATCAAATAAAAGAGGGGAAAACATCTGAAAAGCCAAGAATGTCTTGAAGAGTTAGGATGATGTCATCAACCTGATTTTGGAGGTTGTTGGATGGATGTAGCCATTTTGAGGTATGGAGAAGCCATTTCACATGTGAACACAGACTTCATGTAACTGTTAAAGAAGAAATGTCATCATTTTTCACCTATCAAGAATGAATTATAAATGATCACAGTTAATCAGCATTTAAAACTTTACTTTAGTTTCAGTGCCAAAATCCAGTATCAGAAGAGCTTCACCCCTCATAGGCATACACACCAGAATGCACATATCACAATATTGAGTTAACTCAGGTGTAAAGCTTTGTTCTCTAAACAGCTGAAGCTTCATGTCATTGTTTATGTGCACAAAACACACATATTTCTCCATATGTTGGCACCATATTGGTGTTATCACCATAGCATTCCCTCCTCTTCAGATGATCTTTTGTTATAACATTTGTTTTTTTGAGGCAAATAAAATATAGTAAATGTAAACCAATTATTTAACCAAATTACTTTGATCGTGGGAAACTGACAATTAGTGTTACAGCTTCTCAGCAGTGAAATCCACACAACAGAGGAGACTCTGATATTCTGTACTGCAGTGTAAGTCAATGTAGTGCATTTATTTTGTGTAGCAAGCTGTGAGAGAGGAGGAGAGAAGTGCAGGAGGCAAGCAAAGTCCGTCTTGATGAACTGTTATTCTGTATCTGTGCTGTGTTTTGTGCATTGTTTCATTTTTCCGGGCTTGCTTGTTAATATATTGGGACAGCTCTTCACAGCAACCTTCATGACTTATGTCAACACCTAAAGCATATATACATAGGTACGAGATGATCAGCTAATTAATCAAGGAGTTAGAGACTTGCCAAAGTACCATATGTAATTTTGATTTCTAGTAAATACTGATGACAGGTTAGTTTGGTTACCTATAACCACTATCCACTTTAACAGTCTTATCTTTTGCGCATGAATTGGAGACGTATTAAAATCATATGCAGTGGTATACCCACAGGATCTGGGTTTATTCTCAAACCTTGAATGCACCAGCCCTTCTGTGAAATAGCTGTGAGTTAGGAGAGCATTCTGGGCATTGTCATGCAAATCAGGCCACCTAACATACCACTTTGCTTCAAAATTGAAGTATTTGCTCTTCAGTGACAAATAGGTTTTAAAACTGGAGCAGGGTTTTCTCAGCGAAGTGGGCAACCCTATCTGTCCTCTGAGATCCACTTTCTAAAATAAGTACCCACACATGAAATCCTAATTCTACGTCTGAGTGCTCAGATTGGCACTTGCTACATATCCATACATCTCTGTCACCGTTTAACCAGGCCAGTCTCATTCTGATGGAGATTAAGGTGGTCCTTTATCCTTGAGTATTGTCCTTCTCCCGCAATCATGCAATAAAAAAAAACCCACCAGAAGATGCACGTAGTACTGAGAAGTTGAGGTTGATCTGGAATTCAGAAACTCTTAAAGCCAAGGCCTCATGATGCATTGCTTCAACCAGTACAAATTTTTATTAATGCTACAGCATCTTGTCAGCAGCACTCAAGAATTTAGCTGGTAGGTCATGAGGGAAAAACAAGCCCTCACCTGCCTCACAGTTCACAGAAAATACCTGTAATCAGAAACTATTTCAGTCTAGTTTTGGGACCAACTTCAGAAATGGTAAGAAAATGTGACATATTTTTCTCTCTTTCTGTAACAAAATTAGCACATCCCAAATGCCACTTTTGGCTGTGCTTATGAAAAGGGGTGTGGAAAGAGCAACAGAATTAAACATATTGACTTAGGATTAGGTAGCTTTTAACCAGCATCCTAATGCCCATTAGAAGCCAGAATGGATTTGAGAGCACTGGCATTAAGTGATAAAGAATGAGCAGAATCCAGATTTTTATTTTTGTTTTAATCCAAAATGGTAATAATTTCTTTGCGACTCAGTGGGAATTTTGTCCATGTGCTGAATGTGGACACAATTTTACTCCTAATCTCTGACCAGTGTTGTTCCATATGCTGCACTGTGTTCCATGACGAAGCTATAGTTGCAAATAATGAGTCCATCATAGTAATGGAAGTACTTGATCTGCTGGCCAAGCAAGGATTTATAGAAGGTAATGGAGACAGGCGGTACTGGGTAGCTGCAAGAACAGTCAGGCTTCTCAAATCCTTTATGGCCCAATGTCAGTGGCATTGTCAGTGTGGTGCTGCATGATGCCTCAGGAATGGCTAATGGTTTCTTTACATGCAGGTTTGGGTATCAAATTCAAGGCATTCACATTTGAAAATGTAGATCTTAAGGACTTCACAGCTTGTTAGACCTTTTCAGTCGTGTATGTCCATCCTCAGAAACAGGAGCTTTCTTGGGATGACTGGTTAAAGTTACAGGGAGAGTTGCTTTCAAAGTTGGGTTTTCTGGTGTTTGCATTCTCTATAAACCAAACTACCTCCAAACCATCCCAACATATAATTCTTTAAAAATTTGGGTTCAAATTTTTAATGTTGGTATGAATGGATTCATAAAAGAAAAAGAAAGGATGCTGAGAAAGAGCTATTGCAGTTGTTCTTCTTTTTTTGTTGTTGTTGTTGTGCATTAGCTACATTATCTCCCAACCTCTTTTTGAGCGGTTTATTTAAGTAAAACTTGGTGTTACATTTCCTTTTATTACAAATGCCATTTATACACAAATTGGAGCAGATCATGAAGCAGCAAAGAACTTTTTATACTGCATAGATTGTGCAGCAAAATAGTGCTTTATCAGCATTACATGCCTCAGTGAGGAATGTTTTGCTGTTTTAAATCTCATCATTATGAGAAGAATTTATTATCTGGATACAAAGATTTTACTGGAAACTATTGAGCTAGGCTGTTGTCATCTAACTGAAAATGAAATCATGTTCATGATAATTAGACAAGGGGATTAATGAAAAACTCACACTATATATACTGTTTACATATAACCTCAGAGATCTACTTCATCAGTTAGAACATGGTCACATTCATTTTTGCTTCCTTGCCATGGGACAATCCCAGAAATTATGGGCAATCATTTGGCCTTCTGCACTTAAACTCCTTATCTACAAACATGATGCAAAGTGAAGATGGTTGAGGTTTCATGGAAATGAAGCACATGGTGTGACAGGCCCATCTGTGCCAGCTTTATGGAACAAAAGTGCCCAGGATGATCATCCTTGCCTTTTATTCACACGGCGCTGCTCAGGCCACGGGTTTGTGAACGCTGCCGGTAGAGTCTGCAAACCTCGATTTATCTGACTGCCTCCTCTCCTGTGCTGTTGGTTCTCAGTTGCACTGCACTCAGTTCCCTGCCCCCACAATTTCTTCCCTTTACCCAGCTCTTTTCCCCAGATGAATCTGAGGTAGAACCTCCTAGCAATTTTCCAAGGTTCTGGGCTCAAAGACTAAACTAATTTATTTCTGAATTGCAGATCAAACATAAACTGCAAAGAAGCATTTAATCAGTTAGGAGAAGCAAGGGTATGGCTTGTTTAAGTCCCAGAATCCATAAACCTGTAATGATTTTATTATATTGGTGTCAGTTTTCATTATTTTCACAAATGGGTGTTCCCTGCTTAATGCACAATATTTGCATCTGATGAACCAACGAGTTTAAACATGGTTTGTTTTAATGCTTTGTGAATTTGCATCCAAATTCATCAGAAGTAATTCTATTTGAAATCACACAGGGCTAAACACAGTGGTTGTAAATCCATTTGAACTGAGATGCCAGAATCAGCCCATTAATCTACAAATCTGCAATATAATTTTTGTATGGTTGGTGGGCTTCTGTTCTGTTTTTTCGTGATGAGGCAGTGGGGATACCAAGTGCATGTGTGGGAGGGGAAGTGTTTGAGGAGGTTGTGATAAATTGACCAAGTGGGAGTATATCTTTGTTATGGAAACAGGCTGTGAAAGGAACATATGAAAGGCCAGAGACCATGGTTTGAGCATGTCTGTCACTGCCACTTGAGGTAGTTGCACAAGGAGAAAGCAAGTCTCTCAAATAAGCAGATTCCCTAATATTTACGATGGTAGAGATTGGTATCAGCACCTTCCATTTGGTCTTCAGAGTGTCAGAGTTCACCCAGAGCTTGAAGTAGTGCTATAGCCTGCATGTAGTTTTTAAAATCCTCTTGATAAACACTCTGTTGCCTCGGATCTTTCTGTGGTCTGTTGTTAAAAAGGGAATGAATAAATGCAGCAAGGTTCACCTCCAACAGAAACAGGCTGGTTTTGGAAGGAGTGGAGGGGGCTGTACTGTAGCAAACAGTGCTTCATTTCTTCAAAGCTGTAGAAGAAATCTGTATTTCTTTCAGAGAAACTGGAGATTTAGTTTAATTTCTGTGTTCTTAAATAGACTGAAATATCTGAAATAAAGATGTTTGTTTAAGCTAATAGTTACCAGATTTGAAGATGAATATATCATTGTCTGAGAGTGCAACAGAATGTATATAGTATGAGAGATTACTCTCTAAGAAGAAAGGTTTATCAACAACATTTTCCACACTACAGATACTTCTGAAATGTAACAATGAAGTTTTGGAGAAAACTATTTAAAGAAAGTAAATAATACATGTTAAAAATACAAAAATGCTTAGTTATCATAATGTACGTTAGCCTTTTTAAAGGAATGTATTCATTCATTTATTTGAATAGGTGACAATTCAAAATGGAATTCTGCTGATACTTTTGAAAATATTAATGTAATTATTTTGCTTAGTTATAATCAAGATGAATTCAGTTTGAGAGGTATGTGTTTGGCTGAGGGAAAAGTGATATTTAGCTAAATTTGTGTCTGCCTTCCTCTGGGAACTAGCAGTCCTGGTTTGGCCCTTGTGAAGCTGAAATTCAAGAATCTATGTCCCTGTTTTGAATGGCTTGGACTGGAGCTAACAGGGTCCAGCTTATAAAAGCATTTAGCTGTGCTTAGCATTAGCTTTATGCTTAATTCCCAAAAGTCTAACTACAGGCCTCTTCTTCTGCACTTGCAAGAATTGCCATGAGTAGGAAGTCTGCCGTTTGACATCTGTGAAATGAGCTGGTAGACTTGAGTCTTTTCATAATGAACCAGTTTCCATCTCATAAAATTCTGTAATTGCAGATGGTATCAGTGGACACCTATGACAATCTCAGCAGAGATTGCAGCCCGGCATTCCTCATTATAGGATACATGGACACTGAACTCCTCTCTCTGCTCATGAGCGTGGGGTTGAGTCATTGACAGGGCATTATCAGGAAAATTGCAATGATATGACTTGAGCTTCACGGTGGGTAAATGGAGTACCTCAACTCTTGGAGTCGACAATAGGCTCTCCTAAGAAATGATAATGCAGTGATTAAGATTTAAAACTGGGACTCAGCACACCTGGGAATTCTTGTGTGACCCTGGCAACACACTTCTTGTTGTTTTTCACTTCTCTGTCTGAAAAGTTACTATAATGCTTTTTCCATTTTTATAGCGTTATTTAGTGATAAATATGTTACCAATTGTGAGCAATTCACAAGATAGTTTTAGATAGATGCCATTAGATTTTAAGTATGTTCTGTTCAGTTTGCATTTGCATGTTCTTGTGCCTAGCACTGGTGGAAAGCAGGCCAATTTTATTTTGGTTCCTAATTCTGCATTGAGGAAATCAGCTTTATGCAAAGATACCTAAAACTCTTTTATAAAATTCACTCTATTGTGAGAGGCCCTAGAAAAAATAACATATGAAAGAAGAAAAACATTAATTTTGGACTTCTTTTAGCTTATTCTTTTAGGCACTGATAAAATTTTTGTTCTGTGTACATTTCATATGTGCATTTTCTTTTTATAAAGAAAATAATATCATTCAAGTATCTTTAGAGTCTTTTTATTTCACTAGAAGCACTTGAATAACATTTTAAGGGTACTTGGAGACGCAGTGAAAGAAATGGTGAACCTCAGTGGGTTTTGGAGCACTGGAACATATCCCAAAAGTTACAGCTCCAGAATCTGTAAGGCCTCCCTGTGACTTGCACCAGCTGTTTCAACCTGTGATGCCATGGGCTGCTCCGAAGCTCTGTAATCTGCACATATTTGAAACAGCAAACCACAACGAGTCCTGGCGATTGGTCTGTTCCATGCGAGAAGTTATAAAACTCTGAGCTCACTAAACTACAGTAGCTGGAAAAAGAGTAAGAAATATTTTTTTTAAAGGTAGTTGAAATAACCTTTTAACATAAATGTCAGCAGGAGCTGTTAGTTTCTTAGTGGTTTTGAAAATCAGATCTTCCAGGTATCTCGCTCCAGGCTTCTGGGGTTGGTTTGGGTTTGTTTGGTTTTGGTTTTGGTTTTTTTTGTTTTGTTGTGGGNTGGGGATGTAATCTGGTCTCTGTTTTGTCACATGTTCCAAGCTTTACTGCTTTCATAGAAATGATCATGAATTCCTCTGAAATTTTGTCTACTGTACAAAAGAAATGTGAACTAAGTTCCCACAATAGTAAAAGTGCTTGGCTTCATTTATGCTGTCACTCAGGATGCAGTCCCAGGTCCTAGGTATGATGGCATTCACAGCAGAATGACGGCACTCACTGCAGCATGCATTGTGCTACAGACAAGTGAACCATGGTGTTTTCAAACCACTTGGCATCTTTTAGTTAGCATGGTTTTAAGCACTACTTGGCTTCATTGGAGACAGGCATGGATAATAAATCTTTGAACAAGTGCTTTCAGAATTGAGAACTAAGTGGCATTTTAAAATATTTTGGATAAATATGATCATTATTTATTTTAAAATATTCCCTCTTTTCCTAGTCTAAGTTGAGGCTCAGGAAGGAAAAAAATAAAAGAGCTGAGGAGATGACAGAGTGGCAGGGGTTGTTTACTAGTCCATATTTGACTAGGATTCATACTTCATATGATTGACAATCATTGCAAGTTCTTTGGGTTTTAAGACTTAAGGCACCACAGTCTTAATTGAACTTTAGTTCAGAATGGAGATGTTTACAAAAGTTATCTAAGTAGTTCCTGCAGAATCCCATGCTACTTTGCACTGAACTGTTCTGGAATAGTATGGATTTGCAGTACAAATGGTGATGAGCAGGGTTAAGTCGTACTCCTAACTACTGTACAGTCTATTTATTCCATCTGGGAGCTTAATGACCCTGGCACCTGAAAGTGGATGAGGCAGCTGAATTGGCTTTCCATTTCTCACCATGTCTAACCATCTTCCTGCAGTATGACATGAACATTCTAGTCTTTCATCAAAATAAGATTATGCTTATCGAACAGGGACAAAAATTTTCCTCCTTCTCCAGCATTTGCAGATTTTGTAGCCAGAATATCTGCACTTAAACCGTCAATATTTCTATTCAAGTCAGACTTCTAATAGTTCTTGTTTCACTATTCTGAATATTCTTTAGTCAAGATCTCTCTTCTAAGAAGATCAATACATAATTTAATTGTATCTGTACCAGAACAATGTGCAGCAGACGTGCCTTTGAATGTGCAATTAAAAATTGCTTTGGCCTGTTTTCTTTTCCTGTTTTACATTTCATAAACTCATATGTAATTTGATGAACACTGTCATTCTTTAAATTTCTTCAGCATTACAGTTCTCTAGGGACTTGTCTCTCATTGAATATAATTTTTGCATATTTACTTTCTCCACAAGTGCTAGTATGCAGTAGCACAAGTTCAATCTTACATTATTGTTTTCTTATTTACTTGTGCTACATCCTGGTTTTCTTTGTATTGATGTTAACACTTCCAGTTTGGTATTAACTCTGTGTGCCATCTAAAGCTGTTGATTTCTACCTCAGTTAAGCAACAATTTAGATTGCCTTGTCAACAAAATAGTGTGCTACTTATTCAGCTCTTGAACACACAACTTTGCAGCCAAGCGCAAGCAATATGGTAAGGATGTTCTGAGCCCTTTGGAAGAGCTGCAGATCAGCAGTTTACTTTGCATTTCCCATGCAGCCCAGGCACATAGACCATCTTGCAGTTCCTGCATCAGCTGTGCTCAGCGATGGCCCAGACAACACCAGCCTTGGTATCTTCTGTCTTGCTTTACCTACGTCCACCTCGTGCTTTGTAACACTGGAAGACAGTTCATTTAAGTGATACTCTATCAGTAGCACTGAAAATATATTTCTGTCAGCAGAAGGGTCAATTACTTGAACAGCTCTTCCTTTGAAGATATTCTGGAAGCATGCTGCTTCCATCCTTCACCAGAGGTGAATCATGAAAAGAAGACTTTGTCATGAGCTCGACCCTTGAAAGTGTTATAAAAAAGTTACCCATCTCCAGCCTCTATTTCCCATCCAACCTCCCAGCAAGTATCCCTGCTTCATGCTTCCTGAGTAATCCCAGCATTACTTCTATGACACAGCTATTACTGCTGTGACACTCTGAGGTGAAAGATCAGCATGTTTTCTGACACTCATCTTTTTGGGCATGGTAAGCCTTGATGCTGTCAAGGGCCTCAGGAGGAGTGATGGGCAGCAAAAGGGAAGGCCTGTGCATTGAAACTGCCCCACCTATAACCAGCCCTATTCCTTCCTCCTCATATGTTGCCATTTTCTTTGCACTGAGACTGACTTTTGGGGTGGGAAATGTGATGTCAGAAGTTTAGGAACTGCCTTCACAATTAATTCATCTTCATCTTAAGCCAGGTACCACTGTGGAGACAGCTGTACTCGTAGCTGATCCTGTGTTGTGGTTACACATGTAAGGCTGAAGCATCTAATCATGTTGGGTTTTTTTCCAAAACACAGCTTGGCATGACCTACAGCTTTCAGACTAAATTATTGTAGTGCTCCTTTCGAGCTGAAGATCTATTGCGAAAATTCACAAATATTATTTGCCAGTGGCATTACACTTACTGTTGTAAAAGCAAAGAAACAGATCTTTCTCCACTGAAAACCTGTAAAGTGAAACCTATAAAACCCTCTTCCCTTGTTTTCTTCTGAAACTGGTTGTAATGCTCTCTTCCTCTCACTGTGCCAGACTCTACAGCTCAACTAAATGTGTGTCACTCCTCCAGTTTTCTTTCCTGTATTCCCAAGCAGGTGAGAGACTAAAAGGAAAATATCAACTGTATGTCAGTGCCTAGATAAAAAGCTGCAAAATTAAGTTATAAAGCTTGCCCTTTTTAGCAAAATCTCATATTGGGCCAGTATAGTTCCTTCCTCGTGGCAGTTTATTGCTTCTAATCATGCGAATCAGGGATCATTCCAGTATGCTTTTGATGAAGTCCACAAAAGAGAGTACCTCATCTCCTCCAATGTTTTGGACATTGAAACAGAGTATTTCTTCCCAGGCAAGATAATGCATTAATTGCTTCACTTAGTAGATGAGCATTAGCTTTTGATATAAGCCATCCCATAGACTCCTGACACTTTGCATGCTGAGCAGTCTTGTCCTTGAAGTTACTGTAGTGCACAATGATCAGAACTTACCGCTGATGTTTTGTTAGCATTTACCAGCAGTGTCTTGGCAGAGGGTGACCTCCGGTACTGTCTCTAAACATTTTCAATTTACAGACTCAAGAATTTTGCTGCCTTTGCCTCTCATTCTTTGAGGAGGTCAGCCCTTTATGAATTTGCCACAAGAAAGAAGTTCAAAATACCCTGTATACTTAAACAACTTAATAGGAATATAGCCGCAATGAACACACGACATACAATTCATTTTAATATTTATAAAAAAAATTCATGTTGTTTTAAGTGTACACAAGCAGCTGCTGTCATTTGGCTATGAGCAGATGTTAGACCTCCGAAAGCTTCGCTGATAATTAAAATACTAACAGTTAGTGTTTTACCCCAGCTGCAGGTTCTGTTTACTGTAAATTTGATTTTAATGGTGCCTCTGTGCAGTTATTGAATAGAGGTTTGTTTTCTACTATACATGCAAAAGTGTCTACAATGAAGACAAATGGTTATTTCCCATAATTTACTCTGGAAAGATATGAATATAGCTGTAATGTAGTTGAATTTATAAATGAAATACAGATATGACTGTCACATTTGAAATGGTAGTTTCTGCTGTCTTAACTAACAAAAAGAACTAGGGAAACTTACTATTTGTAGTTATTCCCAAGCATTCCTCCATTCCTCTTTAAAACTGCTGTGCTTTTTAAATGGGTTGAGATGTGCCCTCAAGCAAAGAACAGGTGCTTCTTTTTACTGAAAGGGTGCATAAATCAGAATGGATAAATACAGAGAATCATGATACTCATAGTTGATAGGTATGCTGAAGAATGTAATTCTTGCTTGATCATTTAATAACGTGATGTTTTATTTTGGGTATCCCTTACAAGTGTCTGCTCTCTTCAGTGCATATATGTACATCAAACGTTAGGGAAGGCCAGCCATTTTCAGAATTGTTAATCCCAAGGGCCTGATTATGCAAACACAATGCATAATGCAAGCAACCATGTTTAGTCCCTTTGAGACTATTGAGGCTAACTATGGCAGTAAGCAGTACACTTGATAAATAAATGTTTATAAAACCAGGATCTGAATGTATATATTCTTGAAAAACAAAAACTTTCACTGAGATAACAATGACAAAAAGGTTTTTTTCCTTTTGTTGACAAAGCCGTTAGTGTCTGGGACTAGACCTATTTCAGAAATCCAGACAATTTTCCCTATGAGCAGAGCTTGGGGGGTTTTCCCCTGATTTTTCTCATATTAGTGTATTATTGTTCGTATTATATTATATGTTCTGTCTGCCTAGGAAACAGAAATCTCTGGTTTGACCAAGCACAACCAGAGCCCCTTGAAATTGGGATTCTGATTTAGAAGTGCTAAAAATGCATTTTCCATTTGCACTGCAGGGGATAAAACAGAAAGAGTGCATCCAAGTATCATCAATGTCAGTTGTTCCCAAACTGAGGGCTAGAGTAGTCTTTGAAGCTGGACTGCCAAGAAATGTCCAGACTGGCTATCCTCATCTCAAGCTGCTAAATTGCACTGGAAGACATAGCTGAAATACTCCAGATGCATTCCTGATGCTGCTTGCCCGTGTAGGTAATTGCTGCGTATGCCACAGAGAGGTTTTTGCTCGCACATCCGAGTTGAGAAGAGCAGCCTGCATGGTGGCAAACAGGTAAAGAGAAAAGTGGTTTGCAAGTAAACCAGTTACTCTGCAGGTTAGACAGCTGTAAATTCTGCATGTTAACACTGTACATGTTTGCCATAATCAATGGGAGTTTTGGTATGTACATTTTTTATTTGCATTCCATCTGTAACACTAGGCTCTATAGTGTTAATTTTTGACCTTGAGTGCAGGAAAAGAGAAACTGAATTTTTTCCTAGAGAAGGTCTTTTCCCAAAGGTTAATTAGACACTGAAGGGAAACTAAACCAAACCAAACAAACTGCCTAAACACCCTAACTGAACAGCTTGGCTATTTAATTTGGTGGTTGTTTTTTTCTTTTGTGTCTTTTTGTGGCCGTTGGCATAGTTCTGTAAGATGTGGAAGGTAAAAATAGCAAGCAGGAGATTTCAGTCTGTTTTTCAAAAGAAAAAATATTACCAGAGTACGTACTTTCACATTTTTAAAAAGCTAAAGGACATCTGCTGCTTTTTAAGTTACCTGAAATGTTAAAACTTCATCCTTTATTCAAGCAGTTCTTAGAAGACCTTGAAGTTTCCTAACATGATTGAGTGGTTAAAGACAAAACTAGAAGCTAAGGCGGTTTTGAGTTTCAGCATCGAAACATGACATTACTGGATTTTTAAGTATAAAGTAAACTATGAACATTATTTGGGATTTTTTTGTTGTTGTTGTTGTTGTTGTTTTGGGTTTTTTCCAGTAAGAATATATTGAAAGGGGGAAAAAATGAAGCCTTGTTGTATTGGTATCTCTTGAGATTTATGCAATTTGTGTCAATGGTGGAATTCTTTTATATCTCTTAGGGAGGTGGTAAAGTCCCCTACAGGTATACTTACTTGTATTGCTTTACAAGTATTTGCTGCCTTTGAGGACATAATAGTTGTAACAGGGCTACTCTGGGTTGCTGATTTATTTCACTTCTTGGTTTGACCCATCATATATTCTTTCCTTCAGCAGAAGACATGAAAGAGTCTTCACAACCTCTTATTTAGTAGCTTAACTAGCTGGTTTAAAAAATGCTGTCCCATACATTGCTTGCACATAAAAGCCTTGCAAATGATAAAGAACAGTTTTTACTATGGTCAAGGAACAGAGATCTGAAAAATGCATCTTATTATTATGGCCTCTGAAAATCAGGAAAATCCCAAATTATGCCACAGTTCTTAGACTGTACTTAATTAATTGAAGCAGAGGTAGATCATTACAAAAATAATTGAAAGAAAACAGAGCAGAAACTTGTAGCATGATCAAGGCGTAAGTTATATTACTTTATGAATTTGAAAAGTGGACTTACTGTACCATTCAAAATATTGTGCTGCCATGCAGACAATAACTTTTAAAATAAGGAAATCAGATGTTTGTTCAAGTGATGTTAGACATAAGGCAATTTTTAAAATATCTTCTAAATTCCGTACAGATTGTATTTAATTGAAGGAAAAGATGTTTCTTTGCATTCACATTATTTAATATTCATTCCATTTTGGCAGATACGAAATGTTTGTTTCTGTCAATAAATAATACACCTAATCACCTAAGTATGAAAAATTAAGTGTTGCTGAATAGGCGACTATAAATCAGGCCTCCTAGAACTTTTACAGAAAAGGAAAAATAGCTGTTTTAAGCTAGCTGTGTAAATGCAGCTCATTTCCATCGTCATAACAGATTATTTCATTTATGACTTACTGCTTTGTCCTAAAGGTGCTCCTTGTGAAGGATGTCCTCAGCCCAGCCTCACCACACACAGCCGCTTGCTACAAGTTTTGGGGAAGGATTAGAATTCTAAAGAGGCTGCTGGCTGAGAGCAAGGTGGTGCTTTACATATAATATTAGCCCAGACTTTCCTCACGCATTACGCGTTTCTTTCTGAGACAAGTCTCCTTAATGCCATCTTTATCTGCTACACGATGCATGAAATCTACTTTCTGTTTTAGAACTGCAGCTGACCCCCGACCCCACGAGTGGCGCCACAATGTGACCTTTCTATTGTCATCAGCTTTCATTCTCCTGAAAATTCTATGAATTTTTATTACAAGTTTTTTTAAACCAAGCTGAGGCTTCAACAAATTACTTGACACAGATGAGATGAAGTTGTTGAAGTAGTGTTAGATAAGTTTTACAGCCAGCATGTGTGCTGCTGAACAGTACAAAGCCAGTGTCCTACAATGTCATACACCAGTAACTGCTGAGCCTACTATTGGATAAATACATCATTTTATGGAACATTGATTGTTCTATAAACCCAATGGAGTATTATGCTCTATGATCAAACCATTTAGATTGTGTGTAGAGCACAGAAAATGCCATATTCAGGATGGTACTAAAAGTGCCATTTGTGTATTTTATGGATGTCATTACGGGGGAAACTTCTCTCTGTAGGCCCTGTTTACTGCAAAATTTTTTAGTCTGTAATGACATTTTTCATTCACAACGTATGCCTTCAAGAGAGGGGGCCCTTGTTTTATTTGTTTCATTCGAGTTTACTGCACAAATCCTGTACATTTTAATTAAATGTAAGCTTAACAAAAGAATGAGGTATTTATTCTGTGGGGAACAAATGATGACAGTAACAAAAGAATAAAACAGACACACAAAAGGAAGTCAGGTATTGAGTAAGAGAGAGGGGAAAAGGTACTAAGCCCTATTTCTAGTTTCCCAGACACACATTAAACATCAAAGCATTTCTTTTAGCCCTATTTCAGGAGTTTGTGATCTCAGAGAATTAAAATAACCTGTGAATATGGATTTAATGTCTAAAATATCCTGACATTTTCAAATAAAAAACTAACAATCGCTCAGGACTCCAACTGATAAATAATGGCTCTGCTGAAATGACAGACTTCTTGGAAAGAAACCAATTCTCTGATCATTGCACCCCTAGATATGAAACACCTCCTTACAAATTGTCTGAATATGAGCTCTTGTATCATTATATTTTGTCATTTTAATGCCTATTTGTGTATCTTTTTAATTTGCAATGACATGCAATCAGCAACAAGTCCACTTTTCCCAATATTAATGTGGGCTTGTATTGCAGCTTATGTTTGCCGTGTCAGCCAACACTTACCCCTTCTCTTTAACTGTTAAGAGGGGGTGAGAGGCAGGCTGGGTTTACTGGGACAACATGGTTTGTTGCTACATACAGTCCAATAATGTGATATGTTCCTTAAATACATAAAAATTCCTACAAATGTTGTGTTGGATTCCAGTGCTTCATTATAAGAATAGCAGCTAAGCCTCAAAGTCTGTTGTTTTCTAAATATCTTCTCTACTTGGCTTTTCACTGTTGAAACAAAAGAAAACCAGTAAAATCTGCAATTCATATTTACCGTGAAAAAATCACTAAAATTGAAGTTGATGTTCCCAGTAAATTCTTGGTCATAGTCCAGTTAAAATTTAAAGTTACAGTAGATTCACATTAGTTTAAATGACACTTGAACTTCTACACAGCTCAACATTAATTCATTATAGTTGAAATGGAAGAATCTTCAGTGGGTGAATCTTTTACAATCTGATTGAGGCTGTTACATTTTATAGGAGCCATTTTTCAAAGCAGTACTGACAGCACTCGAAGTTATTAAATTGCTGAATCAAAAGATGGACCTGCAATCGCATTTATGAACTGTGATGGAATAGCTGGGGTTGCACTGAGCTGAGGTTAAGATGTTGGTGTAGTTAAGCTTCATCACACCCCTTAGTGACAGCAGTATTTACCCATGTAGTTTACTTTAATGGTCAGGAAGTGGCTTAACTCACCTCTGGATTCAAATAGATTAAGTAAGCAGTCAGAATGGCATAATTATCAGTGCTGCGAGGGATTCTCCGGATAGCTCTTCACCCAGGAGACTTCCCATTCAATTGCACTGTAAAGACTGGAGTTGCATAGATTCACAGGCACGGCATTTATTTGAGGAGATGAAAACGGGGCGAATTTCCTTTTTTTTTCCCTTCCCTAGACCAGAACTTCTCCTCAATACAGTGATGCTGTGTTCTGTACATAAATTATTATGATCTTTGGAGAAAGATGTCATGATTTTAGTGTATGTGCATGTGAAAATTATCATTGTAGAGTTATTTTGATTTTGAAATCCAGTGGAAAATGCATGATTTGTGGAGTTATTTTGATTTTGTGCCACATCATTGCCAGGCTTCTCTTTTATCTTGTCAACAAAGCAAGATTCCTGAGAGAATTAGTTACTTATACTCTATTACAAAATGTAGAGGATCTAAGATAATTGTCATTTTATGTTGATTTCCCCTTCCTACTTTTCTGCTCTTTTGGGGGTCATGTGAATGTCAGTGCCTGCAGAGAGCACAGGAAAAGTGGGAATAAGAACCAGTTGTATACCACAGTAAGCTTACTTCTTGCTTATACCTGACAAAATGTACTTCAATTGCACGTGCCAGATTTTTATGGAATATCACCCCAGATTTTTATGGAGTATACTCTATAACATTAGAATAAACACTCTAATGGTTTCAATTGTTAATTTTCTTTTCCAGAGATAACCTGCCTTGCAAACCAGGAATAAGAAAGTTGTATGGCATTAGTTTAGACTTGTGAAGGTGATTTGTAGCCTTTCAGCTTGACAAAATTACTTCTCTGTGCTTCACAGTACAGTTCTCTACCAGAAGCTCTGTAATTGAAAAAAGGATGGATGGATGGTTGGATGGATGGATGGATGGATGGATGGATGGATGGATAGATAGATAGATAGATAGATAGATAAATAGATAGATAGATACCAGTATAAGACCTCGGTCTTTTAATTACTGATGTTATTTTGGAATTTTAGCTTGATATGCGGCTTAACATAGCAAGTTGCTGGAGTCTGCAAGGTGCCAAGTATTCAGTCTTGGAGTAAATCAGCTTCTAAGTGTGAACTTACCTTTAAGCAAATGAGTCTGTTTTTTTAGAGCCCATTTTAATTCTCTGTGGGATCAGGGTCTGACAGCTCTATGCTTTGAAGTGAAAGAGCCCCCTTAGACCAGCTTTAGTATAATTTTCTTGGTCTCTTGAGTTCAATGAAGCACATTGTTCACTAGAACTGGTTTGGAAAGTACAGTGCTAGCCTGAAATTTCACTTTAAGTGTCACTTTTCTTCCTTGCCTGTTTTTATCCCAAGCAAGCCATGGCATATCTCTTCATGTTGGTGGTAAGAACCTACACCTGTTATTCCAGAGATGTGATTTCAGTTTGTGTAGGTGAATTTAAACTGGAGTGTGGATATAGGCAGTTTCAGCAGCATTCAGCATTCAGGATTTAATCATCCTTCCCAAGGCCCATCTGTCATCAGATCCTCACCTTATTTGCAATGTCCAGCACCCACTCTTCTCCCTATGTGCACTGGTTATGTCCCACAGCTTGCTCCCAGCACCTCAAAGAGCTCCCTGGGTGCTTCTGGACGGCACTGCCATGGGCAGACAGGGAGGGATAGAGCTATATTTCTATGGACATCCACAAAGCTGGCCACAGGGTCCTCTCATTTGTGTCTTCCCAAAAACACGTAGCCCATGCTTGGAGGATGATGGCCTTGACTTTGTACAGCCTTGGGCACCATTTGCCTTGCTGAAGCTTTATTGTTAGTGGTGAGAATTGAGAAGGAAACCTTCAATGATGCAAAACCAAACTGGGTGGCACAGCAAGCAGCTGGAATATGGAGGTTACAGGTATTATAGTTTGTTAATTGATTTCACGCAGAAATAATTAAGATGTGTAATTGGGGGTTCTCTGGATTAGATTTTATAGAATATCCTGCTTAGGGTAAGAAAACTACCGACTGTTTTCTCCAGCTAACTAGGCGAGTGACTGAGTCAGTCACACGATCTGGAGAAGATGCTAAATGGAAAAGGAAGGGGAAGACAATGGCATCAAAATGACAGCATGGCAATGACCTCACCAACAAAAGCAGGGTATTAAGAAGATCAGTCACAGTTTCTCACACCAAGATATGTTTAATGTAATATACAATCCTAAAATTCATTACTGAAGTACTGAAATATCACCAATAGGATCTTCTATAAAAGATGTGGCTTTTTACTGTATACTGTATTTATCTGGGGGTTTTTAATACAGAATATTTTTAAAACACATTTAAATTGTTAATAAACTGCAGCAATGTCACACTCAGCAATTATTTCAACCTGTAAATATGTTATTTGGAAAACATGCAAATTGGTTTTGTTCATTTGCTCATTTTATCTATGTTTTCTGTCAATGAAATCTAAAAATTGTCAGGGAATTTTTTTTCTCTTTAAGCTACAACTTGTTAAAGTAATGAACTGATACTTGCCATGATACCATGTTAACAGCATATTTTGTCTCGTAGGCATTGTGTCCAAGTCCTATGAGTGCCGACTGAAGGGGCAGGGAGCAACCTTTGTGGAAACCACGAGCCCTTTTACCGCGGCAGCACTGGGGGAGGTTTCTCCAGTGAAGGAGAAGGCCTTTCAGGGCAGCAGGAGACAGCCACAGTCCCCTGAGGAAGTCCAGCAGTTCATTATTATTCAAGGATACGACGGCGACTTTGCCATCGACGCTTCCGTGGAGGAGACAGCAGCGGCCACCCTGCAGACACTGGCGATGGCGGGGCAGATGGCCAGGGTGGTCCACATTACGGAGGACGGGCAAGTCATAGCCACAAACCAAAACGGCTCCCACGTGAGTAGTGTGGTTCCTGAGCAGATCCTTACAGAGCAGTTAGCGGATGGTGCCACACAGGTGGTGGTGGTTGAAGGAGCAGGAGCTGACATGGAGGAGGCCGTGCAAATAGACGCAGTTCCTGACTCCAGCAGTACAGTGCTGCAGCAGATAATGCGACAAGAAGTTTTAGATGATTCTGAGGCTACGGTCCATCCTCCAGAGTCCTCCTCAGCATTAGATGCCCTGCTCTGTGCTGTGACTGAGCTGGGTGAAGCGGAAAACAAATCCGAACTCCTTGACAGATGCAGGTCTGGTCACAAAGACTTCTTGCAAATGCCAAACCCAGAGATGCCCAGCATTCCCAGTGATGCAGAGGGACAAGAAATACAAATGTTCCATGAAGTTCAGGAGACTCAGGAAGATACCAAACCCATGGAAGTAGTGACACGGGTCATGCACCCATCGGCTGTAATTGCATCTCAGGAGAGAGCTCAGGCTGCCTTCAAGAACATGGTGCAAGGAGTGTTGCAGTTTGCTGTGTGTGACACGGCTGCGGCCGACCAGCTCATGAAAGAAGGTGTCACCCAGGTCATTGTAAATGAGGAGGGGACTGTGCATATGGTAGCTGGAGAAGGTTCTCAGATAATTATGCAGGAAGCTGGTAGCCACACGCTCAGCGTGCAGAGTGAACACATGGATTTAGTGGAGTCGGATGGGCAAATATCACAGATTATTGTCAGTGAAGAATTAGCTCAAGCCATGGCTCAGGGTTCTGATGGTGACTTCTCTGAAGGTGCAACACACTACATTGTCACAGAATTGCCACCAGACATGCAGGATGAGCCTGGTGTGTACTCACACGCTGTGATAGAGACAGCTGGGTCCCAAGACATTCTGCAGGCTGGTACTGCTATAAAAGCAGAAGCTGTAGCCCCTGATAGAGCGACAGAACAGTTAACAAGCATGGTCATTTATACAGAGGGTGGCTCACAGGTAATTCAAGGCCAGAGAGATTATAACAAAGTACAAGAAGCATGAAGAGCTTCACTCGTAGGCTGGGTGCAGAGCAGAGCTGGATATTACCAGAATCATGGACGCACTGTATTCCTGGAATGTTTTCTGTAAAGCCTTCTCAGTAGAACCTCCTCCAAACCAGGTAACAAATACATGTCCTGCTAATAGGAGGAGCTCACTGAAGAGGATAATTCAATTTTGTTACAATAGCTCTAAGAACTATTATACGCGATTATTATAAAACAACCATACTAGAGTTCAAAACAGGATAAAATCCCCCCACCCAAAGTAGAAATTGTTCTGTTCAGTGCTTTCTTTGTTGATGTTTTTGTCTTAATGTTGTTTTATCTCAGGGTAATTCCCTGCCTTCTGTCATTTTTGTATAACATAATCACAGGAGTAAAATAATTGCACTTACACATACATTTTGTGAACAGATAAATATGCAAAAAATTACAAGCCCCACAATAACGAGGTGAACAGATAAGCATGCATAGAGTATTGGGTGCCCTTCTTCATTTTAAGGTAGAACAGGTGACATTTTGCTTTCTAAAGTCTTACTTTAAAACATGCTTGACTAAAAATATGTCATCAAAATAAGGATTTTTTTTTTGCATCTAAAATGAAAGTTTTCATAGTACTTTACTCTTTCATGGTAACACATTAGACTTTCCCTAAAGAAGAGCTCAAAAAAGCTACACTTCAGAAAATCCTTGATTATACATACTTGGGAAGAAGAACTTGATGCCTGTAACTTCCACTTAATTTTAGATGAGAGTCCTACATAAGAAATGTGCATTTTTTGAAAAAAATATTGTCACTGTCAGTGTTTTGCTTTTCTTATAACTAGTGCTTCATATAAATACCATTTTGCAGTTCATTTTGTGAGCTACTTCTCAAATGTTAGGAGGATTTTTAAAGAAAATTCTGACATTGACATTAACAAGTAGGGGGGAAAGAAAGGTGACCTTGTATTTCTTGCTTAGTCCAGAATGTCAGTTATTTACTTGTGGATATACTGCAATTGTTCAATGCAAGTTCATGTCGAAAAGATTTGTTTCATGATAAAACTGCTTCTGTTTCTTTAGAAAAATTGTAAAATATGAACTGGCAAGGTTTGGGGAATTTTTTTTTTGTCTTTCAAATAAAATGTTAGCATTAAAATGAAGCATCATGATTTTTAATATTAAACAATAAACAGAAATGGCATTCAGCAGGAGCAAACAAATGCTATCTGTTATGTCTGTGCATTTTCTCTTTTCTCTTTTCCTTTCTCTAGCTTGCTAGATAGATAAAGATAAAAGAATCTAATTTCTGAAGTGTGCCTCATGCATGCTTAATATAATTGTGTAAGTGTTTAGGGTATAAGCCATGCTGACTCTAGAGATAACTGGGTTTCCTATCATGTTTAATATCTTAAAATTATCAACTGTAAGAAAGTTCGGGTGGGGTAAAACAATAGTTCCTTCCTGAAGCAACTGCTTAAAAATGTATTTTCTGATAGGGCTGCTGAGAAAAGGTGCTTCATTCTGGGGCTGTAAGATCCTGCTGCCTCTTCATCTCTTATTATTATTATTTTTCAAATTTTGTTATTTTCGAAGAGTTGAGGTTGTGTCTTTGTCAAACCCCCAAAAAAGTAAATTTCAAGTTAGACATCTAGATTCATAATTAGGCGAGTTTGACTTGCTCATCTTTCTTAAAAGTGACAGGCTGTTCACTTCCTCTTAAATACTGTCTTCAGCAAACAGTGACAGGATCAACTCCCGTTTGTTATCAGGAAAAAGGTGACCTTTACAAAATGATGGCCCTCTGCAAGACTCTCACAGATGTTCAAAAAACTGAATGTTTTTCAGTGGAAATATTTCTTCTTGATCATTTCTCCTGTTAACTGTAGCCCTGTGGTCTTGCAGCTTGGATGCTAATTCTTCGCTGTGCTTAGTCCTGTATGGCTAACCTTTCTGCTGCAGTACAGGGTGTTGACACTGACATGCTGCAGTTTACCATTTGTGATTTATTTAGGATAAATATGTCTCAGGTGGCATTTAATCCTTCATAAAACCAGTGTAGCCTGCAGTGTCAAACCAGCAATCACATTGTATGCACAATGAAAAGAGCAGACCTTTGCATAAAAAAAAAAGCCCCAGTGGTAGATGTTCCTTTGCTTGGGAGCACTGGAAAGGATTCACTAACCTACCGTGTGCTGTAATTACCTGGGAGCTCAGGTTAACGATACTTTTCTCTGAGTGCAGTCTGATCAGGAGAGCTAATATTTTCCTAGGGCTTTTTTTTTTTCTTCTTTCTAATGTGCACTTTAAAGTTAACTTATTAGTGCCCTACAAATGTAACACCAGAAATCAAGGATGACATTCGTTCCTGTGCTGTCATCCTGCTTAAGGACTCCTTGGACTTCTCAACCCCATGCTAAAACGCTCTCTGCCATGCACTGAAAGTTGAGGCAATGGCAGGTCTCTTCCAGCACCTAGGAAATGTCTCTGGCATTTGTCTCCCTCCTGTGCTTGAGCTCCTGGCATTGTCCCATATCATAATCTGGGAGGTGATTGTTCTATGGATCTTCCAAGCATTCCCATGCCTTCTGCCTTGGAGAGCAGGGAAGATTAGGGAGCAGAGGGAGCCACTTAGAGTAGAGCAGCACCTGAAAATGCTCTGACCCTCCAAGGGCCATGCCTGGAACTGGTGAAGCACCTGTGACCTGTCCGGGAGCAGGCTCCGAAGCTGCCGGGGCCCTTTGCCACCGGGAGCGTACGCTGTCGGAGCATCACAGAACTTGTGTGGTGGATTTAGGAAGGTGCCTAGCCCAGCAGCCATTCACTACAAGTGTGTTTTGCTATTTGGTTTGAATACCTTCAGGTGCCTGTCTCCAGAGAATTCAAGGGCTGTGCTGTAATGGAAGTGCTTGTTGAGGGGGCAGTATTCCCATGTCAATCAGTTGTCTCCTGGTGTTCTGAGTGCCAGAGCCATTGGCTTAATTTTCTCTTTGTTATCCATTCTGAATAAGCATTAATGAAGTTGGATTATACTGTGACGATGCCAAACAGGCAAAAATGTAAGTATTTAAGAACCACAGAACTAGTATGGAGGGGGCAAATAAATAAATAATAAATAAAATTTTTTAAAAACCAACCAAACAAAAAATAACCAACCAAGCAAAAACAAACCCCACCAAAAGTGAACCAAAAATCCTAAGTGAAGACAGAGGAAGAAGAGATATTTCCAGCAAGCACCTCCTGAGGCAGTGTATCCTGGCCTCTGAATTCAGGCTTCATCTTTAGGGAAAAATGGGAGAAAAGAGATAGCTGGAAATGATATTTAGAGGAATATTTCCTACGACAAAAACAAAAGAAAAGAACCCAAAACCCAACACAACCTAAAGGTTATACAGCAACATATCATTCTGCCTGAGTCACAGCTGCACTCCTCTGTGGAAGTGAGATGTGCTGTGGTTATGCACATGTGGATTGTGCATAGTTCTGCAAGCACTGCTGTCATTTATAAACACTGCTTTAATACCAGGAGAGTTAGCTCTGAGTCCCAGAAGAAATATATTTGTGATTTTCGTGGACAGTGTATTCAGCTCATGTAAAAGCTTATGGGAATCTCTGTGTTTAAAGTTCCTGTGGCTCACGCTGGCCCTGAGCTGGACTTGTGCTTGAAATGCAGGTGAGTCCCCTTCAGAAAATGCTGGGGACTGAGAGATGGGGCTAGAGCTGCTGGCAGAGCATTACGAGGAGTTGGTGTTGTGGTAGGCAGAGGCCTTGTAAAGCAACCTCTGGGGCTTTTCTCCAACTTTCCCTGAGTTTCCCTGAGACTTCCTGAGCACAAAAGCTGTAAACAGAATAAAGAGAGAAGGGTGAAGATTGAAATTTGAAACTAAGTTAGTTCAAATGAGAGGATTAAGTAACAGAAAAAAAGGCCATTCATTTGGCAAAACAGAGAAGAGCTGTGAGTTTTCACTTATTTTACTGAGCAATATTAGCCCATATTTTAAGATAGCATGTGGCTCGCTCAAACATGCTACCCCTGTTCTATCTTGTTGAAGAATACAATTCGTTTTCTGCTCCTCTAGGGTGATATCATTTTATATGAAGAAAAAAGTTAGCTCAGATGGCAGTTATATGTTTCGGAAGCACCTTCTAATCAGGGATTGGTGATTCATTATTAGCTTCAGCAGGCGATCCATCTGACATGTAAGGGGAAAAAATTAGCAGCTGTCACTGGATGATGAGTTAATTTCCTGATAGGCCTGACACTGAAAAGCCATTTGGAGACATGGAGATGGCTGATGAGAAAACCTGGTGCTGGTTTATAATTGGAGAGAAAGAAAGGGCAGAGAGACAGAGGGAGATGGGGGAGGGACCGAGGCTGCTCTACAAGTGGGGATGGATGTTTGTGTATTTGCTAAATAGACGGCTCCACAATAACCTGCATCGCTGTGCACACACACCTGGGCGGGTAAGTGATAGGGACCAGGGCCTTTCATTTTCCTTCTGCCTCGTGTCATTATTTCCAGTCGTTTGTAATTAGTACTCCAGACGGTTTTCCGCTCGCTCCAGCACGGGTGTACAAGCACGCGATTGGGTTATCGCGCGGTGACATTGAAACCTGACATTTTAGAGGAAAGGGGAGAAAATGACGCTACTCCTTTAATGGTTCTCACTGCAATTTTCTTAATTGCAGCTTGAGATTTCAATCAATCATATAAAAATAAACTTATCTGAAACAAATATTGCTAAAACTTCCAAGAGCACGATTGTGAATGATGAGTGTTCAAAGAAGCCTCTTGTAGAGCATGAGGAAATATGCTCTTCAAAAGATGTAAGCACATGGCTCTCTGTTTATCCTTTTTAAGAATGGTAAATAAAACCATGGGGAAAATAGGTGTTCACGAGGAAATGCAGTCCACTGTGGAATCTGCCTTTAAAAAACAAAAAAAGCCACAAAGGGTTTGGTTTCTTTTTAAACTGGTAGAATATAATGGGATTTTCCCCATCATCAGAAGATAATTTTTGACCAGGAGGAGGAAAAGCCAGTAACTCCACTTGTACAAAACCAGTTTTGACTTTTTCTATTAGGATGTTCTTAAATGATGGCCGAGGATTTGGTGGAAAAGCAAAGATCCACCATAGACAGGTAGATCCAGCACGTACTGTGCAATTGAAATTGATGTGTGTGTATACACAAACCAGGATTATGTCCTGCAATGTAACAGGACACCTGACCTTGTTTAAAACACATTCTTGTCTTCTGGCAGCAGCACATTTGTCAAGGCTACTTCGAACGACCAGTTGTACTGCATAGTCCTGCCCCGGAGGTCAGTGTTAACTGAGAGCCATCGGGTTCTGGGAATTTCTGATGAGTAAGAATAGCAATCCCCCGGGCAGCAGTGGATTAATTCTGGGGTGGCTTTTCTTCCATATTCCCCCAACCTCTGATCACTCTTACTGCTTGGAATCCTTATTACTTACTCCAGCTTTTCCGTGTCTTGATTCAGTTTCTCAGAGATCCTACACACAGATTCCCATTGCCAGTTTGTCATGTTTAGGAGTTAACCATGTGGATGTTCAGGGAGCAGAAGAATGGGTGATTAGTTAGTTGCCTCTGCTGGGATGCATCCCTTGGTATGTAAGTAGCCATGAGGTTCAGGATCCGTGCAATGCTCAAGAGGCAGATTTTGAAAGTAATCCAGCTCCTTGGGAGGTCTGGTTGGATAAGCTGAGTGTCACGAGGGGACATCTGGTCAGACAAAGAAAAAAGGGTTGAGATAATGCAAGGGATGGAGTCAGAACCTTTGATTCTTGGTCTGCTAGGAACTGAGCTTGTTCAGGAGCTTCTGAGAGCAGAAACATAACGGAATTATCAGGAGCCAAAAAGCCACAACTATTCACATGTAACAAAGCCACACACAGCAGAGCTGAAAGACAAAGAGCAGATATAATAGGAGGGAAAGCACAGTGGGCCTTTCCAGCACCTACTGGGAACACAAATACAACTCCCTTCCCCTCTCTGTTCTCACTTTCTTCTCCACCAATGCCCAGGACAGGTACAGGCAACTGGGTGGCCATATTCCACTGACCCTGCAGTGCCATGCAGGACACAATGTCAGGTTTGAAGATCTGGCCATCACAAGTGCTGTAAGTGCTTGTCCTGGTTTAGGGCAATTATGGGAGAAAATCCTCTAAAGGAGTTTCTTCTAGGAAGCAAATTCAAGTGGCCCCTCTCCCAGCTGGTTCGGGAAAAAATATTTCCTTGGAGAAAAGTGGAAAAAAACTGTTTATTTAACAGGCAAAG
>VWZP01001589.1:2938264-2977413 GCA_013396995.1 Dicaeum eximium
AACCAATATTAAACAATAAAATCTCTTGCCACTCCAAAAGAGATGACAAAACTTGGAAAGTCCCTTTGGTGGGCTGTAGCTCGGCTCACCCAGGCTGTTATCAGTCCCTCTGGCACTGGAAATGCTGCAGCCCTGGCCCAGCCTGGTGGGCCACAGGTGTGTGAGCTCCTGGTCCACTTCTGGGTGTTTCAGTCCAGAGCAGGTTTAAACAGGTCCAAAGAAAAAGAAAGAACCACAGTCCAAAGAACTTCTCTGCCTCAGCTGGCTAAAACTAACTAAAAAGCAAAGGAGAGCCCTGTCCTGCTGCTCTGTCCCTGCAGACACCCTGTCCTGCTGAAGGGATGTGGAGGAGGAAAGAACAAAGTGTGAAAAAACAAACTGTGGGCTTCTTTGTCCCCTCTCTTCACTCTCAGAACTGATCTTAAAGGTGCAAAAACTTATTTTCTGAGCTACACAGATGAATGGGGATAACGAGCATCATAAAGTCCACCCAGGACAGCACTCCAGGTCAGGAGTGGTCTTCTAACACCTCCAGATTCCCATGAGGGAAGACACCCATGGAGAAGACATGTCTCATCCAGGTATAGAGGGTCACCAGGGGAACAAAAGGACTCATTTCTGTGGCAAATAAAGCCCTTGCTATCAGATGTCTTACTCTGAGTTTCAGGACTTTCCCCCAAATCCTGCTAAGCTTCTTCTATCTGCCAATGTGTTCCTCTGTCACTGGGGGTGTAGAACAGGCTTGTATTTTCTGCTCAGCAGATGGTGGTGATTGCTGGTGTTTGGTAGCTGTGAAATCCAGATGCCCAGCTCCAGGAGGATTTTTCCCTTGCTAGGGACATCTGGCCATCCTCACAGCATTACTCTTTCTTCTCACTTTCACTTGGAGTCTGTAAGCTTTGCCTGTGTATTCGCAGAGCAGATAATTCAGCTGATTTATTCTTGTGCTTTATTCAAGGTCAAGAAGGAAAAAGGGAAACTGGGGTTGTGTTTGTCCCCGAGGACCCAGACAGGGACATGTATGTCCCAGGCCCACTGCTGCTCCTGCCGGGGCAGCAGAGAGGTTGGTGCTGTGGTGGCACATTGAACAGGCAGAATGGCACTGTTGACTGGCAGCAGCTTGGTGGGAATGGCAGGTGAGGGAAACCTGGAGAGATGCATCCAAACACCAGGATGGCTGCCTTGCCTTGGCTCAGAGCACCTAGGCACTGTGTGGGGCGTTTCTGCTCAGATTCCTGCCTTAGATCCATATGCAAGCTATGATGATAAAATCCAGGGACAGCAGGTACTGCAGATATTTAAAGCAAATGGAAGCTGAGATTTCCAAGAGCATTTCTGTCTAGTATCTTGGATCCACAAGAGAAATGCTGAGTGACCTGTGAGAGTGTCTAGATCCCTTGTCTTCTTTTTGTTATTATTTTCCTCAATTCCATGAGTGAGTTTGTTGTTCCTGCAATTAAAGGGCTGGCTCTGACAGGAACAGACTAGCTGCATACCTGGTAATCCTGATAGTGGGCCACTCTGCTACACAAAGTGTCTTGCTGGGCTGTGATATGATCTGTGGGAGATCAGTGATGTGGACAAAAGCTGGGTGCCAAGGAGCAGAAGACAAGTCTTAGGCACCATGCTTGTTGGAGCCAGAAAGAGAAGATAATAACTCTCTTGCTCTTGTAGTCTGTTAGTATCTAACTCCAAAATTCAATAGACTAAGTGCAAATGTGGCAGAAACTCTTACTCCTCTTGTGGCAGAAAATCTTGTCTTCTGCCCTAGGTGCCAGGTTTGTCCTCTAGTCCCCATTTGCTGGGCCTTCTACAGGAGACCTAAATGGCCCTACTCCAGTAATGAGCCCTAAAAGCCCCTGCAAAGAATCAGGGATCCATTTCTTCTCCTCTGTTCTTCTAAGGTGGGTTCATGACTCAGCTCCTGCTACCTCACTCTGCACCCAGCAGCAGGAGTGAGGCTCCTGTCCCAGCAGCCAGCCCTGCTTCATCTGCAGCCTGGGAGTGACTGCACACTGCCGTGCCACAGATGGGTGCAGGGGCTCACTTAACACAGCTTTTCAGTCATTTGTCTCAGTAGTTTGGTGGGTGGCCCCGTGCCTGGTTTATTGCGTGCTGTTGAAAGCCTGCTTCAGAGGCAGGATGAGTAATTTTCCACGGTCATTCCTTCTGGTACTTGTCGCTCTGGTATCTGAGTGCCTCCCAAGCCATCACAGCTTTGTCCTCCTTTAGCCCCACTAAGGCATGAGGAAATCTTTCTCTTCTTGCACAGATGGAGAGCTACAGAGTGCAGAGAAAGATCTCCAACCATTTGTGGGGCCTCATTTGAGCTAACACAGACATTAACTGTCTAAGGCTTAGGTAAATAGGTCCCTGGTATGTTACCACCATAACACCTTTCTAGGTGCCCTTCTAGTGGAAGGTATCCCTGCCTGTGCCAGGGGATTGGAAATAGTAGATGTTTAAAGCCCCTTCCAACCCAAATATGATTCTCTGATTCCAATGGCCTTTGGTGCCCCTTGCTGTGGGCATGCTCAGTATACCCACAAACCAGACACCAGGGGCTGATATGGGCACTGGGCAGAAAGAAGAATTTCTTTGTTTTCACTGCTACACCACATCTCTTCTCCTTGGCCCCTGACCGCTCTTGTTGGCTTTGGGAGTTCCTGCTGCAGATACCTAATAGAAAATTTCCCTTTCTGCACAGGAAGCTGGGACTTACAGGACTGTTGCACGTACAGGCAACAATACTGTGTGGAGTTTTCTATACTGTACAAGCTGGCACAAAGGGAAGAGCCAGCCTTTGAGTGCTCCTACAAGGAGATCCTTAACTCAGCTGCCAGCCATGGTTGCTCACCTAACACACTCACCCAGCCATGCAGCAGGGAGCTGCCCCATTGGGCAAGTAGCAGCCCACAGGGCCAGTTTTGCCTGCACTCCCAAGGAGATGAGCACAGCTCCCTGCAGGAGTAGCTGGTGAGGAGGAGTCATCTGCTCACACGGCGCTCTGGGTGCTAATTCAGCGTGAAACCCCCAGCTCTGCTGTGCCAGACAAGGCTCGCGTGGGAGATCTGGTTTCTTCATCCAAGCAGCTTTCTAAGAAAGCCCCTGTGCTAATCAGTCTGAAAGACTGCTGAAGTGAAAATTAAACCACTCTAAATGCTGTTATGGAAACATACCCATCACAAGCAAGAGCTGGATCTCTGTAGCTGCCGCACAATAAATAGAGGCTCAGCTCTGATGTCAGACCAGCTTTACCTTGTGCATGTCCTCCAATGTCTGGTTTTCCAGTTATGAACTGCAGTAATTGTGATCAATCAGGCTTTATGCTCACTACCCACAGGCTGTTTATTAATGAATCTGCATCCCATCTTCATTTTTTCACAATCTCATCAAATCTGTTCCAGATCCTGTTTACATCAAATTTTGTCTGCAGCACACTATAATATCCAATTTGGAATTCCTGATTCAGCACCAGTTCCTCAGACCAGGTCCTCAATATACCAAAGAACAACATGTTCCTGAAATAAAAGCGAAATGAAAACACAAGAGCTTTCACCAAACTGCAAAGAAAAAACATTGATTTCTAAGTGATACCATCTTTCCAGGGTATAGGCAGACACTTTTTTCAAAACCATTTCTTTGTGTTTGTGTCTGTATGTCGTGTATGTTTAAAGGCTGGAATTGCCTTCCTGTGGATGCTTTAAAAAACATCAGGTACTTTTCTCCTTAGCAGTATACATTTTCTGTTTGGGCACATGGGTTTTATGAATATTTGGCTTGACTTGCTAAAGACATCAATTTGACGTGTTGCCATGTGTTATAAATACCTCAGATCAGATGCAGAATAGGGAGAAAAAGCTTTAGAATAAAAGTTTATTAAAAACACATACATAGAGTCTATTCTAAACAGAAAAAAAAAGAAAAAAAACCAAACAAGAAAAAAACCAACGAATGTTCCCCTGTTGCATCAATGCCAGAACATTATGTTTGCAAATAAGAATTTAGCACTACAAAGACAATGCCCTAGATTAACTAAGATCCCATTTCACAAAGCCCTATGGCAATAGTCTGCAACATCAGTCACAGGAGAAGATATAACACAGATGCATTTGTGCCCTCATGCAGCTGAACTGAAACAAAACAAAGAGTGAATTAGGCTGAATATCTTACTGTGTGCAACGTATTGTACAACAAGGCACCTTTGGGAATGTGTCACAGGGTTTGGTAAATTGAAAACAAAATAAACAGATCTATGGGAATAAATAACATCATATTAGATGTCTGCTGCATGTAGACTACATTAGCTTCCAGTCACAATCCGACTCCAGTTTCCCCCCTAGTTTTCAATGCCTGTGAAAAGTAGATGATCTGAAACCTCTGCAAAGAAAGGGGAGTAGGGGCAGAGGGAGGCACACTGTGCTGGCTCTCCTGCACATGCACACATGTGCACACACACTCACACCCTCTGTCTTTCTCTCAGTTTAACACAGTTTCCATCAGAGGAGGAGAGGCCAGTGTGTCCCTTGCTGTTTTGCACACACGAGTAAGTTTTGTCATTTCTGGACCAAGGCAGGGAGTGAAAGCATTTTCCCACACACACTGATCTCCCCTCACTGCTCAGCTGAGGTGAGAGCACTGGCAACCCAGTTTACCTTCAGCCCAATGCACTCCATTGCCATGGCCAGCATCACTCCATGAGGTCCTGAGACCCCTGCCAAAACCACAGGCAGCTGCACGGGCTTGATGTGTCCAGGAGAAGGGACAAGTGATTCTCAGGGCACCTGACCCTGATGTAGCCATGCCACACATGACTTCAGGGGCAGTTGTGGAGACCCAAGAGGGGCAGGTACTCTGCTGAGTCCCATCTCTAATTACAGCCAATTTTAGTTAATGTTTTGAAAGCACTTTTTTTTCAGTGCTCAGCCATATGGGGCCAAAGTCTGCTTCCAAGTACATGGGTAAAACCCCTCTGATTTCAGGGAGATTGCTTGCATGAACTGAACTTAAAAGATCAGGCCATATTTATCTCAGCAAAAGTTCAAGCTAATTCATTTTCTCTCATTTTGTCTCTCTCTCCCCTTCTGTTTTGCTTAGCTTATAGCTGAGTAAAAGGAGCACATATCTTGGAGATAGCTTTTTAAATATAAAATTCTCTTTATAACCCCAGAGCAATATGTCATTCTGCAATTACAAAAAAAATGTACTCTTCCCAAAGAAAACCCTTCTGAAGCAAACATTGGCTTTATCCTATCTGAGATCTAAGCACCAGCCTTTGAATTCATGTATATCAGAAATAGGCAAAGATCTGCAACAGATCGAAACTGTGGCCTCCAAATTGTCATTATTCCAGTCAAAAGCCGATTTCTTCCCTTTAAGAAGCATCAATGGGCCTTGAGATGAAGTGCAAAAAATAACAAGGGACACAGAGAGAAAATTATATTTTTATAAAGTTTCAGTCTGAACATTCTCAGGAGAAGAAGAAGTTTGACAAAGAAGTTGGGGGAAATTTTAACATTCAGATAGTTGATATTCTTGTCTCTGCCAACTAAACTTCTTCTGGCTTAGGGAAAGATCAGGTCCTCCTTCCCTCTCCACAGATGTGAGCTCAGGTCCAGGGGGCTGCAGACACCTTGCATGGCCCTGCTGGGCTCTGGCCAGCTGACATCCTTATCATCCTTTTTATTTCTTTCCATCTTCACTTGTAAGAGGTTGTTTGAGGGATGCTGTTTTCCAGGTTTAGCCAGGGGTGTGCTTTCTCTAGGTGTTCAAGGCAGCTGGTTTTTGTTATCTGACTTCAGAAATGTATTTCTCACAAGGAAGAACATAGCAGAGGGTCCCTTTCTGGCCAGCCTTGGAGATACTTGCTCTCTTGTTCATACAAATCTGAAGTTCCACCCCCTCCACTCAGAAACTGAAGGGCCTGTATCTGACCTTATCTTCAGATCAATATATTCCCCTTTGGAATCCAGAATGCATTCAAGCATTTTTAATTTGATTTCTCTATTCACACAGACACAACAAGGTGAGAGAAGGATGGAGCTGACAGGTCTCATAATCAGCTCTCATCTTCTTTTGCCAATGTGTCAAAATTGCATTTCCATAATTCCTTCCATTAGTATTTTACCTGTTGTCTCCAAAGGCTCATGCTGGTGTGGTAAACAGGAACCAGATTCAGGAATTAAGCTGGGACATGTGCTATGGCCACGAGGGCTGCTGCTAAAGTCAAGGCACTTGTTCAGCGGCTTGCAGACAACTCAAGTGCTCTGTGGGGCTGGGGCTCAACACACTGGGCTTCACCTCAGCCTTTAGACCATCACCAGAGACAGATGGATAGTGGGGATGGAGTATTGGGACCCCTCAGTGAGGAGGAGGAAAGCCCAACTCTCCTCATTTCTGGTCTATATGTAGCCTGTTGCCAATTATAACTTTCCATGCTCCTGATCCTGCGTCCTGCATTTTCTTTGTGTTGTGACCACATTTATGGCAGCAGCCTGCTCCTGTGACTCATGGAATAGGGCATGGCATTATGGCATTACTCAGGACTTGGACTGTGTGTTTCTGCTTAACCCCTTGGTGTACTCTGCTTTGGATAGTGGGAAGGAGGTAGGAGCTCCTGCTGTAAGGATCAGAGGCTTGCCCCAGGGTGTAGGGGATTGCTCATCCATCTCTCCTCTTATTCTGGGTCTTCCCATCCAAAGGTTGTGAATTAATTCTGATGTAGCTTGTTTAAGGCAGCACCAGGAGTGGGTGAGGGCTCCATGGCCAGAAAAGCAGAAGGGTGACTGCAGGGAGTGTTTGCAGCAGAGACAGTGCCAGCTGCCAGGATGCAGGAGCTGCCTGCCTGGAGCTGGTGGCTGGGAGGAGCCCTCCCACAGCCACCACCAGTCCCCCAGACTCATGGGCAAGGCTTCAGCTGGCTGGGGGCTGCCCCGTGCCCGAGGGAGCTGCTGCTGTGAGCCGCGGGCTCGATGCTGTGTCACCTGCCCGGGGCTGGCCATGACTGCTGGCTGCTGGCTTTGCTGCCCTTCTGGGGACACAGCTATCACACCTGGCTTTTCTCCTTCCTGCAGTTGAGAAGGGTTTGAGGTCTCCAGCAAAACTGTGGGGCTGGGTGTGAAACAGCCCCCAGTAAGGGGAGCTGGGGAGCTTGTGTTTTATCTTCCTGGAGACCAAAGTGTGTGAGGGCAGGAGGGAAGGGGGTCCCAGGGGAAACCTATGTCCTGGGAGGGAATAATGCCTAGCATTTATGTGCACAGCACAGCTCAAGAGCACCATTACACATGCGCAGATATCAGGCATGCATACTTTTAATCTTCCCTGAGCTGTTTCCTTAGTATGTCCATGAGAAGGAAGTGCAAACAAATCCCATGCATTTTTGCCTGCTTTGTGACTGCTGCACAGCTGAAGGGCTTTCTGGGGACCATCTCTGCAGACTTCCTCAGCAGTGCCCTCAGGGCTGGCCTGCTGGACAGTGTGACATGGTCCCTGGCAGAGTGCTGCATGTCTTGGCTCCTTCCTGAGGGTCCTGACGTGCCATGAGATGTGTCACTCTGTGGAGCAGTGGCACACACAGTGGGTGACACGAGTCTCTCCACAGCCACTCTGCTCCTTTATACCAGTCTCAGTGAGGATGGTATAATGTGAATGGACTCGTGATCTGGAAGATGTATTTAAAAAGCCTGGCACCAGAAATTAAATTTCTCCTCCCTTGTCCCCAGGGACACTAACGCTGACTGTGAGCATAAAGGAAACCTGGCTGGCTGCATGCTGTCCTCATCTAAAGATGAAAGCCCTGAAGCACTACCTGCAGGGAGTCAGGAGCTGATGGCTTCAGAAGCACTTAGCAGACTTATGAGCATACATTCTATTTATTTAAAGTGACCAATGTCATTCAGAGCAAAAGTGCTGCTGAGTGTTTTTGAACTAACTGAGCTAAAGCCATATCTGAATTACCTACCTCAGACCAACAAGGTCCAACCACCCGGGCCATCAGTCACCCTACTTTTAAAGAGATGATCAGAAAAGCACTTACCTGCAGGAGGGACATTATTTTGGATGCTCTTTGTGCTTGATTTCTTATGAGCATTTGCATATGGGCAGGAGAATCTGCGTTCAAATTTCTCTCCTAGTGCCAAAGAATTTATTCTTCCCCAAACCATGTGAAAGGTAAATATTCATAAAACTTCTGCATGCAAAGGCAGCAGAGAGTATTCAAATGTGTCTGGGTAGAATCTCTTTTATTTTCCTCAGGTACAAATAAAGCACCCCCCCATCCCCTAGCTCCCTCTATCTCTCCTTTTAAATCTCTTTTTAATGTCTCACTTTTTACTGCTAATAATTTCTCCCCTTTGCTAATGATGCTAACCTTAGAGCCTGCTGCAGACCGACTTGTTTCATGTCAGCCTCTCTGTATTGCCCACTTTTGTTAAGCCACAAAGCAGGTTTCAGTCTATTCAACATCAGCTATTTCTCTGACTCGAATATTACCGTTGCCTATTTCAAAGGCATCTCCAAGTCCACAGTATTTCTGCACAGATACCTCTATTATTGTCTGTCATCAGGATATGCTGGGCTCCTCTCCTGCCTCTCTCCCCCCTTGCTTCCTTCCCATGTATCTGGCAAAGTCTCTCTCTGCTCTAATAGCTCTCCTGAGAGCAGGGTGAAGCAGGTCTTTACAGAGGCCTGTTAATTTTAAAGGACAAGCTTTATATATTAACACCCCTGTGGCCGTCTGCTTCCCGTGCAGCGGGCTCTATCCCCACCACTTACCCAGCATTAAAGCACACAAGGACCAAGCCCAGATTCCAGCCCTGATTCCCATCTCCCCTCAGCTGCAGCAAGCATCGCCAGGTGTCCCTAAGCAGGCTGAAGCCACGGGGGCAGTGGCCCTGGGGGACACTGTGACAATCTGGTCTGTGCTGACCCACAGGGTGTGGGCAGCACGGGGAGCTGACGGAGGACATCTGCTTGTTAAACAGAGGCTGTGTTACAGACGTCCTTCCCTTCCAAAATCAATTTTCTCCCAGGTGCTGGATTCTTTGGAGAATTATAACAGAGTTATAATTACAAGTGTGGCAACATTTGGACTTTCTGGGTGACTGAGACCTTTTCAGTGGCTTGGAGTAACTGGGAGGAAGGAGGATTTTCTCTGCAGATACAAGATTGTGAAACAGTAACTATTTAGCATAAATTATGTCTTCTGGCTCGCTACTCACCTCTCAGTTCAGAAGACACAGGCCTTATCCCAGCACTCGTCCATCGGGATGTGGCACTGGCACGGGGCTCCTGCTCCCCCACCAAACTGGGCAAATCCCTCAGAGAGGCTGACCCCTGAAACTGAAACCAAACAGCTGAGACTTGCAATGGGGGACAACTTCCATCTCTTTCTCTTTGAGACATCTGTCCACTACATCATCCCCCTCAACCCATGCTCCCCTCCCCAAAAGAGCCAGATAAAAATTTAAAAAGGAGGAAGGAGAAGAGAAGAAAAACTCTGGTTGGTACAAAGGGGAATTTGCAGTTATTGCTAATGTTAGCATTTCCCATTCCCTTCCCCCCCCCCTCCATTTCCTTGGCATACAGGTAAAATAACAAAATAAATCCCACAAAGGGCTTTATGCCAGGCTGCCTTTGGAACTTTGCTTAAGTGGCCTTAAGTAAGATAATAAGCAAGGAGTGTGAAAAGAAGAGACTTTGTCTTTTCACATTAGCAGCAGCCCTGTTCAAGTGGCAGTATCTATGAAAATGCTGTTCAGCCTTTAATGAGACTACAGTGTGTTAGTGTACCAGTCTAATTAATCCCATATTTTCACACAGCATAATTACTGAGCCGGGGCTGAATTATTTGGCTACTGGAGGTGGAGCAGTGCCTGCCTGCACTGTCCTCTGTCTCTGCTCCTCACAATTTATTATGCTATACAGCAAGACACCATTGAAACCTCCTAGTATAGGACTATCTGTCATCTCTACATTATCAGTAAAATACACCACCTTCCATACTGTGCTACAAGGGCTTTAGCAAATTGCTATTTTTATGGGATATGATAAAGGAAATGCTACCTTATGTTCAAATTTTTAACTGTCTCGTGTACGGAATATACAGCTCTGCTTTGTGCACTCCAGTTCAATGAGGCCTCATTTGCATTGCTACAGCCAGGGTGTCACCCTGCTATTCTGCTCCCATTCAGACCCCTTTCTTTCTTTCTTTTCTTCCTCTTTTCCCTTTCTTTCTTTCTTTCTTTCTTTCTTTCTTTCTTTCTTTCTTTCTTTCTTTCTTTCTTTCTTTCTTTCTTTCTTTCTTTCTTTCTTTCTTTCTTTTTCTTTCTTTCTTTCTTTCTTTCTTTCTTTCTTTCTTTCTTTCTTTCTTTCTTCTTCTTCCTCCTTCTCTTTCTCCTCTCTTCCTCTCTTCTTTTTTTTTATTTCTTTCTCTCTCTATTTCCACTCTATTAGCAAGACCTACACTTTCAGAATCTCCATCTTTACTGGCATTAAGATTTTTCATCCCTTAAAGTCCGTTCTCTCCTACCCCTCCTAGTTTGTGTTATTCCTCGAAACATATATTTTTGCACGTTATAATTCACCTCTGATATATGATCTTGCCATTTTGGAACTGGTAGAGTCCCCCACCCCCTTCCTTCCCATAGGATTTGAGAGAGATTTGTGGTTTAAACATTTACTCACTTGCTAGTGTTTTTGGGACTGGTTTAATAGTATCTTTTTAAAGGAAGGCCAAACAGCACATTAACTGTATGGAACTGTTTTAGAATTTTTCTTTTCAGCAAAACAAAAAAAAATAAAAAGAAAAAAAAAAAAAGAGGGTTGTACCCCGTAAATTTTAAAACCAGCCCTAACAGTCCATAAGGCTATTTTGTTATTGTGTATGGTTTCCATACATGCATTGTGAGATATATGGATGCATATACCCAGGCAAAGTGAGATCTCAAAATAAAGAAAACCACATGCTTAATAGCACAAGCGGGAAAATTACTTCTCCTAGTTTTTAACCAAATAATGGCCCTGAGACTTGAGTCCTCTTCTGGGCAATCTTAAATATAACGTATTCAAGGAGCAGTAAAGTGAATTTCATTGCACCTTTGCTGATACAGCGATTGAGTATTGGATCTGACACTCCAAAGCTCTTCCATATGTGCACATGGGAACCCAAACAGCTTGCACTGCCCCCAAGATTAGTGATACCGTGCAGAGCCTTTTATCAATCATTTTGGGGCAGCTGAAAGTAGCTCAAGCTCAAGGGTTAAGCAAGGTTAAATTAAAAAAAAAAAAAAAAAGAGCTTGTAGCCTTTGCAGGCCCTGCCAGCCATGGGGCACAGCTTCTGCAGGGGCTGATCTTTGGGGGCTGATTTGTTTGCATCTTCACTGCTGCATGGGCTCTCCTGACAGAAGGTTCTGGGTCGACTCAGCATGCTCTTAACGGGCTGTGAAGGGAAAATTAGAAGTGAATAAACAAGGAATAGCTCTGTGAGAGCAGTGGGGCACTGCTAAAGCCTGACCTGCCTGCACTGCCTTTTTGACACCTGGAGAGCTGCCTGTGCTGCAGACAAGGGCTACAGGAGCATCCATGTGTCCATGTGGAGCCTGGCTGGGTGTTGTGTGGAGGTACAGACCACTGCAGCCACAGCTCGCTCTCAAGCCACTTGATTCAGAAATGAGGACCAAGTATTTCAGGAGATCAGCATTAGTCTGGGTCTGGTGCTAAAAGTTTGGACAGGGCTTTTGCAGGTTAAACCTGAGAGAACTTGCGGATGCCTCATTTTCCAAAAATGAAACAGTCTAATAACTTGAAGATGTCTCACTCTGTCAGCTCTTCCATATGGCACCCAAAATTACCAGCTAATTTTTTAAATCCCTTCTGCACATGGTCTGGAAATTATCAGTTCTTCTGTGTAAATATACCATGAAGTTTTTCCCTGTCCTTGCACACTTGGCTTTTGCAGTAAGGCTGCTTCCTCATCACTCGTCATTATCTGTCAAAATGTCCTGTCCTGTGAGCCTCAAGTCTCTTCTCGAGATATTCAGAGCTCTCCTTACTTCTCCTTTCCTTCTTACTTCCATCTTTCTTTTGCTGCTGCTTAAGCTCTTTGGGCTGAGCTCTCAGCTCTCATCCACCACCCACCATTGCTGACTCTGTTTTGCCTGTTTTGAGACTGTGCACCCACCCACACACTAAGACTGATCTGCTACATTCTTTTTTGTGGCTTCTTAAAAAGTAAGTCCCAATTTGTTGTGTGCCAGTGGACACCTTTAAACATGGACACATACCTGTGGTTGGTGACAGAGTCCTCGGTTGTGTACCCCAGCTCACAGGAAAGGCCTTTCAGGGCGTGACATTGCAAAACCATGAGGAGTTCTGGTTGCTAAAGCCAACCATGCCAGGTCATTAAACTGCTCTGCTGGGGTTGGGTTTGGGCTTGAAGCTGAGCCAGGAAGGGGAAACGTGGTTTTTGGCAGCTCCTCCAAGTCCAGTGGCAGGCATGCAGGATGTGCATGTTCCAGCTGACTTTCCCTAGTGGCCTCCCCACTGCTGCCAGCCCTGTGTGCTCACAAAGAGCAGTCCTGCTCGAAGTGGGTCACTTTGCTACTTAATTTTTTTGTCCTTCTGTAGTGTTTTCTTCTTCTGTTTGCACTCTGGCTCCACTCATGAGGCTGATTGCTAAGCCCTGGGCAACAGCACAGACGCTGGCATTTACAGCCGCGGAACTCACACGAAACCAAGTAGCAGACGCAGTTGTATAAACTGGAGATGTAAAAATCATTTCACTGGTGCTTGAGCCTTATTCCACCCGATTAGGGTGTCCTGATTAGCTGCTGGTATCAGTGCTGCCTTGGTGACAGGACAGATGCCAGTGAAGATCCCTGGTGTGGTGGCATATTTGGGATGAGGACTCCTATGAACAGCTCCTGGGGAGCAACTGGTAAACAGCAGAACCATCATAGCCCATTCCTGAACCTTGTACATGATCTTTCTACTTGAGGCTGAGGAACACGAGCTAAGAGGATTCAGCTCTTATTTTGGACATCTGTGTGCTTCTAAGGCCCTAACAGGGCAATTCCAGCACTCCTTGACTGTGGTTTTGACCCCTTAAATGAGTAACCAGATTGCAAAGAAGATGCCAACCTGAAACACAACTCTTTCATAAATGTATTTCAAAAAATAGGTTTCCATTGTGGTTTTCCATGCCATGTTGACCCTTTGTGCTCGAGCATCTCTGCAAGTTAGCCAGTGTTCAGGAACTTTGAAAGAAACAGCTGGGTTTTAATATTAGGTGCACCAACTTCCTATGACATGTTCAACCTTTAAAAAAATGAATGATTTCTTTAAAAGGTTGGATGTTTCATGCTAGCATCAGAACAAGCTACTTGGGGTGGGGAAAAAATCAAAAAAAGCACCACAAATAGAGAAATGAGGAAAAAACACCCAGGTGTGTGCTAAAATGGCGTGGAGAAAATTAATTACTGTAAGGTTTGGTATAAATAAGACATTACATGACCCCTTCTGCCAGTGGGGGATCTCTGGAGGTGACAGACAAGTAAGGGTCTTAATGAATAGCCTTTTCCTAAATTCTTTGCTGTGGGCTCAGCATAAACCTTTACATAAAAGTGGGAGCTGTGAACAGTAGGAATTATTTATATTAAATGTGCTTCTCAGCAAAACATGGTGAAATTCCTATTCCCAACTGGAAGAAAATCATATTTCATGGCTGTAATACCATTAAGCAGGATGCAGAGATTGGCAGTGGTGAATAGGGGTGGGAGGGAGGCCCACCAGCAGAAGGAAGGGGTTTTTTTGCCAGCTAGGGGATGGGGCCCTGCTGAATGCCTCCCCAGTTTGGGAGTCATGTGAGCTGTCATGTGGCAGACAGGAGTGAGGGGGAGAGGCAGAGGGGAAGAATTTCCATTATGGGCTTTGGACATTGGAAAAAAAAATCAAACTTTGTAGGGGTGAACCCAGCAGGGTCTATAGAGACCATTTTCAAAGGCTACAACCTTTTAATGGGGGACAGGATTACTGTTAAAACCACCAGATTACACCCTACAGTCACTGCCAAAAGGTTAAACCACCAGGACAGGCCATGGCCTGGCATGGATGATCAGGGGCTGCTGGGAGCTGAACGCTGCACAGGAGAATGGGGAAACATGGAGTGGGAAGGAGCAAGTATTGCTCTCTCCACGGTCACCTGCACTAACCTGTGCAGAGCAGGGCTGCAGGTGACTAAGGAATCTCAGATGGGGCCAGAAAAATAACATGACTAAGCATCTGGAGAAGATGTAAAGACAATGCTGTTGGTCTTAGGAAAAAAAAATGGAGTCAGCAAGACCCCAAGAGGGGAATATCCCAGCTCTGAGGAGCAGTTTGAGTTTCATTTCTTGCTGAATTAGACCTTGCCTCTGCAGGGTTGGGATGTGCACCTATGTACTTGTGAGTGCATGTGCGTGTGTGTGTGTGAGTGTGTTTATGAATTAACTGGATGGCTGCTCGGGAATAAAACCAGTGCTAATGTCAATCAAATGTTTTTAAAAATCCCAATAGCACAGTCATGGTGACCTATTGAATCCTACAGCCCATCTTTTTTCCCTGAAGAGGCTGGGCAGATGCATGGCTGGGAAGCACCCAGCTCCCTTTGCATCCCGGGAGGAGGAGTCGGTATTTCCTTGGTGCTCAGCTCAGAGAAAGACACGGAGGTGAGTGGAGATTTATAACCTGGCTGGAAGATCATCAATCAGTCAACCAAGTGGACAAGCCGAGGCCCTCTCTCACTTACCTGGGATGATGCAGAGCTCCACACTGCTGTGGCCATGCTCACGCTGCCTTGGTGGGAGAGCAGCCCTGGGCAAGGCCAGGCTCACGCTGGGGACGCCACGGAGCAGGGCTCCATGAAAGGGAAGATTGCCCCGGGGCTGGGAGCTGCTGTCATCAGCCTGGCTCCAGGCTGGCAGCGAGGTTAAGCAGACAGCACACACCTGAGCGCAGCCCGTGCGGATCCTTCCCGACATACGCTCTTCCACGGGGGATGGAGCAGAATATACAGTGCAATGGGTACATCTCTGCAGAGGTGTTTTGTTCAAAGCAGGCAAATTGACAGGCTTCCCTCATAAAACAGTAATGCAGCTTATACATAAAAAAAAGATCATAAAAATTCAGTTTTCTCCCAAGTAAGATAATTCTGACATTACTTAAAATACTTCAGACTTGTCAGTAAAATTTCAATGTCATTAAAATTAACTGGCATATTTTAAGATTGACTTTCTTGCTTGCTTTCAACTCCCAGTCAGCCTGACATGGGGAGGGCACTTGCTATTCTTATCTTTTACACACTTGTATTTCTTGGCCTTTAACAGCTTCTTCCGTGGCGCACGCTGCTCTGTCTGCCAGGGATAAGGGGTGTCACTGGTTGCTGCTAATCCATTATGGCAAGCTGTCTAATTACCAGTGGTGTAGCAGTAAATAAAATGTGGGTTCACTTCTGGCCTGCTCCTTATCCCTCATCTGAGAAGTGGGCAAATGTTGTATCACCCCAATTATTGCTCCATTTACCTGCGTGTTCCCCTGACTATGGCACTGCTAATTACTTACTTTGTTAGGCGGAAGAAATATTGGGTATTTATTTCATTTGCTGTGATGATAAGAAATACAACTCCTATTATTTGTCCCCTGGACTAGAAAATTCCCTTTGCAGCAATCCTTCTAGCTTGTGAGCATAAATAAAACCACATTTTACTCCAGCATAGCTTTGGTACCTGAAAAGAGGTCATATTTTGATCAGGAAAATGTTCTCATTTCTTTTCTCTAGTATGGGAAAGACAAGTTGGAGAGGTTTGTAAAGTGGAACTGGATGCTGCACTGGATCAAATGGTTTATTACTGAAACCACATTCTGCAAGCAACCACTGCTTTTGGGCAAAAAAATGATCCTTCTGGTGGTGCGTGGCTTTTGGCGAGGAATCAGAAATTGGAAGCAGTCTCAGTTTGTGCGTGAATGGGACTAGATATGTTTTTCATTTGGGACATTTTCAGAGTTGATCCTAGTCCCTTTGACTGCTGCCATCTCTTCACTTGGATGCCAGGGTTGTGAGATCATCCTTGGGAAAAATGCTGATTAATAGGTGGCAAAACATGTGAGCTATTACTATGTTAAATGGTGAACCAACAGAGAGAATAAGTAGGTGTAACCCCTGAAACAAGTGGATCAGCCCAGGTAAGGCAGCTGAGTACTTCCAGACAGCACCAGGCAGGCAGGGTGGAGGAAGATGGTGCCAAATGATAGCAAACCTAGAGAGGCCAAAATCTAGAAACAGCCCAAACCCTGACTGGCACTCTGGTAATCTCTCAGCTCTATTGACCATCTTATCACCTTATCCAACCTAAAACAAATGGTCAGTTTGTTGCCCAAACCAGTTATATTTCACCAGCATCTCCCTTTTTAGCATTGTAGAGGGGTGGTGAAGACCTCTTTAGAGATTTAGAATCTAGGTGGCCACAGAACACATAGATTTTTCCTTTTCTTGATCACTATCTTTGGGTTTTTTTTCAGGTATTAATTTCCTCTGGTTTGGAGCCCAGTTAGTCCTGCATGCTAGGACTGTCCACAGTAAATGAACAGTGGCTAAAGAAGAGGTAAAACGAATGGAGGAGATTGTGTGAATTATTTCAAAATATCTATATACTTATCCACATGCACATATAGTATAATGTAAGTTTTTCAGTGGAATTTCCTTCAGTTTTGTTATGTATGTCGTTCAGCACACCGTTGTGCCTTTAGCCTTGGTTTCAGTTACTTTGCAGCATGCTTTTGGGTTGCAAGGTGCCAACATCTGAAACAGAAATTTGGACCAGCACATCATTGGGATTTCATTTCTGAATTTCACTTCTGACAACACAAGAAATAAAAAACAAAGGGCTACAGCTGGCAGAAATGAATGCTATATGCAGTCTCCCTTCTTAAAATATTCAAAATGCTCATACCTCAAAGTCGTTATTTAAATGTTCGTTTTAGCATTTTGCATCATCTTTAAACAAGGTGCTGGCCTTACACCACTGCCTCGTTTAGACTAGAGAATAATCAAAAATCCCTTGCATTTCCTGGTACTGGGAGGGAGGGTCTTTCATCCAGATTTTGAAATCTAAGAGAGCCTTGCCTTAGGACCACTAATTTCCAGGTGAAAGAAACATACTTTGAATACAGCTACCAAAGAAAGCAGGATTATTTTGAATGTTTTTGGTACAGAAGCAAAGCTTCAATTTCTTCTCAAAGCTCTTTGAGGGTGGAGGGGGATTTGCAGCTGGAGTGTTGAATTGCATTTGCCTTCAAGGTCTTGCTGCTGAAGTCCCCTTCATCTTGTTCAGTGGGAAGGAGGAGGCTGTGGTGCAGCTCCCTGGTGGTGCACTGTGCTGTGGCAGAGAGGGATAAGCAGAGGGGACTGAGGCAGAAAATTACTGCACTGAGAGAAGTCCTGGATCTGGGAAATCTGACAGGGCACATCAGAGCGATCTGGAAAAAGAAAAACAAAACAGCATCAGGAAAAGAGAGATCCTAAAAGGATGTCTCGAAAACTCACTCAAAAAATTCAAACGAAGGAAAAGAAGGAGAAAGCAGAAGCTCCCTCCTTCTCCGCTGTGCGAAATGCCCTGTCTGCAAACATGACTGACATCACTGGGGAAGAATGTAAACTTTGATTTAAAAAAAAAAATACCGCTTGCCGTTGCTCCTCTTTGGCAGCACATCTCATTTCTTTAGAGTATTTTTATCTGATTACGTATGTATATGCACATATATAAATATTTTGTTAAAAGCAGAAGGAAGCTTCTCTCTTTCTTCCCTGCACTTGCAACAGTGGCTATGCAATATCCAAAGGGGGCTTCTCCTGAGAACTTCCATGCATGCTGCTAGGGGAAGAGGAGAGCAAAATGAATTTTATAAAATAGTAGTAATACCAATACAAATAACAAATAAGCTGAGCAAGAAATGAAAGACTAATTCAAGTTGTGTCCTTTAAACCAATAATAAATGACCCAGCAGTGGGGAAAGCAGGTTGAAAAATTAAAACTAATGTGGGAGGTGTGTGTGCCCCCCAACCTTCCCCCCATTACTCCACTCCAGCCACAAGGATCTATGCTGGGGGCTCGGGTGTCTTCCCTCCTTCCCTTCAATCCACCTAGCCAGAGCCCTCTCCCTGCTTGACAGCTACCGCAAGCCCAAACTGACAGCTCTTCAAAATCCACTGAAGAAACCCAGCATTAATTAAGTCATTGCTGGACTGTAATTTCCTTGAGAAGTAAAAAATTCTCACACAAGAAAAGGTTACAGAGACCTTTTCTGTGTCAAAATTACCATGCTGCATGAATATTAATGCTCTTAATGAAGACAACCTTTGCTTCATCAGGAAGGTTCTGGAGCAGGTGCCAAGCCTGAAGTCTCACTCTGTGGATTTTCTACTCTATGAAAGTCAGCACAATGCAATTTTTCCATTAAAATCAACATTTCCCACATGATCACGGATTTTTTTTCCTTCTATACGGATAGGCGGAAAGAAGGGGGGAAAAATCCCTCTGCTTTGAAATCAAACATTTAAAGGTTTCATTCAACACATTAATCAGAGCTGAGAGGAGGAGGAGGAGCAGGAAGAGGAGGAGAAGGAGGGGGGTGGAGGGGGGAATCTGCCTTATTTATACAGATCTTGCACACGTTTCCATAGATCACAGCCGTGTCCATGTCGTGGGCTGCCCCAGGGTGCTGCCAGGCACGTCCTTGCCAGGAAGGCTCGTTGGGCTCACAGAGGGATACGGCGATGGGGGCTCTGGGAAATGGCTGGGGTGGTCACCCTGCCTGGGACATGAGCCTCTGTCACAAGCCTTTGGGCACTCACCCCAGAGCCCTGGGAAGAGCATCAGGAGGTTTGGCCATCTGGGAGGGCATGGCCAAAGCGGGTGTGACAAAAAAATGTGGGGACTGCAAAAGGGGGCATACCCTGCAAAAGAAGGCAAAGGGGGCAGTCCAGATGCTTGCCCACAGGGAGAGCAAGTATGTGCATTAGCATCAAACAGTGGAGGAAGAGGCTACTTCTTGGCTTTTTTTAAAGCAGGAGAGGGATTTTGATAGCACTGCACTGGAGAAATTGCACTGCCTTGTGCAGTGCTCTTTTACCAGCATTTAGCCGCAAACAAGAAAGGGAAAGATGTTATAAGGAAACGTGTGGGAAAACACAGAGGACAGAATAGAGGCTGCAGCTCTAGATTGGAAAGAAAAGCAGGTAAAAGCCACCTCTTTCTCCCCCTTCAAAAGGAGAAAATGATACGAAAACTGTCCATTAATTATATCTTCTACTTCTACTTATTAGGCATTCATGATCTAATAATGGCTGTGGCTAACTTATAAAAAAAAATCTGATTATTTTCTGTTGGGGCATGCAATGCCCTGTATATATTAAAAAGGTAAGCAATGATATATATTTATGGGTACTGATGTAATAGCTATTAGATTTATAATACAGAGAAGAAACATAATTTTATTAGAAAGAGCAATAGTTCACAATCCTATTATTGTTTATTGCTGACGTCAGTGCTGAACTATAATAAGAATCATGTAACAACTGGAAATAATCATAAAAATGCCGTTTAGGTTTGCAAGAAAGTGGATCCTCTGAAACAAAAGTAGGAATTTGAGACCCCTACCTGGCAGCAGCCATTTGGGTTGCTGAAGCCACAGAGATGCAACTCCAGGTTTTGCCCCCCTGGTCCAAAGGAAATCTTCTTCTCAAATGAATGAAGCCTCACTTCAAACACCTGGGCAAGGCCTGGAGGGCTGCCCAAGATGTTCCCATGGGTGCCTTGTGCAGCATGGCCCTGTGGCACCATACCACGGTGTCCTCCCTGAGAATGCAGGGACACCTGGGACAGTGGCATCCCCAGATCAGCCTCCCACTGTGAGCAACACACAGGCACCAAACTATCCTTTGGGTGCCTGGGCAGTAGCCTTGGTAATTTGAGTTTATGAAACTTCACATCCCAAACATTGGGAAGGACTTGAACTACCACTCTGCACTTTTTATGACTAGCCTTTGTTTTATATGAATATATGCATATATACTTAGACTCTAAATCTTTCATTATAGTTGCCCTAAAAATTTGTTTTCAGGATGTATCTGGAGCTGTCAGCCTTGCTAGTTCTCTACTACTCTCTATTACTTTCTTTTTTCTCTTCTTTTTAGCAGGTTTTCCTTTTTTCCTTTAGAGCAGTGTTCGCTGACCTTCAGGCTTCAAAATTAACTCGTTCTCCCAACATCTGTGAATTATTAATGAGGGTGTTTCAGAAAGTTCCTTAGCCACTTGCTTTAAAACTCTGGAGTGCAAATTAATAGAGCTGTTTTTGGGAAGGCTTAATTTTAGCAGGTACTGCCTCAGATCTTCCTTTGTTGCAGAGATAAACGTTCTGCTCCTGCAGAAACGTCAGACGGGATAGATACACCCTCCAGCTTCATTGCAAATTCAGAACAAAAGTGTCTAGTCAACACTTCTGATCTTTCTTTGTTAAACCCTGCAATGCTGTGAGCTGTCTCTAGCAATGGTCCCACAACTGTTCGCAGTTTTTTTTCTCTTTTTACAGTTTTCTTTTATTATCCATCATTTCACTGGCCACTGATTCTTCATTGATTTCTTTTAACTCTCTATCTCTGTGTGTGTGTGTGTGTGTGTGTGTAGGAAGAGAATACATAATAATGTGAGAATATAGACAGGGGGATGCTGTGTCTGGAGGAGGTAAACGTGGTGATCAGGAGGGCTCTCAGCAGTAAGGGAAGAGGCTGAGGTGCTTTGTAGCTGGAGTGGCAAAAGGCTCTGCTGAGAAGGTGGTGGATGAGGTGCCAGGCAAACATAGTGAGGGAGAGCAATGCTCCTGAGCCCATTTTCCTGATCCTAGGTGGGATTCAAGTCAAAGACACTGTCTGGATGTCCTCTGTGGCCACATGCTGTGTGAAAAACTCAGGCCCTCCAGTAAGCCTTGCCTCCTATGCCCTTCCTCCCTTTATCCTGATGCTTTCTAGCCCTCCTCTACCCAAAACATTTCCTCCTGCTCAGGACCTGATGCTCGCTGACCCTGCCAAATTTCCCTGCCCTAAACCCCAAATCCTCAAAACTTCACCTTCTCTCAGCCACCATTGTCCCTTTTCTTTTCCTAGTCAGCTGAAAACCTGGTCTCATCACAAGTCTATGGAAAGAGAGACCTTCCAGCTTCCCTTCAAAATATTAATGGACTCAGCCATAGGCAAGGTAAGATGAAAGTAGGACAGGCAGTCAGCAAGTGCCACAACCTTAGAAATTGGACTCCATAAGCAGAAACCGGCACTAAAAGCTTCAGCTGTGGTGCCTTGATATGAAAGTGTTACAAAGAAAGAAAGGTTTGCAAATGTTGATGTAGCCAAAATCACACTGAAACAGAGCAGGAATAGGAATAGAATATTTAGTTCCTTGACTCCAATAAATTGTCTGCATTAAAAGAACACAGACAGCTGAAATAGATAATCTTCCAAATTAGTGGAATTTCATATTTCCACATAACCAGGTGATACTGTGTCCTGTAATGATACAAATATTCTTATGGGACATGATATCACACTTAAAACTCTAAATTTTTAAAGGTTTTTCAGTTACTTTATAGCAGCAGAGTGTCTTCAGAATGAACTAGATTTGCTATTCCATCTGAAGAACAAAGAGAAAAATTTATAGAAGATCAAACAAATAAAAATACATTGAGAAAGACAGTAAGTGATGTCAACGCACTAAGAAATTAAAAACTTTGCATTAGTGTCTGAGCTTTTTTGTTGGTACCCAGGTATTATAAATAATAAACTAAACCGAAATTGTACATATTATAAAGCTGCATTTTTCTGTAGGGGTTCTGGTGACATGTACAAACCACGCGAGCTCTACTCCCATGGCTTATCCATGTCACCAATCCCCCTCCATAAAAGTAAAGAGGGGAGGTGCAGTGGGGAGGGGTGAAACTTGCATGGAACCAATTCCATCTTTTGCCTACATTTGTTTCCACATTACCTGACAAGCCTTGCCCATGTATGTGCTGGAGTCTGCCTTGGGATGAATTAACTGCAGCAGAGAAATTAATCTTGTGAAAAATGCTTGTTTTGGGTCATTGGAACTATTTGAGAAATATTTTGCTGAAAAATAGAGGGGAAACTCAACTCAAGTGGAAAACCTGAGCTGAAGTTTATTTGTGACTGATAAAGAATGATAATCTCTATTTTGTCTCTGTCAATTTTTTTTTCTTAAGACTGCTCATAACCAGCTCAGTTCAGTCTTAAATGATGCTTGCTTTCTTTTTACAAGTAATTCCACAAGGCAGAAAAAAACCCCAGCAGAGTTCATCATGATCTAATCTTGATAAAATCCATATACCTTTAAATATAACTTTCAAATTAGCTTGTGGCTGAGAAATTAATGTGAGATGATTTCTGTTAGGTTTGTTTGAAGTAGATCTGAACACAAAGGAGTCTCAGGCTTTTCTCATGGAAGGCTGGGGTCAGTTGCCATCACTGTCCCCTGGCTCAAGCACTTACTGGCTTTGGAATGTTCAAACAACAATTCTGAAATGCATCTTGCAGATCTACATGTTGTGTAAGAGGATGTCTCCTGAAATTTTGATCTGGAGAAATGGAAGTTGAGGAGACTTACCACTCACTGTGCACGTTGTAGTATGGCATTTTAACTTTTGCTTTAAAACAGATGGGAGTGTTGTTCATGGGGAATCTTTTGGAGTGCTGAACCCAGTGGTCCTGCCTCCCAAATGATGACAATCCTGCCAGGATCACTGCAGGAAACTCACCCCCTCTCCCCCACCTCACCTCATACCTTGATCCCAGAGAGCTGGAACGGTGAATCTCCCTTCTGGCTCTTGCTGTCCTCTTAGAAAATCCCTGGCTTAATCAGAAGGCTTGTTTATGGTGCAGATCCTTGTCTCACAAGTACTACAGATGCCACTTTGCTGCACCTAAACTGCTTACGAGACAGCACTCTTATCTAATAAGACATAGCACAGCCATACATATTTATTTATATTTGAACTCTTGCCCTCTGTACTATACTGCAGGTCATGCATCTGCTCCAACACCACCTTATTAATTTTCTACTACTCTTCTCCATGGTGGCAACAGTGTTTCAAAGCCTGAAAGGAATATTTTCCCTTTTTCTCACTTTGATCTGTCTCTTTAACTCTTTAGCTGCTGAAAGGAGGGGAGCCTGGGCTTTCCGAGCACGGTATAGCAGCGCTCCTTGTTGGGAATCGGGACACAGCCAGGCTCTCCAGACAATGTCACTTCTCCACTTGTGTAATACATTACTGTTCTGTTTTGTACCTTGCTAATTAGAAAGCAGGAAAGAAAAAAATATATTTATATATAAAAGAGCTCCCATCTGACAGACTCAAATTACAAAAGTATTCTGATATAAATTATTTAATCAGTGGGGGAAAAAAAGAAAGTCACAGTACTAACTATCATTTCTAGACAGAGTATTAACAACCATTTCTTTCATTGGCTTCTGGTGTCTTATTTTCTGCACCCATCACCAATAAGAAGCTCTTGCATGATGTTTACCATAAAATATGACTTTCATCTCTTTGTCTTTGCATTCACTTGCTTCATTTACCTTCCTAATGTATAAAAAGTTTTTAATTTGCCTCCCTCCCTTCCTCTTCTGTCACTAGCACTCTTGAAAACTTCTGCAAGAAAAAAGTAAATACTTTAATTCATATATGGGACCCCATTCTGCCAGCCAGATCTGCCAGTCTTTGAAATACGTTCCATGAACAAGGGGTTGTTTGAAGGTGTGATTGCAGCTTTATGGTGAGGTTGCAAGCCAGCAATAGGAACCCATTCTGACAAATGTGCTGATCTCCAAATATGATCTCTGTCTGGATGGATGGGCACTGGGAGGCCACAGGCTTTGGTGGGGCAGCTGTCCCCAGCAGCAGAGGGAAATGCACTCAGGGTCTGAGCTCCTCCTGGGGCAGAAGTACCCGCACTGAGGGCTTGGTGCCCTCCTTTGCAGTGGTCACCTTTGGTGCCCTGAGGTTGTGCCTGGCCCTGAGGGCACACGTCCAGAGGTCAGGCCCGATGTGCCCAGTCACCTGCTTTGGCCAGTGACAGGAGCTAGGCTGTCACCCCAGGGCTTTCCTCAAGGTGGGCCCATGTCCAGCTTGGGGTGCTGGGTAATTTTTCCTTTCACTCTCTAAAAGTCAAGCCCAGAAGTTTAATAAGCTCCATCACAGCTTACACAAAACAATCGCTGGTGTTGCCATAAGGCTGAGTCAACCCAAAAGGTGGGTAGCAGCTCTTCAAACTATGAGGAGACACAGACTCCTTCCAAAAGTCAAGAGGTATCCAAGGACATTGAACAAGAGCTTCCTTGGCATATGTGCTGCTGCGAGGCCAACAAAGCTGTGTGACACAAAAACAATGGCAAATCCCTGTAACCACCCATGGGCTGCTGGCGGACTACAGAGCAAGTTTTCTCATCTAAGAGCCTGAGACCATGAGTGAAAGGTACTTTAAAAGATCAGGAATGGTGACATGCACCAAAACCTGTGTTCATCCGTCAATTGTGCCAAATCTGAAGGCTGCACTGGGATGGGTAACCCTAGGGCCCCACCTTGAGTCAATGCCTGTGTCTGATAAGAGTACAAATATATTATTTTCTGGTCACTGTGGTGGGTGAATACATTTCATTTGCCTGCTGAGAATATACATAATAAAAAATCAAAAAGTAAATTGCTTTTCCTTTTACAGTTACTACTCACTACTCTCTCCCTCTCTCTCTCTCTCTGTGTATATATATATATTTTGCAGGTTTGAAATCCATACCCTGTTGTTGGATAAACAGCTGAAGTTATTGAGGTTTTTGTGGAAATCTTCCACTTTTCTTCCTGTGAGCTGCGAGTGGGCTAGGAATGGGGTTCAAAGTGTTACCTGGAAAAAATGAACGCTAAGAAGTCAATAAGGCAGGAGGGACCTGTGTCCCAGTGCTCTCTGGGCACATGAGTACTGTGACAGGGCAGGGCTGCTCCCTCTGAAGCTGGGGCAATGCTGGTGCCACTGGCCCAGTGGCAGGGTACAGCCTAAGCAAGACCAATGCGTCACACTTGCCAAGGCCTCTGGGGCTGCTTTTTTCACCCAGCTGTACCCACAGCACCATGAGGGAGTATGCGGAGCCCTGAGCCTTCCCTGCAGCCCCTGCAACATTGTTTTCCTCATTAAATCTGGCCCATCAGGCCCATCCCTGCAGTGCCAGGGGGAAGGTGATAGTCCCTAGCAAGTGACATAGCCTCTGCATTCAATTGCTCTTGCGGGGGAAAAATTTCCAGGTGTTATTTGCACAGCAGAGCTGCTGCTAATAGAATCCTTCTGCTCCTCTGCTCGCTCTCTCTCTCTTCCTCACTACCACCAGATGCTGGAAGTATGAAATAAAGCTCATTTTTCTGAAATAATACATTAAGATCTTGAAAGTTTATGCCTTGGCATAGTAAAATGAAAACCTCTTGGCACAGCAGAGGTGAAGTGTTGCCTGTTTGTGAGCAGGAAGGGAAGTTTCTGCTCACGTTATCTTATATGGTGCGCAACGGCAACTGGGGGCTGCCTGCAACCCTTGCACTCTCTGCTACTCCCTCCTGCTCCCCCTTCTTGCCTCATGGAGACAAAAAGTCCCGTGTTCAGAGGCAGACAAGGCTCAGGATTTAAGAGAGGTGATTTTTTCCCACCTTTCCACGCTGCTGTGGTGATGCTGCCTTAACCTCAGCAGCAATTGGGACTGTCTCCCCAGAGGTGATGCAAGCCACTCTCTGGACAAAAGCAGCCCTTGTGCTCATTCAGTGAGGATTGGGAAAAGAAAGGGGTGCCTCCTAATAGCTGTGCAGTGAGAATATCAGAAGCAAAGAGCTACAAGCCCTGGCTTACCCAGGATGGGGTGGGAGAAGCCACCTTCTCTGGTGGGAGTTGCTACTTGCATCTTTTAACCGCATAAGTGACATCAGGTTGCCAAACCTGCCAGCAAAGGCAGCAAATGTTGCTTCTGGGAAAGAGAGACAACTGAAACAAAATCCTGGAAAGGTCTCAGGCTGGTTGGTGGAGGAAAGTTCAGCCTTCATCCACACACAGTTGTGTGCTGCTTCATCATTTTTGTGTACAAACACATGTAGTGCTAGCTGCCTGTGTGGGAGTTTTATTGTCTTGCTTGAAAGGTACAAGCTGAGAAGTCAGGGCAATATTAAACACTGTTTATTAAATGAGGGAGGCTTTAATCTGCTCTAGAGAAACTAAATATTTGATTTAGCAGAAGCTTGGACAAATATCAAAAAAACCCACATTTTTTTCTTTGAATTATATTTTCCCAAGGAGAAGGTGGGGCCATCTAATGCCAACACCTGGAAAGAGTGGATCCCAAGCACATTAGAGATGTAGGAGCAAGAGAGGTTTTTTCCTTATGAAAACTTTCAACACACCTAAACAAGTGCTGGGTGAGAAAACCCCCTTTGTCAGCCTAATTGACTGGGTAACTATTGAGATGAGCTCTCTCTTGTGAAAAAAAACGAGAAACCAGGTCCAAAAGTCCTATCAAAATAGAGCATCCACAAGCAAAAAGAGGTGAACCCCCAGATTCAAAAGGGTATGACCCTTTGTACCCTTTATGACAGGTATTACCCCTTCATAAAAGGGTATGACATGTGCTTGCCCCCTCACTGTGCCCATACTAAAGTACTGCTTTGCAATATTCTGATCACCAGTGGATTTTGGCCTGGCTCAGTCTGGCTGCTCTTAAATTGGAACTTGTACTGATTGAGTTAAACCAATGGACACTTACTGTGCTGAAGAATGATGTGCTTTGCTCCAGCCTGACACTGGTGCTAATTAATTGAGAGTAAACAGAAATAAAAATGGTACAAAGTACAGTAAATGTATCCAGCTTGCAGTGATTTAATGAAATCAGTTCACACTCAGATAAAACCAGTGCAACTTAGCACACAGATAAACACTGAGAGAAACTGATTAAATGTCCGAACAAAGACAAGAAACCACGAAATCAGTTGGACAGTAAAGAGGGTCAATTTTAAAACAGATTATATTGTCCCAGCAGAATTACTTTCTTTTATTTTTTGTATTGTTTTGGCTTAGTTTTGGTGTGGTGTTGCTCAGTATTTCCACCTTAACCTCTCCACTCGATAGAAAAGTCTGGAGTATTTCTTTGTCCTTTTCCCCAGACATTACCACTCCTTTCTCTGCATCAGCTGGTACCACCTGCATAGAAGCAAGCAGGTCTTTGAGGAGAATCAAATATCCCATGGGCAAAGTGGTTTTCTTTGTTTATAACACGCTGCCAAGCACATCTTTAAAGGTGGGGGGGCTTGTTTGTTTGTTTCTTTTTTAAATGCCTTTAAAGCCAAGAACCTCTACGATTTCCACAGATTTTTTTTTAGCATCTGACTTGTATCCAGCTTCTGTGAATGCAGCTGCCTGCTCTGAAGACATCCAGGCTGCCGTGGTGTGCTGTGCAGACAGATGCTCAACCACCGACACACACAAACAGAAAATGTGGGTTAGGAGATGGGTATGAGAGTGACCTAGAATGGCTGGGAGCTGAGACTCCCAGACAAGTCAATATATGGACTGCAGCATCAGCAGGATGAGCACAAACAAACAAGCACAGATTGCTGCTGCACTTATCACCAGACTGGAAATCTCCAGCAGGAAAAGGAAGAGGTGCCACTTTTAGTGGCACGGGGAGGCAGGGCACGGTGACATTCCTGGTATTCTTGGTACCGTCATTGGGCTGCCAGCCCAAAAGCCCACTCCTGTGTGGAAGGTGGTGAATGTGGAGCCCAAAGTCAGGAGGGAGTCAGATGCTGTCCTGAGCTCTCATCAGCTCAGGCGTAGCAGCCTCCTCCTCCTCTGCGAGGGCAGGTCAGAGCTCTGCGGGGTGATGCAAGAGGGTGAAACCATTCTCACTCCTGTTACCCAAACCATGACACCCCCTTACACCTGGAAATTTGCTTTGCCCTAAGCAGCTTCAGCTACTGGACAACTTTTACCTTTCGGTATCAAGCATGTCATCTTTGACCGTTTTGCCCTTTCTAGGCATCTTTTCAAGGATTGGCAAATTAATCCCAAATGCTGCTTTTGAAGCACTTTAGGGAGAGGGGGAAAAAATGTATTTCAGTATATTCATAACACAATTTTCCCTGAGAGAATTAAAATATATACTGTGGTCTCTTCAGTTTTGTAGTTACGACTTTAGATCCGTTTGACATTTGTTTTATCCAGATTCTCATCCTGCCCACCACACCTGGCATGGCTGGGTATCTGTTGAACCATTCTGGGCCTTTCCTGGCTTATTCTGTTCATGAATCTATTACATGGGCTACTCTTTTTCTATGTGCAGCTCTTCGGTGATGACAGTGGGAGTTTTGCACACACAGAGTCCATAGAACTCACTGGCAAGCCACAGAAGCACTTTTTTTTTTTTTTTTTGTAATGTGGTATGGAAAAAACTCTTCTTATGAAAACAGATAACATCAAGTGCCTGAGGCCTTTGCCCTAGGTGTCTCAAAGGGAAAGGCACTTAAAAAATGTGCAAAGCAGCAGCCCAAACCTCCCACAGTGCTGAAAAGAAGACTAAATATTCTTAAGGAAATGTTGGGTTTATTCCAATTTCTCCAGAAGCACTTACCAAACCCACTTCCACATTTTCGGGCACTGTTTTTGGGAACTCAGCATTTAGGTACTTTGAATGAAAACAGCATGGTCAGCTGGACCACCTTATGTGAACATTAATTTCTATTCACTGGACGTGAATCTATTTTCCCTGTGAAAAAAAAGCCTGTAGTGGCTCCACAGGAGCCATGTGGAATCACAGTGCTCCAAAGCCAGAGGAGAGTCCAGCCTCTAAGATGCACTTCACTTTACAAAGCATGTGCTATTAATTAACCATGATAAATGGCTGTTCATTTGCTTTTCAGCTACATGAAGATGAAATGTTTCCTAACTCAGCATCAGTCTCAGCTATCTCTTTTCAGATTTGCTCCATGAAGCTGTCCACAAAGTACAGGGGAAATGGTGGATGAGGGTGGGCAGCAGGGGTGACTGAAATGGAGTGAGCCATGCTGAAGAGAGGTGAAATTTAAGGAGAAACTATCTATATGCCAGAGGAAGAAAATCCATCATATTTCATGAATTCTGAGCAGGTTATCTTCAAAGAGAAGGATTCTTAGAAAGTAAAATGGGTTCTTATTTTGCACACATAGGGACCATGGCATTCACGGGCAATCCACAGAAGCACTTCAACTTTCTTTTTTTCATGTGGTATGGAAAAGAGATCAGCAGCACAGCAGAGGCACGCAGACATGGGGGGATTTAGATATCAGCAGACCAAAGGGATTCTGATTTCCCACTCTGCTGCTTGTCAACACTTCAGGCCAATGTGACTTTCTGTCATGGCCTCTTTCCTGTAGTCCTTAAACATCTCTTTTCTGAAATGCTGAGGATGACACTGGAGCATCTTGGGAAATGCAAATAGGAGGCATGATATGAAATAGTTTGTAAAAGCATCATATCTTGGATGTACTTCTTCTAAGGAAAAGGCAGAATTTTTTTTCTTGGAGCCATCCTAAGTAATAAATGGATGCTAACAGCACAAATGAGTTCTTGTGTGGTTTGGAAGCCATAAGGACTCTTAACCACTAGACTGGTCCAATTCCTCCTGTTCTTTGCTTTTGGTCTGGTAAATTGAAAGGCCACCACAGATATTAGTACCACAAATATTCATGTTCTACTCAGAAACTGAACCTTTTTTATTTGATGATTTCTTCAAATGAACATGGCTTTTCACAAGGAAGAGGGCAACCATCAAGCTTCTGAAAAAGGTTATCAGCTTCTTCAAATAGGCCCCAGTGAAACTTTGCTGTTTTCCTAGTAAAATACCTCCTTTTTTTTCTCTCTTTTTTTTTTTTTTAACATTTCTCACAGGTTACCAAACCTCTCTATCAGGCTGGTATTTCTTCAGGTAAAGCTATTTCTTGAACTACTTTTTCCTGTTAAATTGTATATATTTTCTCTATATTCCCACTGCTTCACTAGACCCATGTGGTGCCCATCAGAGCCACTCCCTCCAGCTGCCTCACAGGCAATGTACTGAATCATCAGATACCAAAGGTCACATTAGCTCCTCAGACATTCACCCACAGCTCTTCAGCTGCTGAACTCCACTGTCTGTGGAGAACTTGCCTGTGAATGTAGAAGAGCAGAAAACACACAGCTATGGAGAAAAGGGACCCACGGGGACTAGTGCAGCATGTCTGAGAAGATAAAATATATATATAATGAATCTTAGCTAGAATAATTTCCATTGCAAGGAGCAAGGTTTTTCTTATGCAGATATAGTGTAATCAGCCCTGGTTTTTTGAGTTATCTTCATTTCTAGCTAGTGGCTACAATAAGCTTGTTTTCAGCATGTAGATCCCCACATCATTACTGCACACTCTAGCAAGGAGAATGGCTAGAGGAGGTAGCAGCTTCCAGAAGTAGCACCTATGACAGAAATTTGGAGGTCCAGGAACTGTTGGAAAAAACTTTAAAGCTACCTGATTTAACAGTGCTTCATCTGACACTGGGAAACCTTTATAATTTTATGTCTGCTTGCTGTATGTGGTGAAGTGTTTACACCCTTAATTAATTTCTCAGGAAATGAACTGGGGAGCTTAAAATCTCCTGGAGTCAGGCTAGCAGCAGTTAACTGGCAAAATCCCATGAGGTCCATATTTATGTACTGGAAGAAACCTTCATTGCCCTGCACGAAGTTCCACTGATGGTTTCAAGCACTGCTCCCAAAATTTGAGTATTTTCAGTTGCCACTGGATTTAGTGGTAAACAAGGGTGTTCATAATCACCCAGCAGCATGTTGGTTGAGAGCAAACAGCAGCAAATATGTAACTTGCAGCCTTTCTGAAGACAAATAAGTGCCACTTATGTGGAAAACAAGTCATCCAACTCTCCAAATAGTTAGACCTCCTGCAATCAGCACAGTAAGAGACTTGCTTGATGAGTAAAATGAACTCTTTATTCCAAATCATTATGTTTTGGGTCCTGCTTTTTGGTTTTGAATTTCTATATGACTATGAAAACTCACCTTTGAAAAATGTCTACCACAAAATGAACAAAACCCTCATAAAGATTCTAAACCTCCTATTTAACATGCGCAACAGAGGGTTCTGTGCTGTGGGTCTGAACAGGAATATTGGCCACTCCAAACTATATTTAGATTGCCAACAAAAAGTAAAAGGCAAAATGTCTTCATGTATATTCCTGCCTCCTTTCAAAAGGAAAAAAACATCATCATTCTAAAACTGCAGCTGAGCAAAAAGGGGGGGGAAAGTTAAAAAAAAAGAAACAGTGAATTATGTGATGTGGTGTTTTTACCAACTGTCTAAATAAAGGTTTAGTGAGTCACTGTGGAAAACAGAAAATCTTTCTTTATTTTAAGAGCTGCAGTTGAAGAGTTTTGTATGAAAAATCTTCCCTTAGGTTTGTAACTTAAATATTGCCCATCTGCTCTTGCCTTCCTTGTCTGCATTTACAGTAAATCTGATATTTCCTTTTTCAAAAAATACATTTGAAAAAAAAAAAGTACAGATTTGGCCAACAGTGTTTGTAGAGACACAGAGAAATCGAACTTAGGGTGCCAGCACCTAAAATGATGTTTTTCTTTTGGTGCACACTATAAGCAAGAAGTTTTCTGCTCTGGGCTCTGTGTTCAAGTTCCCTGTAGGATTTTTCTGGTTTCTGGAAGAGAAAGTTACATGGAACCTTGAATCCTGATTAGGTAGGGTACCCATTTGCCAAATTTTAGGGGAAGAAAAGAAAGATTGGTCTCCCTGTGTTCAGGACCAGAATCCACTGAAGCTGATGGGAAGATCCAGGTGCCCATGGGGACAGCCGAATGGTGGAGCAGTGAGAGCCTCTGCTCCCTGTCCCCTGACCAGCTCATTGCCAAATCAGGTGCCTTGCTTGCAGTTACCATGGCTGAAGAGCAATGCCAATATCTCAGCACAGAGGTGATGCATACCTCATTGCTCTCAGATACTCGTGAGTATAATAAGGCACTCTTTTTTTTTTTTCTTTTCTTAATATACTCTCACACATGAAAGAGGCTTCAGGTCATGGTTTTGAATTAAATCCAGCGTAACTGCACCAGAGACAATTCATTTTTTCCTGGTGGAAAAACAGGTAATGTTAACATTAACAGAAATTATAATCAGGCCCTTTAGTGCTATTCCTGAGAGTAAGGGAGGCTTACAGAGCATCACCTCTGGGTGTGTTATTGGAGTCTAGCCATGCCTGGTCATCAGTATGGAGGCAGAAGTGACTTACATTTTAAGGATAACCTGTGAGGACGGGATGCAAAGGCAGGATACTTCACCAACTCCCAACTTGTATTTCTGTCTCTGACTCTCATTATTAATGAACTCATTCACTTTCATAAAAACAACTACACAAGATCTTCTAACCATATCTATAAAACTATTTAATGCTCTTTTCGAAACAAGGCATCTTACAGCCATAGTAATTGTAGTTTTACTAGACCTTTAAATGAGAAGCAGCTACTTATTAAGTTTTGATATGGTGAGCTGATTAGACAAGTTAAACATAAAGGCACAATTTATGCATAGTCTATAACCACATGTGCATGTAGTGCAGTTCTTACATTGGTGTTTGGCACTCACTGCAATAGGAAATCCTGCTAGGTACACAGTTTTATGCCACTTACAGGTTACAAGTAGTAAAGCGAAAAATGCTGGGTTTTACGGGAAAATAATATTCATAAATCTCCAGTGGTGAATTACAGTATAACTCAGAGCTGTCTTTGTTTTGCTGCTGCTATGAATTCAATTCTGTTGCCAGTGCAGAAACAATAAACACAAAGACCAAAGTGGAAACCACTCCCCTTGCATTTGGCAAGTGCTTATATCCAATTTACAGCTGGACTCCGAAAACGGCTCCTGAAACAGTGCTAATAACAAAGAAGTTCCCATAGATGCTCATTTTTTACCTCCTAGTGAACTGAAGCAGTCCATTGTGTACAAGTTAAAGATTTCTCCTAATGCCTTACCTGGTTTTCCCAGTTCATCTGTCACTGTTCTGTACCTCTTTCAATGTGAATCATATTTATTTGCCTTTTGTCTTATTAGGCAGCTCGCTTAGAGCGCTGTGTTTTAAAGAGCTCTCCCTTATATAGTTCTCATAAGGGAGACACTGTGATGCCTAAACAGTCCTCTGAACTTAACTCCTCCTGATCTGGTGTAATTATGTTTTTGCTTGATTTGGTTATTGTCATGCGCCAAATTCAGGATCAGTGCTCTGCTGTGACCATACAAGCAGTTTTGTTATTTTAACTGTCATTAGTGGAATGATCCCAGGGAACTCAAATGATTTAATTTGTTGAGATGCATCACCCACAGGTGAAATGGTCAGTACAACCAAGTTTTGTTAGCTCTTGGATCATTATAAAATAGCACACATCAAGAACAAAGTTGGCATGTGCTTTCATTGCACTGTGTTTGTATGGCCCACATGGTAATACTGACACTGAGCTGCTGTGTGGGCATTTCCACTAACACCTTTATAACTGGATTTAAAAGCAACTCAGAAACTGATTCTTGAAAGACCTGACACATGCCGAACCTCAGGAGCCCCAGCAGCAGTGAGGACTCCTTGTGTGCTTAAGAACCTTGCTGATTCAGGGCCATAATGAGTGGAAGAGTCAGGACACATGAAGAAGAACAGTTGCCAAAAATTAATCATTTATTCTGCCTCTGATACAAGAGGATTACCACAGGAAACTGGAAGGACTGCCTTCCCCTGTGCAGCATTGAACAAACAGCAATTTCATTTTAACACAACAAGCATTGGGCAGTATTCAGCTGCAGACACTGGATGTGGAGAACTAATAGTCTTTTCTGGTGTGAGGAGCCTTATCTGGGATTTGTTAGTATGGGTGTGATGCTGCAACTAAAATGTTGCACCACAAAGTGACAACACCAACTGGCTTAAAGAGAACTATTTTTAACTTACACTGATGTAAGCAAGAAAAGAAGGAGGCCTTAATTATACTTAAACACCTGAACTACTTGTGGGTTTGAACCTCCCTCAAATATTCATAGAGGTTTGGGACCTATACAGTGAATTTAAGTCTCTCTACAACTGGTTTGCTTTTCTTCCATACCTCCTGAAGTCTCTTTGGAAGTAGTTCACAAGCTGCAGATGTCCCTGAACTCAGGCTGAAAGATTTTTGCTTTAAAAGCATTAGGAAATCTCTGGGAAGAGCAAGGGAGCTGTTAGGATCTCAGGTGGACAATAAAGACTTTGAGTATCCTTATTTTAAGTATTTTGAATAATATGCCAGCATAAAAAAAAATCTCCTTTTGAACTGAAACTGAGAACTGCTATCTGGAAATAATAAAATATTTCCGCAAACTTCCAGTATGCACAAGAGAAATGGTTGTGTTTTCTTTAAATATGATATTCTGGGCATTGCCTGGCATTTTGCTACTTATAGTCTTTCTCAGAAGAACAAAATGTGGTAGTAAAGTGTACCAGAGTGATACTTCGAAGGCGAGCATATATATATTTCTTTATTTCTGTAAAATAGCGTAGTCACAATTTTATAGTTTTCTACTTACTAGCTTATATCTGAACACAGAAACTTACATAAACTCCAAACACAATCAGGTGGAATATGAAATAAATATATCAGATGAACTACTATGAATATGACAAATGCATCTCTTTGAATTATGTCATTCATTCAGGAGTGTTTTCTAGTCAGCTCAATAAGCTCCTTAATAACTGTGAGCTGAAGACCAGGTGAAACAAAGGCACTGATGGAAGATCTCTTTGCATCTGCATTCAGCTCTGTGCTATTTAGACATGCAGAGCATTGCTGCTGAGAAGAAGCTCCACAAATGTCCAACAGAAATTAAAGTTACTGATACAGGACTGGACTGTTGGGAGCTCCAAGGCATTAAAATTCTCATTCCCTTCTACCTTGTTTATCTGAGTGTGGTTAGCCACCATGCTGCTCCTAGGGGGATAAAGGCTGGAAATAGCCCTTCCACCTACTGCTGCTGTGAGCTATTCTGCCTAAACCTGCCCCTGTAAGATTACTTAGAAATTAGGAGTCCCAAGGACTAGACTTCTGTCACATACAGAACTGAAAATATTTGTCCTCCAATTAACACCTTACTTTCTAATTGGTTTTTAGGTTCATTTACATCTGTCAATACTAATCTGTAAACAAGAGCATGATTTAGCATTTTTCTGTCTAAAGTTCTTTTTTCCCCCTCCATTTAGTTTTGATAGCAAGGACTGATGGGTGTTCTTTTAAGATCATCATTCTAACAGAGCATTTTGAGTCTGGGTAAGACAGAGTTTCTTAGATTTTTTTGTTCTTTCTGTAGGTTCACCATCAATACCCAGAACATTGTGGGGCTGTCTTTTCACCCAAATGTTTTATTGGATGATGAAAAGACAAGTAAGGGAAATGTCCTGATAAGATCTCATGGGACTGACTTCCACATGGAAATTATATCCATTGTATTAAAAAAGGGTCTGTGCAGTCAGAGGTTGTCACATCAACTCATTTCATGAAGTATGTCTGCTGATACTCTGTATAGGTACTTCTTTCTTTGATTTGAACTTCAGTAAATGTTTTCACTGGATTTGCTGTGGTCTAAGTGCAGAATGGGTCCAGCTGTGGTGGTTACCACCATCAAAAGATTATCAAATTATGCTGGGAAGGCCTTTGTCTTCAGAAAAAAATAGTAGCTATGGTCCACACTTTGCCAAGGGAGGCTTCTCTGGAGGGGTTTGCCTTAGGATGAAGACAAAGCAGGATAATAGCAAAGCATCACAAACATCACCTGTGAGCACACACTGCATGTGTGGCTGGTACAGTTTAAAGATTCCCTCATTTCAGTGCATTGGTCTCATGAAATGATTAAAGAAAGATAAGAGAGAAGTAGAGGAAAACATTTTTCAATGCCAGCAGAGGCTTAAACACAAAACAACAGAGAAATAATGATATATTATATTGTCTCTGACTGGATGAAGAGTTTTCTTCCATCCCTCAAGGCAGAATTGTAAATACAGGAAAAGTCAGCTCCTTACATCTCTAAAGATTACCCAGCAAACTTGGATAATCTGATTATTAGAAAGACCTGACCAGACCTCTCATACAGCATAAGAGAACACTGTATCTTCTAGACCTCCTGGTGGTGCTGGACTGTGCCCTTGGATTTCCTAGCATGGTCCATTTGTGGCTCGTTAAGCTTCCTTAGGGATTCAGTAATTATCCTAACCCAGAAAATCAGCATTTCCAACAAACACAGTTTCAAATTTGCCCTCCCATCTTATTTGAAATCTGTGCATATAATTCTGCTCTGCTACTGAGTCGGCTTTCTTTTTATTCTTTAATCATCCACCCTTCTCAAAATTAAAATTTACTCTGAAGAGAAGCACACCAATATCAGGTACTTGACTCCATGCACACCTATGTGTGTGTATGTGTAAAATTCAGCAACACTTTACAGCAAGTAACAAACTATAGATAGGGGAAATATTTTTTTGATAGAAGCCAAGCTTGATAAAAGAAGTGCACACTGTCGTGCCTGAAAGTATGGTATTAATAATTAAGCCATGCAATCATTACCTCAGGATATTATTTCTTAAATATCTCTTGCAAAGGCAATACGATTACATATGAATTATATCAATTTTCCACCAACAAAAAAAGTCCACAGAAATAGGAATTGGATTACACTGTCCAATTTGCTGTAAAGTTCATTGTACGTGAAGAAATTAATCAAAGCTACCACCACCCATTTTTATGGGAACATAAAATGATGTGAACTTCCATTTTTAATAAAGATGCATAGCTCTTTTATGAAGACTGACTAATAACACTGTAATGAACTGAAATGTTACTGACACATTAAGAATGAAAATTTTGAGGGATGTGTTTACTGAGTCTCCTGTTTCAAGCCAAGCAATACTTCCATTTGAATTTGTCTATTGAGAAAGGAAAAATCCAAACAATAAAGTTGAACTCTGTGTATATTCGTCTTTCACATATATAAATGGCCAGCAACATTCTTTTTATCTGGCTATTTCCACCTAAATGATGCCTCAGACAGATGTGGGCTGTATTCTCCAGCAATTCAAGACTTTCAGATGTTGTCTAGACATCTCTGTGTTGCCACAAATGCCCATGAGTGGATATTCCCAACCAAATTCAAAGGCTGACAAGACAATGAAAGAATTTTATTAGGTCCCAAATTCAAGAGGATTTTGAGCAGTGACATGCCTATACATTTTCTGTGCAGTATAAAGGCTTTTAATCAGGGAGGCTGTCTCTCCTTCCCACAGAAGAATGCTAATTAATTAAAGTAATATGATATTAATTGAATTATTGGTAAGCTAATTTATTTTGACTGTGCTCACATAGCTTTTGCTCTTAGTTTTTTTTGGGTTTTTTTTAACAGTCTAAGAAATTATGCAATTGTCTGGAATATTTGCTGAAACAGTGTTTAAGCATGTAGTGGAAAGCAAGTGGGAATATCTCAATCACAGCAGAGGGTTCTCAGAGTGCTGTTTATCTGGCCTGAAAGTAAGTACTGCTCTACTTTCTTTTGGACAATGAAATTGAAACAGAGGTAAAATCTGGAGTAAGCAAATTTTTGTGGGTCTTTATTTTTTTTGTTAGTTTTGTTTTGGTTTTTTCTTCTGAACAGTCATTCAGGCAGTTAACTTTGTTCACCAGGTGTTTTTTCATTTCTCACAAATGACTGTCTAAATTAGAAACTGTCAGAATTTTTCTTAGTTGCTAGAATTCATCTGGAGGAAATCTTCAAAGCCTTTTATCATGGGTGGTCCTTTGCTTTGCCTCTTCTTAACCCTTGTTCTAGTTAACATTTTTTTAAAAAACAACTAAGGGCAATATTTCATAACTGTGAGAGGTAAAAAACTAATGAATAATGGAATTGTTAGTAATAGATAAAGGTGGACTTCTTGATTATATTTACTAAATTAACTTAATCATTAGCATTTTATGTGATACTCAGAGACATCATATGATGAGTCAGGGAATTGACTTGTTTACTTGTCTTTCTCAGCCCTGTGAATCTGAGCATCCATCAAATGCTAGAAATGTGTTTAGCTAAAGGAGTGATTACTCACTTTATGAACTCTTTTGGACCACTGATGCAGAGGAATAGTATTTCAGCAGTATAATCTACTCCTCTCTTGCCCCTACCTCCAACTGCCTCATTCTAAAAATGTCCTTTCTGTGGATCCTATGAGGGACCACATGCATCATCTTAAGACCACTAAACTACAGAGATGGCAACAAGAGAGAAATACAATATTCCAGCTGGATAATCACCAAGCAGTCTGATTCACTTAGCCTAATGCTCACAGTCAGATCCTGGCAATGAAATAAGCATGTAGGAGGTTGCAAACCGATTAGTTTTAATTAAAATAATAGAAAGGTGCAAGCCATGGACCTCAGATTTGAGCTTCTTTTATTTTTTTCAAGAGAAAGGATATCTGATCAAATCTTATTCTTAACCTGTCCCTCAGGATTTTAGGCTGATTTGAATTCAAAGCCACATGGATCTGTTTGTCTGTTTCTAGAAAATTGCTTTGCAAATTCACCATCATTTTGTCAATCCATACCCATAGCTCATCTCCAGAAGTCCTCAGCTCTGGATTTGTTCTAGGGCTTAACAGTGTATACCTCTGGGACAACATCCATCTTAGTCCTCATTGCTACATTATTCTCATTTTCACTTAGTTAGTTTTAAAAGTCTGGACTTATGTCAGTGTTGCAGCAGTTCAGGTTCTGGACATTTTGTGACATCCCATCCACAAGAGGTTACTTTTTCCCATCAGGGAGCAATAGATGCTGTAAATAATGTTGAAAAATTTTGAGGCCAGCAATAAGGATTATTATTATTATTATTATTATTATTATTATTATTATTATTATTATTATTATTATTATTATTATTATTATTATTATTATTA
>VWZP01001589.1:2977565-3014744 GCA_013396995.1 Dicaeum eximium
ATTATTATTTTGGGGTCTCCTGAATCAGGATTAAGGCTCTGCAGGTGCTGAACAGCATTTCTGTACAGAACCTTGGTGGCAGCTGGCACCAGCTGGAATCCCATTTCCTGCTCACCAGAGCTTCAAAATACATCATTACATGTAAAAAAAAGAGGGAGAAATGTTGTTTGTCTTCTAATTTCTCTTAAAATCTTCTGAATTTGTCTAAAATGCACCATTGACAAAACTGCCACTGATTTAAATTAAAAAACAAGCAAATAAAATCCAACCAACTAAAATCATGCCTAAATGCATAAAAGAATGTATCAGATTCACCAATATATATTAAAAGGTCTTTCTTTCTGCTGAGCTGGGAGTGAAATATTTTTAAATGCTTGTTTTGTAAACAGGAAATCCATGATTTAAATTAATGATTTATTCCTTAAAAGCCAGTGTGGAATCTATCGCTGGCAGGATGAGATGCACATTGTTTTCTGTCTGCATATAGCCATGTAACTGTGCAGTATCTTGCAGTGAATATGAAAAAAAAAATTTGCCTGGTTTCAAGAATATCTCCTGAGTCTGAGATATGTCTCACTTATTGTTCAAATGCTGCAACAAGTAATTTAAGCTCTGTGTTCTGAGAAAGAACTTGTCTTTCTGTGGGTGCACACATCGGTATTACCTGATTGGCATTAATTTTTACCAATTTTAAACAAAAAGATTGCAGTTCTCCTCCAGCATTACCCCCCTCCCCCACCCCCAAGGAAATGATCATTGAGACTCCCTGATTCAAAGCTCAGGAAAGTCAATGTACACTATCAAACCAGGCTGAGGTTTTGATCACACTCCAAGGCCCAGATACTTGTGGTGTTTTAAGGTTCGACTTTCTCTAAAGAATTGTGAAGACCTAAAAGTCTGGATGTTACCAGTGAAGTCCTCAGCTCTGTATTTATGATGAATATTAAGCTTACAGAGAACCTGCCAAGAGTCACTACCAGATGCTAGCCTGGATCAATCATGTATCTTGTAGATTTGTATTTCCTCTGCTCCTGAAAAGCTGCAAGTCTAGGAGATCACAGAACAGCTTAGGTTGGAAGGCATTTCTGGAGATCAGGTATTCTAAACCCCTGCTCTTTTGGGGTCAGCTACTCATGTCCACTTGAGTTTTTAATATCTCCAAGGATACAGACCCAATAACTTCTCTTGGCAACTTGTGCCAGTGTTTGATTGCTGCCACAGGAAAAAAAAATTTTTTTCTTATATTTCGGTGGAATTTCCTAATAAGTCTTTTGGTTTGTCCCATTGCCTCTTGTCCCATCACTGGACACTGCTGAGAAGAGCCTAGCTCTTTCTGCTGTAATCCCAGTACTGGATATTTGTACACATTGATAAGACCCCCCCTGAGCCTCTTTTCTGGGCTGAACAGGACCACCTCTCTCATCCTCTACTCACTTGCCAAATGCTTTGAGTCCTTAATTTACCTTAGTGACCCTTTCATAGCACTTAAACTCCTGTATGTCCTTGTCTCTCTTGCACGGGGGAGCCCAGGACTGGACACAGAACTCCAGATGATGTCTCCTCACTAGTGCTCAGTAGAGGAGAAGGATCATCCCCTTTCCACCGACTGGCTGAGCTCTTCTTGATGCATCCCAGGATCCTGCTGGCCTTCTTTGCTGCAAGGCTGCCTTGCTGCTTCATAGTCAATTTGTTCACCAGGGTCCCGTGGCTCTTTTCTGCCAAGCTGCTTTCTAGATGGTCAGTCCCCAAGATGTACTAGTGCATGGGATTACTTTGCCTTTCCCTTGGTTGAACTTCATGGGTTTCCCATTGGCTCATTTCTACAGCCTGTCAAGGGTTGCTGTCAGCCTGCCCTGAATGGCAGCACAACCATCCAGTCTGCCAACCAGCTCTCCCAGTTCTCCCAGTTATGGGCCACCTATGAATTTGCTGAATCCGTTGACAGTCATCAATGGGAGGGCTACATGGCACTGGTCCCAGTATTAGTACTGGAGTTGGCTAGTGACTAGTGACTGACTGACTTCAAGCTGCTGAGCATATCTCTTTTGAGCCCAGTGCTTCATCAAGCTTTCAAATCACCTCACTGTCTCATATATTTAACCCATACATCACCAGGCTGTCTGTGAGGATGTTAAAAAGAGACAATGTCAAAAGTCTTACTAAGATAAACCACATCCATGGCTCTCCCCTCAACCACCAAGCTTTCCATCTCATCTGTGGAGCTATCAGGTTGGTCAGACACAATTTCCCTTTGATAAATCTGTGCTGACTGCTGCTGATGTTTCAAGTATCTGGAAACAGCTTTCAGGATTAGCTTCTCCATCACCTTTCCAGGGACCAAGGTAAGGCTGGCCTGCCTGTAGTTGCTTGGATTCTTCTTGCCCTTCTTGCAGACAGGAGTGACATTTGCTCTCTTCCAGTGCTCAGTAACGCCCCCCTCGATCACCATGACCTTTCCGAGACAATTAAGAGCAGCCTCGCAAAGACATCTAACAACACTTTGGTGCATCCCATAGGGGCCCATGGAGCTGTGTCTGAGCATTCTTTAAATGTTCCCTAAACTACACCAAGTAGTTCCTAAAGTACACTAAACCTCGTTGTTCCAGACCTTACAAGGTAAAAAAAAAAAAAAACCAAACTGATGTGAAGAAGACATTGATTACCTTGGCCTTTTCGGTGTTCTTTGTTACATGGGCCCCATCCCATTTGGCAGCAGGTCCCCATTTTCCCCAGTATTTCCAGCAGCTGGTATGCCCTGTGCTACAGCAAAGCATGGCCCAGCGTGCCAGGACACAGTACTTATTCCAGCTACCTATGAACACTACTTATGGAAATAAACAGGACACGACAGAAGCCAGGGCTGGGTTCTGTGCTACCTTCTGCACCTCGGGATTTCAAGCAGCGTGTGCAGAAGTGCACCAGGAGCTGCAGAGGCTGACTTTGAAAGTCCAGCTGCGAATTTAAAGTGATACGAGCTCCAGCTTAATGAAACTGTATTTTCTCCTCTATGACAGATACTTTACCTTTCCCTTTGTCTGCCCTGTTGCTTGCCCTAAACTCAGCTTGCTCCAATGGGATGCATCCTCAGCCAGTCAGTCATTCCCTCAGGCAGGGTGAGCTTCTGTTGCTCCATTTTTGGCAAAATCCACAGCACAGATTTCTAAATGTCTTGCATTTATTTTATTGCATTTTTCGTGTCTGTGCACAAAACCTTATGCTTGGTGAGTAAACAGTAGGTAAACATTTTTCATAGAGACTTTTTATTTTTTAATAAACAAAGTAATTTTCTCAAATAGTTCCTTTCTTACTCTGCTTCATAATATTTGGAGGAAATAGATGGTCTGTTTCAACATCAGGGAACTGGAGGGATAAGAATAGAGACAGCAGTGTGGAAGCAATGGGTCCCTCTTCTGCCCATATGGTTCAGGTTTGCATTTTGGCTGGCACGATAATGTGATTGCTGGCAGATCAAATGTTTAGTCTCCAGAGCAAATAGCAGCCAATGAGTTGGGGTGTAATGTACATGTGGAGATGTTCATAATATTCCACACAGGCTGAACCTACAGCAGGAGCGAATTCAGCTGCAGTGAAAACAGAGATGCTGCATGAATCCTTCTGTCAGCACAGCAATGGCATTTCCAGGCTTTTGCATTTGGGAAGAGGAGAAATGTGCCTCCAGGGATGGAAAACGCCACCAGTCTCAGATTCTCTTGTGGCAGGAATTTCTGACTTGCCACATAGAAGGTGATGCATTCTGATGAGCCTGAAAGTTACATTTCATCACTGCTTTATCACCCGATGAATCATTACAGCAGATGAATGTTAATTGTAGCTAAACAAATGGGCATGTCCTCTCTACCCCCAGACAGCTGCTACTGCTGTAAGACATTAGGCAGAGGGTGCAAAGTGCTTCTGGATGGAAGGGAAGTGCTACCCGCGCCTCTGGAGCTACATATCTGCAGTGTAATGAAATGCCAGGTGTGGAAGAGTGTTTGGATAGGAGCAATTTCCATTTGCTCTGTGGTTTGCATTGCCCTGGGGACATGCACAGTGCAAAGTTTCTTTAAGTGGTTGTTTGCTCACAGGCAAGAAGATCTGCATGGGAACAGAGGTGGCTTAGTGGTACACCATTGCACTGGGGTCCCTGGGGTTGAGAGGGTACCTGGCACTGCTGGATAAGGTGCCACTGGAATGGTGTGAGAGGCTGCTGAACCCAGGCACCAGGCAGAGTAATGCCAGCAACAGTCCTTAGCTGAAGGGTTCTTTGTCCCTAGAAAACAAACTGATAGGGCAGTTTGGGGTGTTTGCTTCTGGCAGTAGCCCCTCTTGGCTGACCTAGTGACAAACATTCTGCAGCTAAGCCACTGAGGCCTGGGTTTTCTGATAATGACTTGAATTACTTGAATTCTCCTTCTGCTGTTATGGGAACCATAGCAAAGTGTATCGGGGTGCCCCATTTCATCGTCTTCCAGTTTCTTCTCAACAGGAGACACCTGGGAGGCAGTAACTTGCAAAAATGACATTTCCACACCATTGCCAATCCTCTGTCATAAGATGATCTGTTTTGAAAAATGCAGTTGCATGGCAAGACAGGGAGGTAATCAAGTAACCAGATGGGGAGCTAAGATCACAGACCTGTTCTTCCTGCAGGACATTTTGATTTTTGTGAAATTGCTTGGCTGCAACAGGAGACAAGTCAGAAAAGAAAAGAAAGTGCTAAAAGCTAGGGGCAGTTGTGGGTAAAATTTAACCACCTGAAAGTTAGATACAAGCATTTTGGTACGTGAGAGCAAGCATCTGTAGCTGGCTTTGAAATATAAAATGAAAGCACTCATTCTGTAGGGTTGAAAAAGAGCTCTGCCCCTGACAGAGGCACCTTGCCATCAATGTAATTCCAATGGCAGCAAACGTGTAACACACGGTGTGTCATCTTCAGTATGTGGGGCTGTCTCCACAGGATTCCCCACCTGGAACTATTTCCTGGGGATTCTGGTTGTGCCACGGGGAGCTGTTCACCGCCTTGGAGGCTTCCTTCCCCCAGCTTGCCTTGTCTGGCAGGTATCTCCTCGGCTCAGCTGCTGATGGCAAGTGAGAGGAGGGGAACAGGAGATCCTCACAGACAGTTCAAACGCAGACTAAGAGGCATGTGTTGAAATGTCGTCAAAGTAGCAGGAGTTCATTTTATTGAGGAATACATATAATAAAGATAGAACAAAGGGACTGAAATGGTGAACAGATGGGCGGGTGTTCTTCGGTGGCTCAGGAGCTGTGTGAACATGCTGGTTTATGCCCTCCCCCTCTTTCTGCCTTTTTTTTTTCCCCTTGGTTTGGTTTGCTTTAGTTTTGATGCATCAGGGTAGGATGTGAGATGATATGCCAGTATATGTCAGAAACTTGGGGAAAATAAACCCCCTTTTTCTAACATCAAACTACTGCTATCAATAGGAACAGCAACTGTTCAAAATTTGTTTCAGAGCTGCCAAGAAGTGAACATTCATAGGAGAGACAGAAAGAGAGAGAGAAGGGAAAAAAATATTTTTCCCTGCTGTTTGCAAGGTGGACACAAATGCAAGCGGTAGGAGGCTGACAACTTGACACATGTCTAATAAATCTAAAGCATGGGAAAAAAGTCAACAATTCACTGTACAAGAAAGCATTACTGGGATAAAAAAGTACAATCCAACAAACTTCTCACTTAAAAATATGTTTATTCCCAGATCGGTGAGGAACATATATATTAGAGTCTCAATTTCTCCTCTCCTCCCCTCCGGATGTTCCTTTTTCTGAATTTCTTTTTTTTTTAAACCAGGGGCACATTAAGCCCTGTGCTGTGGAAGCTGAGGTTTGCTGCATTATAAATGAGCAAGGTGCAAAAGCCGAGTCCAGTGAGCAGATGTTGGGAGCTCAGCGTGCTGGTGACAAAGGGCTAGAGTGCAAGAAGCTTCCATCGCACGTCTGTTCTTCAGCACAGAGCAGGCAAGGTTTTAATTTGACAAGTTGGTTGGATGCAGGGAATTCACAGATCTCGGTGAAAGCCAAACAGATTTGGCCACCTACTGCATGGCCACATTCAGCTGAAAGGGTAGCAGTTGTGGAAATGTCTCCTGCTCCAGCCGCCAGACACCACGCACACCACGGGGAGCCTCGAGGAGGCTTGTTTACCAGAGGCGGCAAATTCCTTTAAAAGGGAAGGAGGGGAAAAAAAAGAAGTGGGAGAGGAAAAAAAAAAAAAAGAAATCATGCTTCTGTTATCAAAATAATTAGGCATTTTTACTTCAGGTTGCTGGTTGTTTATTTTTTAAAGCTCTTCATCCTCTTGTTTTTTAATAGTTGGTATGTTATGAAATGCAAGAATGAAAATGAATGCCAAAACTAATGGAAATTTTCCTACAAGCCTCATGTAAACAGAAACATCAGCATTAAAGTTATGAATCTTAATTTGTGCCACTGAGCTAAAATTTGTATCTTACTGCATTAAAGGAATATAGACATATAGCACTGTGTAGTGTCTATGTGCAGTAGAGAAAACTGACATGGTCTCTCCAATTTATGGGGAAATTGACATAATTTTGCAAAAAAAAAAGAAAAAAGAAAAAAGAAAAACCACTTGTGAACTGGATTTTGCATAATGGGATTAATTTGGTTGACTGTCACATCAACTGTGCTGCAGAATGCAAGTTAATCACAACATCGGTCTGATTTAAAAGAAGAACGAAAGAAAAGGAAAAGGAAAAAAAAAAGAAAGGTATTTTCTTCCTCTCCTCAATTATTGTTTCATTTTAAGATACCCTTTTTCCTTTCTTTCTTTTCTGTAGTAGCTCTGGCAAACAAGGCTTGTGTATATTTGCAATGGCCACCTCAATAGTCTTCAATAGTCTTTTCTTCCCTCCCCCCTGTACTCTTCACAGTAAAGCAGAGAAAAAATGTCAATAGCTTTTGCAATCCATGTACAACTGCTTCCATGGCATGGCACAACTGTGTTTGATCAACACTCAGGCTGACCAATAGAGCCAAAACAACTTTAAATATTTTGTCATACGGACCTCACTTATTGCCTTTTCTTCCACTTACCACCCTCCCTGCGAAAGCCACATTCAGCATTGAGCTCTCCACTGAACCAGCCCCACCAAACCCTTTTCCCACCTCCATCCCCGCTTGTGGCAGTAGCAGCCTTGCTCCTCTGGCAGCTTTGCATAAGTTCAGAGAGAAAAGCAAGCATATGTCAGTTATTTTGTGGCTAATTTCTGTCCATCTTTACAGAGGTATGGGATGAAGGAATTAAATCAACCTTCTTACAGGCTCTCACATTGTATTCTTGGCGAAGGTACTGAAAACAGAGACAGCACATGTACATGACACATCACTTAAGTCCTCTGGTTTCTATGGTTGCAGTAGATTTTGCTTTCAGGGGGCATCCTAGGAAGGAGATAATGCCGTGCAGCGCTTTGGGCACGGTGTGGTTGAAGAATTAGCTCAGGGAATTGATCGTACCGTGATAGCAGTGACAGAGAACAAGGAATCCGGGCTGCTGGGATGTCAGAGCAACTTGCGCTTCCAGGGGACGGTGTCGTGTCAGCGATTCCTGAAGGCCCTGGCGCCACACTGCAGCCGGTGACTGCTCCTTCATCCCTGCCTCCCTCGCAACCAGCACGCTCTTCTATCCAGCGCAGCGCACTGACTAGGTTAAACAATTACACTACACTAATTGGCCTGTGTCGGTCCTGATGAGAAAGTAAACAAATACTGCAGAGAAAAGCTGAGACAAATTGTATCTAATTAAATTGATGAAAAAAAAAAAAAAGTGACACTATTTTTCCCCAGGAAAAAAAAAAATAGGCAACTTGTAACATGACAAATATTGCATGCTTGCAGCCATGTACCCCGCCTGCTGAATTTCACACCTTTGCTTGGACATGGCTGTGCCAAGCAGGGGAGAACAGAAGTGCCTTGTAGTCCCCATTAGTGCCCAAACTGCTGGGATGCCTCACAGGTGGGATGTTGCTCTTTGCTCACAGGGAGATGGTTGGCTGCCACCATTTAGCCATTCCACCGATGCTGCTTGTGTGCATGCCTGCATGTGTGTGTGTGTGTGTGTGTGTGCGTGTGTTTGCTGAGCAGGGTGGGCTGACAGCAATACTTCAGTCCATGAAAAGAATTCCACTTTTCCTGCCTTGCTCACTGGCTAGTTGGCCCACTCCGGGGGCATGGGCCTCCAGATGGCTTCTTATCACCTGCCAGATTTCCTTTCTTGTGACAGCCACCATTTTGGTGGATCCTAGAGGTAGAAATCCCTAACCCCAGAACTGAAATCATAAGGCACAACATCTTGTATGAGAGAGCAATGCTGTCTATCTGTAACCGGCATCCACTTCAGTCTTTCTGTGAACCACAGCAACCCCTGGTACATTAGCATGGCATAAAAGTCTGGGAAGACGCAGGTGAGTAGGTGGGAGCATTCTAGATATGGATACATTTTTTTCTTTTCATTGATCAAAAGAGAAAAAGCCAGGATAAATACCACACAGTCTAAGGCTCTGCTACCTCCCTTCTTGCTATCCCTATGTCAATGGCCTCAGTTACACATAAAGTTACTTGTCTCATATGCATGTCAAGCCAGGGCAGAAACAGGGAAGAGTTACAGGAGAAAAGAGCCTCGATGCACCCCTATTAAAATCAAGCTGGAAAACCTTTTAAATCACTTTGCTTTGGTGAGTTGGTGAATATGAGGACACATCCTTGATTCACATGGGAAAGGATTATTTAAGCTTGATAACTTGGTAGGATGTTAATAAATAGGTTACCTGTGTTTTGGAGGTCATGAACACACAACATGACAACCAGAAATCTGGGGCCACTAAAATCTCCTTTCTCTGAATATCAGGGAAACCAGTGAAAAGGCAGTAAGTGCAAGATCCAGCCAGCCACAGAAGCAGCTGCAATAGTGGTAGCTATGTATGTAGTATACTGCTGAGTATTTCCATCCTAATCCTCTGTTTCGAGTTGCTCAAAGCTTTCCAGATGCTTTTGTTATCAGGATAAAATGTTCCAGGCCTGGTATCTGGCAAAATGAATATTTTTAATAGTTCAAGATAAAACTGGTTCCGTTATTCTTGAGTGGGAGAGAAGTCCAAGGATCAAGGAAACAGATTTTTTTTTTTTTTTTGGTGATTTTTAAAATCCTAATAGTTCATCTGCTAAGATCTCTCAGAGACCAGATTTGAATACTGGCATGAAGCAGCCCTTGCTGAGAGGGTCACTAGAGATTAGAACACATTGCCGCTATTGACCAGTGTGTTACAGGGAAATTTCTCTGTGATCCAAAAAGGGTTATCAGTCCTTGGAAATTATCCAGCAGACTTATGCAGTTTATTTAGGAAAGCTGGTCTTCCCACTCTCCCCTCACACATACACAGCTTCTTCTAGTAATATTGGGAACAAACGTATTCCTTGTTCGTGACTAATTTAGATATACAGAGATCCCAACAGAAATTAGCAAGATGAACCAGATGACCCCTTGAGATCCCCTTTAGCCTAATTTTCCTATTGTCTAGTCTAAATGTGCATCTGATTCATACCCTAAGTCCCATATAAACTTCACGTCACTTGTGTAAATCTGTTTTTCGAAGTCCACTGATGAGCCATAGCACATAATAGTATTACAGAATTATGTTTGGTGTTTTCCCCTGTGGTCCTTCAGGTTGGTGCATGCTGAGCAGCCCACACTATGCAACACACATATGTTTTGTGTGTTGAAACTGCAGTAAATTCAGGGTGTGGTGTAACCCACTACTACTTACAAAGCTTGAAGAAGACAGGAGGGAAACACTGTGCCCTGTGATGGCTGTGGATTGCCCTCTACATAAGGGACGTGTTCACGTTGCTATAATTTGACTCTGTTCTGCAAGGCAGACACAGGAACTGGAGGAAGTGTTGCACCTCTTCCAGGCAGAAGGTGTATTCTGCATGAAAAATTAGGCAACAGTGAAGATTATCTGGTTACCCACACTTCAGACAGGAGCAAGCTAAAATAAAGCCACTGCTCCTGGCTCTGTTGTCCCTACAGTAGCCATGCTGCCTCTGTGAATAACTGATAGATTAATCAAAGTGGAAATACACATGGCTTAAAGGGGGCAGTTGTGAGGGTTTCACACTAGTTCAGACAACCTGGGTGGTAATGAGCGCTCTTCATACTTTGGTTCATACTGGACCTTCTCCAGCTGCCCAAAATTCAACAGTGGCCTTAGCAATCCAGGTCAACCGAAAATGTAGCATAATAGTAACATACACATCATAACAGAAAAATCAGGGAAAAAACAAAAATAGTGGAGAATATGAAACTAGCATGTCCATTTTAAAGGTGAGTAGCTGAGTCACAGAGAGACAAGAGTCTAAATTCCCAAAGACAGGCGGCAGGTAACTGGCGAGAGAGTACTTGCCTAAATTGGACAGGAAGTCAATAACAGGGCTTAACTTTGATCTCCTGACTTGCAATCATCTTATGATGCAACTATAAAATCAAGCCTTTCCCCAAAGCTTCTCAGAAAAGGTGAGTTATTTCTGCCCCTTAGCAGACACTTGTGCAGTTCACCTGGCTGGACATGGGAGAGCATCAGCCCCTGCAGCATTCCTCAGCCCATGGGATGGGGCAAGGAGGGCGCCCAGGAGCGCTGCATCCCAGATTCACTTTGTGGGAAGGTTGGACGACTTCTGTGCGAATAACTGACTGACTTGTTGCTAGGGAACAGTTGGGAGGCATGCTTTTGATCTCCCATATGCTTACTACTAATAAATAAACAAATAACAATAATTACAACAAACCCCAAGCCTGTTGTATCTCCAAGATTAATTAATGATGAAATACAGCTGAAATTCTGCAAAAGAAGGAAGCAAGGTGGGTTAGATTTCATATTTTCCTGATGTGTATAGAAATGATGGTTGAAATTAACAGGTTTTTTTTTTCCTTCTTAAAATTTACCTTAGCTGGATCAGGTTAGTGAGAGGAGTGGGGGAGTATTCCCTTCACAGACAGAGGATGAGAAGGCAGACAGTAAATCTCCCCATGCCAATTTTACTCGCATCCAGTTTTTCCTGCCTAGTACAGTTAAGTTTTTTAGATACTTTACTTGCATTTCTAATTCAGTTATTCTTCTGAAATTTATTCAAAGGATTTATGCTTATGAAATTATAATATAATGCTGCCTATATGCCAATGAGCTGCAGGCAAAGAAAATAATTTTCTTCAATTTACAGTTATGAGGCTGGAAGAAAATGATGCCTTCTTATCACCTCTTTTTCTTTGTATGCCTCGGTATTTTTTTAAGTCTTCAGAAGGCAGGAGCTGATGATGAATTCTTAAGCAGATCACACTGATAATTGTATTTCAGAACTGTCAACTCTGTGAAGACTGTCCACGGAGGTGTCTCAGTTCACTTGAGCTATTTGTGTCACTGCTTCTGCAGGAACTCAGCCCTCAATAAAACCCAAATCACTGGGGATATTGTTAAGTCTTCTGAAAGGATTATTAGATCGAAGGAAAATTTATGGATGACACTTTGTAACAATTAATCAGGAACTGTTGATGAAGTTAAGTTGGTTCTTTATTCTTGAACAGAAAAAAAAATACACAGCCCCTGTACAAATTGTCAAATGGCCTATTTTGTCACTCAGTTTGATTAATGGACTATTTGGAGTCCCCAAAAAGTCCTAGTAGAAATAAAAAAGAATCATAAATATTGAATAAGCTCACAGCATGGTTAACCTTGACTATGTTTTGGAACATTCTTGGAGAAAACTTTGCTATTCAGAAAATAAATTGCCAAGGGGATTAAAAAAAAAAATTGGAGATTTTAGAAAATGTCACCTACCCAACCTTGTCATCCTGATTAGCCTGTCATGATAAATTAGCTTTAGTTAGCTTTGCAATCAGGTCAGAAACTGCTGGTACAGTACCACATTTTGCAAGTGGGACTACACCTGGTCCACAAGAGGGGCACAGGATGGCAAGGAAAATACTCCTGCTCTTGGTGCTTTGTATGTCAGACAGTGCTGGGACTGCTAACAGGCTATTATCCTTTTGTACTGTAATTTATGGAAATGGAGCCCAAGGAGTGCTGAGAGCATGGGAGTCATGATGCCATAAGGTTGTTTCTGAAAGGTTGGGTGAAAGATGTCCAGCGATCTGTGTATATGTAAATGACAAGACCAAAGCTTCGGCTGCAGAGAACACACACACACACACACACACACGCACACAAGTTCATGCATATTCAGGACACGCAGTTTCCATCTTTTCCTCCTGCTCCTCTGTCTCTCTATTTGCAACTCCTGCGCCCTCCTTCCCCCGGAGCTCCCCCCCACTGCTTGATGCAGCTGTTTAGTCCTGACAGGTCTGACCAGTCATTTTTGCTAACCTCTGATAGCATCTAGGTCAGCGTGCTCCCAAACTGGCTCGCTTTTGTTCTCAGTTAACAAGAAATACAATGCTATTAGTTTAGGCTGGGATTCCACAAAGCTCTTAAACTCCACGTGCTTCATTCCAAGAATGCAAGCAATTCCACTCTTCTCCTTCAGCAGGGCACTTCAGTGCCTGCTCAAAGTTAGGCACATGTGAGGCATGCTTGGGCTGAATCAGGCCCTCACTGAAGAGAAATAGTGCCACTTTGCATTTTGTTTAGTTGGCCCGTTTTTCCAGCATGTGTCATATGCCAGCTCACTACCCCATCTCAGATGGCATACATGCAATAATGTACTTGAAGGCAAGGCTCAGGAAGTGGGAGAGATTGAGAAATCTCTGCAACTATTTCCAATAGCTGTACAATAATAAATGCTCATCAGATTCTGTTAAATCTCTGAATGTAACACAGGAATTCAAACAGGTGCATTGTTTTTTGTCTCATCACTTTCCATTTGGAGCTATAAATATTACTTTACGATTAATTTTTATCCCCACAGTTCTCCATGATCACAGATGGCCTCCCAACAAAGAATAGCACTGCAGGAACAGAGAGGGCTGGGCTAGAGGTGGCACATGATGCATTGGGCACCTGTCTGGGGAAACCAAGGTGCTCGCTCCAATTGCTCCCTGCTGCCTTCCACATCTATTTGGTCAGTGGTGGCCAAAAGGAAATGCTTTTCTCAGAAAGGTCTGCCTCAGGAAAGTAGGGACAGAAAAGTTGCAGAGATGATTTGGTCCATTTTCATACTTGTACTTCAAACTGATCATGCAGGATGTGGGAAAGAGCAGGGAAGCACCAAGTTTTCAAAGGCTCTGGGTATTTCTTTACGGTATACAACTGAAAGTCTTTTATAAACTACTTTCATAATTATACAGTACTATGGCCTGTGGTTTAAAAAATCATATGGACATTACCAGGCTCAACTGGGCTGGGGTGAGGAAGGAGTTTTGTGGGGAAGATGACAGAGAGCTTCTGCTGAGGAGGGTGCAGGTCAGCCAGCAGGCAGGACCTCCCCCTAGGGCTCTGCTTGGCCACACCACCTCCCTGGAGTAAACCCTGATGAAGACATGTTCCTGCAGTTTTCTCAGCAAAGTGCAAAGCCAAGGTCCTGGCAGTGATTGTTGAGGATGGGAAGGGAGTGTGCCAAGAGGATGGAGCCAGGCTCTTCTCAGTGGCGCCGAGCAATAGGACAGAAGGCAATGGGCAGAATCAGAATGTTGTTAGGGTTGAAAGAGACCTCTGGAGATCACCTAGACCAACCTTTCTTCCAAGGCAGGATGACCTGGAACAGGTTACACAGAAATGTGTGCAGGTGTGTTTAGAATGTCTCCAGAGAGACATTCCAAATGTCTCTCTGAGAGATGGAGACTCCATGACATCTCCAGGCAGCCTGTTCCAGTGCTCTGCCACCCTCAATGTAAAGAAGTTCTTCCTCATGTTGAGGTGCAGCTTCTTGTGTTTTAACTTATGGCCACTGCTCCTCATCCTGTCACTGGCCACCACTGAAAGGAGTCTGGCACCATCCTCTTGGCACCCAACGTGGAGATATTTACATGCATTAATGAGATCCCCTCTTCAGTCTTCTCTTCAACTGACTAAAGAGCTCCAGCTCCCATAGCCTCTCCTCATGAGAGAGATGCTCCAGACCCCAAATCATCTTTGTGGCCCTCCTCTGGACCCTCTCCAGTAGCTCCTTGTCTTTTTTGTCTTGAGGATCCTAGAACTAGACACAGCACTCCAGATGTGGCCGCACTAGGGCCCAGTGCAGGGTGAGGACCACCTCCCTTGACCTGCTGGCCAAATTCTTTGCAATGCATTTCAGGATCCCACACAAGGAAACCCTGGCCACAAGGACACATTGCCAGCTTATGTCAACTTGTCACCCACCAGAACTCCCAGGTCCTTCTTTACATGCAGGTGACCATGTACTGGAACAGGTTGCCCAGAGAGGATGTGGAATCTCCCTCACTGGAGATATTCAAGAACCATCTGGTCTCGATCCTGTGCAATGTAGTCTAGGGGACCTTCCTCGAGCAGGGAGGTTGGATCAGAGCAGGAGGTTGGACCCACTGTGGTCCCTTCCAACCTTACCCATTCTATGATTCTGTGAATTTTCACATGAGCTGGGTGATAATTCTGGTTAAATTCCAGTCCTGGTAATTGCACTCTACCTGATGGAATTCCTGCTGCTGATTCACCTGTGAAAGCCACAGTGGTCCTAGGCAGATCCACCCAGGGTTGTCACGACAGGCTGCGTAACTGGCTTTGGGATGGGGCTCTTGCTGAATTGCAGTGATTCTTGCTGATGTGCTTTGTGTGGGATTTAGACATTTACTAGCTCAGGGAGACTGAGAGAAACGGAACAGAATGTTTAGCTCAGTTGTTGGCATGGTCACAGGAGAGAGAAGAAACTTGTGCTCCATTTTCTGAGTCAGTTGAGTCTCTGCAGCACATCTAGGACTGGGAGCCTTCTCTGGATACTGAATAGTATCTTTTGTGTCAAATGTAGGTACTAGGAGTGCTTAGATCATGATCTGTTTGCTCCTGTAGTTGTCCAGATGTAAAGTTTTAGGTACTTTGAGGCAGTAGGAACGGGGTAGGAAATTATGAACCAAATTCTGTGCTAACAGGACTCTCAGACTGCAGTGAAAGAGATCCTAGAAAATAAGTTAATGCACAAGAAAGCACTGCAGCTAGTGAGAAAGAAAGGCTTTCAGGTATAGTGATTATGATGGCCAGTCAAGAACAGAGTGTCTGAGATCTCTTGCTACATTTAATTTATTGTAAGCAGAACAGCTTCAAAAAGGGGTATCCCTACTCAAAAAAAGCCCCTATATTTTTGTGGTTAGGACCCTCCTAAAAAGTGTGCATTTGAATCATCTTGGAAGAAATGAATTAAAGTTTGTTCCCTGCTTGCATCTCAGGTAGGTGCTCAGAACACTTCATTTTCAGGGCTACCAGGCTGGGTCCTCCATGGTACAAGGGAGGGATAGATACCTTGCACACAAATGTCAGCATGGCTTAAAGATAGACCAGGCATGTCTGTTGCACCATTGCAGTACCTGATGGTAGGGGTGTGTCTTGCACAAAGGACACCTACATGGAGAACTTGTTGCCTGGAGAACCTTACTGCTGCTGGAAGAGATGCAGACCTGGTGCCTCCTTGATACTTTGGTCATGAGCAGAGGTTTGGAGATGTCAGAATTGGTGATTTTTCATTACCTACCCATGGCATGCTTGAGTAAATACTGCAAGGAGTCTTCCAACATGTCAACTCATAGGAATGCTTTTCTCTGCAGCTCCTTTGGAGCAGATCAAAACTCTTTGCTTTCTAAAATAAACTGTTCCTAGTGTCTTTCGTAAAGCTGGCAAAAGAATAAGATCAACCTCAGTCCACATTTTCTTCTAACTTTCCCAAACACACATTAAAATAAAACGCCCTTTACTAAACATTAGGTAGGATTTTTCCTTTGATGACTCTATGCTCCCAAAAGACAGCTCACATCCAGGAAACATGAGGAAAGATTCAGCCACTTGAAGGGTGCAGATTTCATTGTTATTGTTTGCTAGTGAAAGAACAACAATGCATAAGAAAACATGTATACTAAATAACGCTAATTGCATTATAAAGAGCACCAGGCATCCTATAAAAACTTGTTGCCTAAATGTGTCTGTAACAATTTATCAGCAAATGATCTTCATGCAAAAGAGCAAAAGCAATTAGCTGGGGACTGGCTGAGCTCTGCACTCCTTTCACATGCTGTGTAGTAAAACAGACCACCAAAAAATAAATCCTGTATATCTCAAAATATTAGGTCAGTGGTCCAGCTGTTTCACTAGGGTCTTTTCTATGTTAATTTGCCATATTTTAGAAAGCATGTTACACATTGTTTTTTTACCCTCTCCTCTTTCACTGCCCCTGTTACGGTTTGGCTACGTGGGCCTAAGAGTAAAGCCCTTGCCCAAGAATTTGCATTGTCTAGTGCTGAATCAACAAATAAGTTTCACCTGAAAGTGGACAAAGTTATTCTCCAGGTTAAAGCTGATTTTTATTTATTTATATTTTCAACCTTCTTTGACCAACAGGTAAGTAAAAACCTAACTATGACAATGAAATAACATTGATTTACCCTGCCTGTTTCAGTTTTGTTTTTGTGATTTTAAGTTAGTGCTTTCATTTAATCTAACCCTTACACCACCATCTGATTTTGAAGATATTAAGGGGAACAGTAAATGGCAGGTATATGGTATTTTCCCTTTTAAGAGGCGTTGTAATTTTATACACTAAGATAACACCTGTGGATCAAGCCACTCTGAGCTTTGGATAACTGCAGACTGGGAGTATTGTGAGGATGTGACTCCGGATTTTCTTATACTTCTTTCCAAGAAAATGTATGTAAGTTATAGTGGCTGCTTTGTGTTTTTATAGGCTGGAACTGTGTTATTCATGGGATGTGGAGTATTACATTGATTTTGTGTTTTGACTCTTCAATTCTTCTGTAAATGCAGAAAGAGGAGAAAGCAATTTGGCTCTTGCTCTTCACAGATGGGAAGATATGGTCTTTGATCTTAATGCTAGAACTAGTAATCAAATGTTGGTTTCCTGGCTTTTAATGTGTGAATGAGTTGAAAGATGCTCTCAACTAGGCTAACAAGCCATGTGTAGTGGGTGAATGATGCTTTGTGTAGCTCATTCTTGACACATTTATGATATAAAACAAATGTATGAAGGTCTTTTGATCCGTCAGCTAAGGCTGCCTATGTTGACAGAGACAAGGCAGGAGTATTTGCAGGTTTTGTAAAGTATCCCCATGCACTGTTGTGTCCCTGCCTCTACCCTGTTTTTGCTTATCCCTCTGTTTGTTATGTACAGTGCTTTCTGTTAGAATTGTGTTAATATTCACTTCATGTGAGCTTCACTATTACACCTCCCCTGAGTGGAAACAGCACAGTGAAATCTTTTTAGACCTAAGATGTCTACATTTGGACTTGGGAAAGGACAGGGCAGCTCTTATGGCCATGCAGCTGCACAAAACCTGCTTGTTTTCTCTTTCTCAATGAACGGCACCAAGGGTTCAAGGAATTCAGCAGCTGTATTTTGCTTGGAATTATATGTGAAGGAGGATCCTCCTTCTTGTCATTTTATTTATCATTAACAGCCATTTTAATTCTTCCCAGCGGCAATTATACTGATATCACCACATCTAAATCAGAAATGACACTGTAGTGGTTATGTTATGTGGACTGGGCATCACCTAATTTTTAAGTGGCATTCTTGCCCCATCATTGTGATTGTATCCCTTTCTAATAAGTAATATAAGAAAATATCTACATAATGGGAAAACATACATATTAATATATTCCATGACAAACATGTTAACTTTACATATTAATCATGGTAAATAGAAGTCATGTTTTACATTTTTCCTCTTCAGTACACTGTTCTCTTGACAGCTTGCTTTCCCTCTGGTTCTGTTTTTTCCTGGTGTACATTCCACTGCCTCTGGTCACCCTGTTAGTTGCAGAAGGAGAAGGCAGGTCACCTCCTCTTGGTTAAAAGGAAAAAAAATGAGAAAAAAAAAGAAAAAAAGGGAAAAAGGAAAAAAAGGAAAAACAATGTTACTGGATAATGTAATATTGCTGCTCTCCTCATTGCATTCAGGTCTGCATGAAGGGTCTCGAATATGTGCAATAAACATATGTGTGTGATAATGAGATTGTTGGTGGAAAGTCATCTTGAAAAGACAAGGAGCAATTAAGCTTGCTTACTTATACAAGTTAGAATGACAAGATGCCAGTGCTGGTCCCGCTCATCCATATAATAGGGTTCTCCTTCCATGCTTAGCTGTATTGGGAGAAGCATTTCCTGTCAAACCTCTGCCATGACTCCACCAGAAAACAATCTGCCTTCCTCCCTTTCATACACCATTCATTCTCACATGTGCATCACTGTCCTGATTTCAAGTGAGTACCTGCTAGCAAGCACCTGTATTAGAATAAATTAAAAATTCAATGCAAAACCTTCATATAACTGAGTACTTATTTGTATTGGTGTACTCTGTCATCCAATTTTAATTGAATACTTAAAGATGTCAGTGGGGAGATGTGCAGGTTGTTCACAAATGCTTAATAATGCGATGTGTGGAGTCAACAAATAGTGCACCTTTCTTTTGCTATCTTGAAGATTTAGATAGGATATCTTGGATGCTATTGACAAGCAGAGAAGTGTGGAACAATAGGAACATATGATAGTGTTAGATAACAATAGCTATCCTTATGCATCTTGAATTGAATGATGAAGCCATCAATTAGAGAAATAGCCCTCTGAGTATATATCATCAACAAGATGAATACCAGTACATTGCATTTCTGGATGGGGATCTCAGTGATCTGTGATTCAGAAAGGCAGTATGTACAGTCAAACTAATTCTATTACTTTGAAAATCAGAAATCTTTTACCCATTTTTTTTTTTTTTGTAGTTTGGGGTTTTTTTAGCTACAAGACTTTTTCAGACACTGAAGGTATTTGTACTTTATATTAATAACCTAAACAGTGCTTTCTCAATTAGTATTAAGAGGCCATTCTTCTTCACAGTAAGAATATTTAGTGGACACTTTCAGAGCTTAAAGGAGCATGAGGAGCAGTTCTTTCTAGTTGCTTGTCTGGTCTCTTAATTAATTCTCACACACAGGCATGAGGATCCATTCACATCCTGTGAACTCTGTTACAGTCCCTCTCCGTAACAAGGAGCAGACCTGGCATACGCTCTATGCCATAGCCTCTATTTTTAACCTAAATTCTCTCGTGTTCTCTTTGGAATGTCTGATAGTTTCCATCCCTTCTGCACCTCCCAGATTTGGGCAAGGGTTTGTTTTGTTCTGTTTTGTTATATTTTGTTGTTGGGTTTTTTTGGTGGTTTTTTTTGTTGTTTTTTTTTTTTAATAATCCTTAGTATTGTTTATAGCAGAAAACCAACAGAGAGTCAAAGAGACAGAAGATGCGTTATAATAAGTAAGGAATTCACAGCTTTAACAGTTTCTGGTTATCAGTTTAATTTCTTTTACTTACATTTCAAAGTGAGTAAATATTCCATGGTCAGGGCCAAAATTTATTCTTGCATCTTTACCTATGTACCAAAATGTACATCAGCAGCATTAGACAGTGAAAATGGCTCTGTAGGAGAATAAAGAAAAAATAGGAGGAAAGACTGTAATTAACAGACTGTTTGACTAACTATAAAATACAATTAAAGGAATGAAAATAAGTATTAATGACCATTATCTGTATTATTATTATTTTTGGTTGAGGTTTTCTTCTAGCATGGACTCCTTTGTGTGAAATCATCTTTATGATCTAAATGTTTAGGTCTGCTTCATGTTTGTTTGCTTGTATGCAGAAGGTCATTATATTAAAAAATGGATCCTACCAGGCATGCCAGTGACTGTTGCAGTGAAGAATTTCTAGAGCCTTAGGGGATAAAAAAAAGTCACTGCCTTTCCCAGAAGCATCTGAAAGGGCTAATGAAGTTTGGTGGATCTCAAATGTATTGACAATATATGGCCTGATGAGGGTAAGAAAAAGCTCAGGTCTTTCAGGAAAACAGCAGGTAAAAGAAATTGCTGTAGCTTTTCCCCTTCTAAACCTAATCAAATGAAACCACCTACAGGCCAATATGCTTCTTGAGTGCACTTTGCCCTGGAAATAGTGTTGTGTAATCACCCAAAACATAAATAATGCAATAAAAGAAAATGGTTGATATCTTCTTAATGAGCTATTGTTAAGGCACCCTTCGCTCTTATCTCTTTTCATAGTCTGATGCAAAGAGCAGCATCCAGCAGTTGAGAGTGTATTTTGAGTGCTGCTAGGAAAGTACAAATGAGAAAACAGGTTTAATTATACTGCTTACTGCATTTAGAGGTCCATGTGGTTTGACCGGCTGCGTTAGGACACCCTGTAATTTGGAGGAATTCTCTGTGCACTGGCACCATAAATGTACTGCTATCAAAAGGATGGTTAATAATCTAAAGTTGGCTGTTAACATTGCTGGAGCTGGTGTCTATAATTTCAGTGAGTGACCTGAATGACTCTGCAATGAAAGACTGAAATGTCACTCTCCTCCTTTACTTTGTTTGCCTTGAGCAAAGACTGCTCCAGATTGTGTACATCCACCGAGGTCCAAATGATGAAAGGGCAGTGTGTAAGCGTGGATTCAAGGCTCAGCTAAATCTCCCTGCTCTGGCAGAATAGTAGGGAACATGAGGAAGAGGGCATGGTTGAAAAATAGGACGATCTCCTCTGGAGCAGCTTCCACTGTGGCTATCTTTTCCCATCTCTGAGCAAGTAAAAGTGAACCTGGCTATAGGGACCTGGCTCTCCCTTGCTCTCTTAGCTGCTAGCCACAAGTAAATCAGACCTGATGCCTGTGGCTAAAGGCAAAGCAAATGGTTTCCATTACCCAGGTATTTATTTTGCACCTGCTGCTGTGACATCTGTGTAATAACAGTTACATATGACAAAAGATAGTCTGACCTGACTTCGAGTATTTCATTGCTTTTTTTCATTGTACTGAGTGAGCAAGCAAGCAGAGGACTCATATTCTTCATGGGAGGTAGAATTGTAGAATCATTTAGGTTGGAAAAGACCTTTAAGATCATCAAGGTGCCACAGACCATCCAGCTGAGACACCTGTTGTTGCAAGTGCAAAGACCTTTGCTGTCAGGAATCTTAAACCCTTGTTTCCAATGTGCCTTGTTGGTACAGCTCAGATACAGTAAAGGAGTAAAATACTATCAGTAAATTTCAGAAAGTTCAGTATTTGCATTTCATTTGGAAACCTATGACATTTTGGCATATTTTCACTGGAAGGCCAGAGCAAGGCTGATTGAAGATCAGTGTCAGCAATAAAATATACAAGGCATGGAGAGCTGGTGTGCTTCAGAGTAAAGCCAGCCTGCCAGGCACAGAACCAGGGCAACCCTGGGACAGAGAATAGGACTGTTAGGGTTGGTGGTTTTTTTTTTTTTTTTTTTTTTAATACAGCATTGAACAAAGAGATTAAGTCACCCACAACACTCTGAAACTGTATCTTCTTGGAGTGACACAGATTCTTGGAGCACATATGCTTGTTTTCAGAGCTTCGTTCATATTGCCTGATGTACAAGTGTCAGGACTGGGGGTTGTTCAGCCTTTCCACTTACAGTGTGGCAGATAGGAAAGCACTGGAACAGCACCATTCTCTGTATTCTCTCTGGTACAGTATGGCTAGTTTTCAAGGACCAAGAAACTTTTCCATCATTTGGATAAGTATGGATGTCAGTTGTACTCTGGCAAAATCATTATGAGAAGCTCCAAAAATATCTAAGCCTGAGTGACCATTCTACTCCAGCCATCTTGAAGGCACTATCAACATTTTGTTTACTGAAAATATTAAAAGGTACTGCTGCCATTTATATATGACTGGTAAAGTTCTGACTCTATTTCTGGAAGCAAAGAAATAATTGATTTCACCTTCCCACCTTACATTGTCTGTAATTAGTTGAAAATATGACATAATGCCAGAAAGATGGAAGAAAATAATCTAGAAAGCAAGGACACTGGCATTAGTGCTCACTGCAGTATATTTGTGAAGCACTTCTGTTAGATTTAGGACTGCATCTGATTTACATGGGGGGAAAAAGCCTGAACTCATCTGAGGTAAAGCACAGACTTTGGCTTTTCTCCAGTCACCTGAACACACCACTATCAACATCCTTTTTTTGCCCCTGTTGGATACCCTGGTCTCTACAGCATCTTTTATCGATAGCACACCACTCATCTTACAGGGTTCTAGTTTATACCATGTGACCCAATGCTGAAATGTTTTGTACGGCTACAATTTCAAGTTTGTGGAAAAGGAGGAATATTTGGCTTTTTCCTCTTTGCGCCATGATGTGCATTTTGTGACTGCTGAACATGGCAGCTTTTCACAAACAAGAAAGAAAGAAATGCCAAAGATGTTGCCTCATCACATTAACAGAATGAGAGACACTGCAAATTAAATCACACAGGTGGAAAAACACCTTTGTGGGTTGTTTTGGTTTTTTTTTCTCCTTTGTGTAGCAAGAAAAATCTCACACATTGTAAAGAAAAATTGTTTGTTTCTGTGGAAAATGTAAAATGTATGTATTTGCCATAAATCTACTAAAATTTTGTTGCAGAGCATATAGACAAAACTCTGTGCTTTCTTAGGTTTACATATATTACAAGACAACTTTACCTACCCCCCACTGAAAAGGGAGAGAAAAAAGCCTGAAACACTTCCAGCAGCCTCCCTCCCTATTATTATTTTCACCCTTTATTTTTTGTTGGGAGTAGGGAGGGAAGCAGAGAGAAAGGGTGAGAAGGAATGGAAAAAGGAGCTATCAAGTAAGTCAAGATTGTGACTTACAGGACTGAGGGGAAAAGCTGTTTTTTTGAACTAGGATGGACAATAATCTGTCCCTCACAGTCCAATTCATTTAGAGAATACCCAGGAACTGGAGGGTTCTTTTTAGCAGTTCCTCCAGAGCAAGGTTTGCTTTGCCACCACCCATCATCTGAATGCTCAGAGCTTGTAAAGCTGCTGCCATTGCCACCATAGCCCTTACAACATCATTGACTGCAAACACTGAATTTCTGCATTGGCTGATCTGAATTTCCCAAGACTTTGGGAGTTATCTGGAGGTCCTGGGAAATTTCACTACAACTTGAGGTTAGGCAGGTCTGTGCATTAAAACTGTTTTTTTCCAGCAGCATGAACACACACACAGAAACAAGAGCCAGGTTGTCCTCAGAGACTGTTTTTACACTGGTTCAAGAGCGTTATTCTTGTTCCTCATTTACATTCTCAGGAGAGGAAACCAACTCAGTATCTCTCTTATTTGTAGGCACTTGTGATAGCAGGTTGAGGTTTCCCAGCTCAGTAAGAAGTCAAATGATCCAGTAACTGACTCTGCATCTCAATTACGAAGGGTACAGGAAAAATAATGTATTTTATCCTCTTTTATCTGGCTACTCTTGCCACACCCTTTGCAGGGAGGAAAGGTACATTATGCTGCTTATATGCAGGGGTTATTTTGAAAGTAACACAAACCAAGGAGAACCCCTCATTAGGGCTTCAATGAGGGATTAAACACAGGTGTCAAGGGGCAAATAACCTAGGCGTTTTCAGCATTATTCTTGTTTAATGTTATGAAATGGCCTTCAAAACTCTGGATGCAAATAAAACTTTCCTATAGGTTGCCAGGAACAGTCATGCCAAAAATGCCATGCCAATGTGAATGAAGCTGGAGTGTTTTTCTTTGCAGCAATCAGACATGCCACACAATGCATTTCTGTGGAGTTCTCTTTCTTGGGTGGTTGAAATCACTTGGCTGGCAGCCTCGTGCCTCCCAGCTCACCTGAGGCATGCTGTAATCAGCCAGAACTGCGCTGCATGTCATGTCTTACTGCTTCCAGAAAATATACAAATTTCCTTTCCTTCTATCCCTTTGTGAATGAGTCCCTCAGGGGTATGGTTTTAAGACAGCGCACAAGAAGCCTTTGCACAGATCCTCGTAACGCATAATGAGATTTGTGTGCCTGCCTACTTTCTCTGAAAATGAACCCTAGAACAGCAGAAGTGACTTGGCCTGGCACTCGCTTGGTCCTTTTGACCTCCCTCTTGTGACAGAAGATAAAGACTTCCCCCTCCTTCTCTTGCAGAAAGCCTGGAGGGTAGGTTTTTATAATGTGCTGTCTGGTGTTGCAGTAAACAGAGACATTTCTTGAGGTTTTTAGAGTCATCAGCTCCAGTTCTGAAGAAAGATACTGTTGGTTGTTCAGCACTTCATGGAATGGAATAAACTTGTCTTAAGAGCACAGGTGCAATGAGTCTGCATGTCCTGTGACAGAAGGCTTGAATGCAGTTTTTGCTTCAAAGTGACATCAGAATACACTGTAAGTCCCAGAGAGGTAACTGCTTATGACAAGTAGAAAAGTCTCACCTGCAGAGTAGGTGCCAAGAGCTCATGCTGTTTCCAAGCCTTTTTTTTGTAATTACTGCACCCTGCAGTATTCAGTGAAGTGGCTGAGTGAAAATTCCCCTACTAAGACTCACGTAAGCTTCTTGTACACAGCCCATTTTTAATGTTTTTTTGTAAGACCTACAAAAAAAAAGACAGAGAAAGAACATGCTATAAACCATCACCAAAACCTGTGGGCTGTTATGGATTGTGGGAAGGTTTCTTGCAGTCTGCCAGGGTCTATGCTGAGTGCCTGGGGGACTGAAAACTGCTCTTGTCCTGTGATAAGGACAAGAGGCTTTACATGAAGCAGGCTCTGCTGGAGGCACAGCAACTTACAACTTGTGTTGAACCAGCACTGCCAAAATGCCCCTTATAACCAGCATAAACTGATGTCAAAAATTCTCCTGCCCTATAACCCAAGTAAAGAATGTGAGTTTAATGGGGAAATACACATTGAAAAGTATAACTGGGATCAAGGTGTTGTGTGCCTAGGCCATATACACAGAATTCTGTTGTCCCTCACTGAGAACCACCAGGCTGTACCTCACAGTTTCTTGGGTTTTGCCTTGGGCCTGGTCTAGATATACTTCTGCTCTAGTAAAACACAGCAAGTGCAGTATTTACCCCCTTTGACGTTACCATTTCATCCGGCCTAATCAGATCCAGCTTTTATTTATGTGTGTAGCTGCGCCTGTGAGAGGCAGGAAGAACACGCCAGCTGGGGAGGAAAAAGGAAAAAGAAAAAAAAAAATATTCCCGGTTACCTACCCAAGGAGTTAATGCATTGGGGCATATGTGAAGGAGTTAAAACACTATGCAGGTACAGATCCTGTGGCAATTACAAATGTTATTGAAATAAAAACCAGAAACAGGAAGCCAAAAAACAGGTCCCTAAGGCAGGCATCTGTCTTAAATGATATCATTTGTCAGGTTTCCAGCATTTTGTGGTTGTGAACACAAAAAGAAGTTCTGTGTTACACTAAGGACATTACATACTCATTAGTTGGAATGTTCCTGAAGTACATAATACAGGATTTTCATTTAATAAGAAGCAGCTACTTGCAACTGCATTGCACATAAAATAAATTCTGGGCACGCTAATTGCCATTCAAGGATGTTCTACCTAATTTCTGACAGGTTTTTCTTCCCCTCCCCCCTTAGACTACACTGTAAAAATTGTAAGCAGATTCTATTACTAAAGTTTTAAAATCTTTGGAGAATATTTTCTTATTTATGAAATCTGAATTTTTTCAGTCATGAATTATGAAGGTTTTAATGCAGATATTAAAGAACAAATGAAAACAAAACAAGTTATCTACAGGAATATTGTAGCAAGAAGTGGCATAGTAAGAAGGCGAAATACATACACATATATGCGTGTCTCTTGGTACAATAACTCTCCAAGTCATCCCCCCCTATCTCGAAGAACAAATCTAGCTTTAATTAATTGGTTTAGTTCCTCTATCTGAACACTATTAGTGCATTAGTTTTAACTAATATATAAGCTTCCCCCTCGCTGCCCTGCCAATGACCTTAAGCTTCACATGGTAGGAAAGCCACTTGCTGTAGAATAGAAAAGTAATTTATCCACCATGATTGTTCAGCCCTGGCCCCTCTGTAAAACAGCAACTGACAATTGTGCTGTGTTATGGATGGTACGTTTGTGGTGTGTACAATAGTGTGCAGAGCATCAAACTCACTTCCCTGAACACTGCAGGCAGGATTTGAAAAGTGATCGTAGAGAGAAGCACCCACTTGCTGAGCGATGTCTCTCCATTTCCAAATCTTTTTTTTTTCCCAAGTAACTCCCCCCATCTTTTTTTCTCAAAAGAAAGATCAGTGTTGTTTTCTCAGCTTAAGTAAGAGCAGTATGTAGTTTTCCATTCATAAAAGTATGTCATAATAATAACAATGAAAAAAGAGGCTACATTGCTTTTATTTTACCTGGGATTTCCCTGCTTCTTTCTACATTTCAGCATTTAGCATATTCCCTCAAAACATAATAAATTTCTATTCTGTAGCTTAAGGGATCCATCAGTTAAAATGTTAGTCTTTCATCTTTATTACCCTCCCATTAAAATGAAAGAAACCGGGACACACTTCAGTTTAGAAGAAGCAATTTAGTTGGTAATGTCCTTACTACTCAAGTCTTTACAAAGAGAGAAAGTGCATTATTGCTTATATTTCACACATCTATCTGCATAAGAAGCAACTAAAGCTTTCAGACACATATGATATTAAATTTAATAATATTCTTTGATTAGATTATTTTATTACAACATTTTTTCATTACTAGTCATTTCCCGTACACACTTACATTCATAAAACCTGCAGGTTTTTCTTTGTTTGTATGTGTTTATATGTATTCATAAAGCAAGGAAAAGATTTTCTGGTTTGCTACAGCTGTTAGATTCTAAAAGAACAGATTAATAACTAGCCACCACGTAGGACTAGGTTTTCTTGTACACTGCACCAGTAACCCTTTGCTATAATGAGGACACAAAGAGGCTCACATCAGGCTGCTCCTCTTCTTCATAACTCAAAAGCGTCACAGTGGCAATAGCCTCTAGTGCTATTTGTCTTTAGTGCAGTTGTGACACTTCGGCATGATCCATAATTTGGCAGCTATTTACCGTGACATTTCCCTTCAGTGCAGCCATAACATTCAGTGAAGCCATTATTTGGTTCCATTTACCATATAAATTGTATTGTCGTGCATGCATGCTAGCAGCTACATTAGGTACCTGAAAATGAGTAAATCTTGTAAAATAGATACTAACAGCTATTCAGCAGAGAAATTTCTTTACTCCTCAGACAGAGGTAGGAATATATATAATATCTGCAAACACTAGTGCAAACTTTTCCTTGAGAGATTGCAATTATCTGTATTTACATGACACAGCAGTTATTCATATCCACTTACTAAATATACACTTAATGTGTACATATACATTACACACATTTGCACGCATACAAACATACAGCAAACTATTGCTTGGTTTGAACCAACTTGGTTCAAAAAGGTATTAGGAGAATCCAGCATAGCAATTAAGTAGGAAGCATATCTGTAAAATGTGCTGAGGGTTGCAAGCCAGGAGAGAGCGAGTGAGTACGTGTGTGTCCGTGTGCGCGTGCGTATGCACACATGTGACAGACTCAGGAAAAAAGCCAGCTCTTCATCTAGTTCTTTGTTGTTTTTCCATGGAAGCATATGTGTGTAGGGAAGGGAAATTCGGTTATTAGCCTCAGCAAACAATGCCAGATTCCTCTGTAGCAAATTCATTTAGAAAGGTGAAATTAGGATGTAGTGCTAGCAACCACATCTCAATGAGCTGCTATTATTAATAGTATTATTATTTAAATCCCTGCTCTCTACATATAGTATACTTAGTTCTTCCAAGGCAAATGTATTATTATTTTTAATCATTTAAGTCCCCACTGTGCACACAGCTTTTAATACACCTTTTTTGCAAGCATATTAAGTGTATTGTTATTAATCCCTTGCTGTGACTCTACAGTATTTCTTTTCCTTGTATGTTCAATGTCCTATCATCATTTAAACCTCTCAGTGTGTGCATGCCATATACATTTTCCTAGGCATCTAATATTTAAACATTATTTAAATCCATCATAGCTTACTTATTCAAAGGCAGCCCTGCTCCCACAACTGTAAGTTTGCAGAATGTACTTTTAAATAAAGAGAAGTTGGGTTTTTCCCCCCTGCTGCAAACCAAAATTTATTATGAAACTCATCAAAAAGACCTTATCTGCATGTTTAAGAACTACTTGTCACTCTCTCTCCATTGATAATGCTCTCTTTCAGCAATTTAAAGCATAGAAGTTGTATCTTTAATAACAAAAATTACTTCTTCATTCTATATTCATTCATGGAAGAGTTATCATGTTGACCCTGAGCTACCCCTTCAGCTTAACATAAACATTTGATGAAAAAGACAAGCCCAATGACCATAGCCTAACCTAAACAGCAAAAAGGCTATGAAATTTGCACACTGGCGATCCAAGTTAAGCATATAACAAATTTAAACCTTTTATCAATGCTGTGATCAGTATGAAAGCGCTAAACAACAATCTGAAGCCAAAATTAAAACGAACAACATGTCATATGTGAATATATATATGTGTGAAACCTCCAAAGGTCCCTCTCTTCTCCTATTTTGATCAGTGAAGAAGCCTGGGGCAGTTGCATTATGCAATGTTATATATGAAGTAACATATTAAAAAAGCAAGTAGAATGTATGTCCAAACAGAATCCTGTTACAGGAAGAATTTTTTATGACAAAAACATATGGAATTCACTGCCTCAGAAACACCAAATCTATTGAACTGACAGTGATCAACACATCTGAAAATTGGGCCACTTGGATGGTTTTGGCATTTATTTATTTTGGCATTTGGCAGGAATTTAATTTGAAAAAATTGTTACTTATGCAACTCTTCTGTACATATCACAGATGCAACCAATTAGTTTTTTTTATTTTTATTTTGCCACAGTACATCCCAAACAACATTGTTTTTTTTTAAGATGCATTTAATGACCAAGGACTTGACTTTATCCCTAAGCAAGGAAAGACATCACACATGCCTAGGAATAAAATGTTGAGAACTTTACATGCTCAGTATGGTACTTGAGTGCTGGCATCCTTCCAGCATTCAGCTGGAAGGCCAATATACCTTTCTAATTATGCAAAACACAAACACAACACAATACCTGTATTATCAGAGGTGAAAGAGGAAATATGTTTCTAACAGCAGATCTTACTTAAAATAAAAAATGTTGTGTACAGTCAGTCCTGAATAATGCCCTAAAATTAAGTTTACCCTGGATTTTTTCCTTCAAGTCCTAGACCTTATCAGTCTATCATTATGTTTATTATGAGGCATATGATCTTAGGAAATTTCCATCTCTTCAACTGCATACAAATGAATACAATTTCAAAACATGTGGCGAAATTGGCCTTTAAGTCTTAAAAGTTTGCTATGGAAAAAAAAACATGTAGAGCAAGCAGTTTCAAGTATTTTATTGTTCTGGAAAATGTTATGCTTCTAGCTGGAATTCCCACTGTATGTACCATTAACAACATCCACTAGGTGAGGAAGAATTTTTGAAACTTCACAAAACCCTTGAACTGCACCCACTAGAAAATCTATGGCTGAGCATCAGTATGTGTACCAGGTATTGTGATTACAGATTTAAAATGGTCCTCCTGTTTGTAACAGAGCTTCTGCAGAAGCAGTGTTTGGTAAAAGTAGAAGTAGCGGCCTGATTATGGGAAGTCCCTTCAAGAATGATCAGTCAAGTAACTCTGAAAAACAGAATATCTGAAAAAGAGCCAGTCAGCAAGAAACAAATAATTAATAATAAATTCCACAAATATTTAATTAGCTTTTAAAACTTTATTTAATCTTCAAAAAATATACAGGGCCTGAACACACATGAACATGGCTCAAAATCCCATTCCAATAATCTTTAAATACTGACTAAAAGGGAGACTGGATAATAAACAGTAACAGTGGAAAATCAAAAGGCAACAAAATGAGACTATATTGCAACTTGTAGTTAAAGATTTAAAAGAAAATTGCGCAGTTGTTTATAGTTACGAAAGACAGGATTAAAAAAAAAAAGTCAAGTTGCTTAATATTACTGACATGTCAGAATTGGAGGATAAATTTCCCTGTGTAACCAGTCAAGGAATATTACTATGATCCATGATGCAACTGAATTATGATTATCATGTTTGTGACAGAAAATCAAGAGAATTTTTTTTCCCAGAAACTTCAAAAGATTAATAGAGCAACCCAAAGATACAACTCTTTACTTATTCTTGTTCTAACAATTTTATTTTTAAATCAGGGAATCAAAATTGCTGAAGGATTTTTTTCTGAGCTGAACTGCAGATGAAGTCTTATCAAATCAGGCTGACAGACTAAATCTGCCTCTGCATCAAGACTTCTTCTGTCAAGAACAATGTTCTTGTCTCATGCTAACCTAAGTGACAGAATCAAACACAGGCCCATTATGCCCCTGCTTCAGCCACTGATTTAAACACTTTTAAGAAAATAAAAGCAAATAAAACAAAACAAAAAAAAGCCCACCAAACCCATCCCTTTTTATTAACAATTTAATGCTGTTTTTTAATATAATATCCATTACTAAGCTTAAAAAAAGGAATTGTTTCTAGTAAATCTGATGCATAAAGTGCCCATTTTCTCTCTTCTGATTTATATCATTGTTCTGTTTTTACAGCTTACTGTTGACAGAGTGAGGTAATTCAACTACAATTTTTCCAATGTTTTTTCCCATGTACATGTAATCTACAGCACGGAATACAGATTCCAAGCCAGTGAACTTGCCCTCAGGAGACATGTCTCCAAAGTCCACCTCACAAACCAGGTCTCCTCTTTCATACATCTTGAGCAAATGCTGCAGAGCCATTTTGTAGTCAGAAAGGTAATGGTTCAAGAAGAACCCCCGGACACTAGCAGACTTCTTCAATAGTTTTGCTGGCAATAACTCTGCTTTAATGGGCTGGAGGCCAGTGGGGTTTTGGTAGCCAGCGATAAACCCAATAATTATCAGGCGCCCTTTGATAGCCAAGGCATTGAGAGCCAAGTCAAACATCTTTCCTCCAACAGATTCATACACCACATCCACACCTTCGGGGTAGTCCTTCCTAAGCACAGATTCGACATTTTCAGTTTTATAGTTGATGGTACGGTCACAGCCAATGGATTTCAGAAAGCCACCCTTTTCATCACTGGAGCAGGTTCCAATTACATGGCATTTCGCCTTCTTTGCAAGCTGCACAGCGAACTGGCCCGTTCCTCCAGCTGCTGCTGTCACCAGAACCTTGTTGCCTTCAGACAGGTCTCCCAGCTCTTTCAAACTGAGGTATGCAGTTGCGCCACTTACCATTAAAGTGAGAAACTCAGGTTTCACTGAGGGTAGAGAGACTGCATGGCTGGCAGGCACAACTGTGTATTCAGCAAAGGAACCTGCTTTCACGTAGGCCACAGCTTGACCCACGGTGTGATTTGCACTAGCACTGAGTCCTAACGCTACCACTTCACCAACACCTTCAAAGCCTATATCAAAGGGGGGTTTAACTGAGGCGTCATATCGACCGGCTGAGTAGTTTACATCAGATGCATTAATGCCGACAAATCTAGAAGAAAACAAAAATGTATTAACAAGATTTACTCCTTACAAAGTTTTCATTGTATGAGAAACCTTATATTCAAATTTGTGGGATAAGTACAAGATTTGTTCTGATTATCTGTGTATCTGAATAACGGGTACACTCCAAAGATTACTTTCATCAGACTTTGATAGTTTCCATTCTGTTATTCTAGAATTACAGACAAATTTTCTAAAGAAAAAGAAACAAGAAGAAGCTGTAAAAAGTAAAACCCAACCCCGTAACAAAACAAAACAAAACAAAATCCCTTATATTTTCCTTAGGTCTACTTGACCAAGCTAAACAAGCTGAAAATAAATCTGTAAAATATTAAAGCATGAAAATTAACTGACCACTTCATACAAGATGTGAAAACACAGAAGAATGAAACATGCAGACCAGTAAATATGTGGATTCTGGCAACAAATTTATATTTTTGAATATAATAATACTGTTAATGACTAATGATCATATTAACTATCGATGTCATTTGCAAGGTCATGTAACTGTAGGCAAGTACTTTTTAATTGATGGAGTCAGTACAGCAAATTTGCCTTTTGATGTAGCTAATGTCAATGTTAAAATATTTTCCTTTATATAAATTACTTGCAACACATCAAAACAACCTTGCACAGAAGGAGTAAAATTGTAAAACTGAATATCAAGTCCTACTGACCTCTAACAGGTGAAATGGATGGCAATTTTTTTTTTTTTAGAGAAAGATAAAGACATTCTCACAACTTGATTTAGCACTAGGAGACAATGCCTAAAACAAAGTTATGATCTAGCTCAAATACAAAGATTTTTTTTTTAAGTAACTATCTTTACACAGGCAAGAGAAGAGAGACTGGGGAAGGTTCTGCTAACTGGAAAATGTAAAAAAGAAACACATGAAACAGCAAATGCCAGGATTATGTGTGGATGTGACAACCTAAAAGGTGTACTTGACATCATGCAAAAGCTGCAGAAGTAGGCAAACTGCACTTTTAATTGTTGCAGTTAGCAACAAGCTCAGCTCGTATGTGTGTAGTTTTAAATTGCCTGCACACAGAGCAAGGCGAACTAAAACCGCTTTGCTCCTTTTGATATTCTTTACAGCGTGGGGAGCTTCAAACTTTCACCAACGTTATGTATAAAAAGACACATAAGCGTAAACATATCCATGCATAAAATAGGTAAAAGTGACTGCCGGTCTCAGAAATCCTGCCTTTAACTCGCCGCTCTGCCGCAACAAAAAAAGCCTACGTCTTGTTCGCAGATACAAAATATCCTCTATTATCCCGCTTTGCGGGGACTCCCGCACAGGAGTGCTAAAAGATGTACAAAAATTGGTAACGGAGTTGCAGCTTCCGAAGCAAACCGTGTCCCTCGGGCGCCAGGCGAGACGCGCCGGCGTTGCACCATCTTCTTCTCGCTCTTACACTCCAACTTCTGGGAAGAGGAGCGGAGGGTGAGAGCCCGGTGGAGAGCTGTGCTCACCGGCCCCACGGCTTCGCCTAGCCGGGGCTCTCGGTAGCTGCGAGGCCAGCCCGGGGCGCCCGCTCTGCCCCCGGCCCCGACCCGCGAGGGAGGTCCCGGTTCCCCGCTGGGCTCAGCCTCCCTCCTCCCGCTCCCGGCGCGCGTCTGCCTTGGCTGGACGCGGAGCAGCCGTGCCCGCGGCTGGGGCAGCGCACCCCGACAAGGGCAGGCAGCGCAGCGACACGAGAAGAAGCCCCCCTGTTTTTAAGACCTTCTCCTTCTCGGCGCTGCACGTCGGCGGCCGGAGTACAAAGGCAGGCAGAACAACAAACTCTCTGAAGACAAAAACTTTGCGTGCGGGGAAGGGGCAATTCGTGCGGGGGGCCAGGCGCCTGCCGAGCTAAGCTCCAGCACCGCTGCTTTTGTTCTGCGGCCGGAGAGGATGCGAACCCTTCCCCGCCCGGGCCGCACCGCAACTTGTGCGTGCGGCTGCGGGGCCGCGGCGCAACTTGGCGCTGCCCGGGCGCTCCCCGCCGCGCCGGGCAGGGGATGCGGGCACTCCGCGGGGCCGGGGCCCGCCCGCCCCCGCACACTCACGCGTGCACAGACACGCACAAACGCGCGTGTACACGCACCCGCTGCCTCCCCGTCTCTGCGGGGCGGCTGTGCCACGGGAAATGATCCTCCCTGGGCTTCTGGTTCATCTCTATTAATCAGCGCAGCCTGCCGTCTAGCCGTCCCCCCCTATTTTTTTTTTAACCTCCTTTTTATTGTGTGCAAACTCAAAACTCCTGGTCGCATTGTATGGGCTTTCGCCCCCCCGCTTTTTTTTTTTAACCAGGATTGTTTAGTCTTAGATTCCTTGCACATTAAAATGACCATACGCACCGTCTGGATTAAAACACAGTGTCTAATTTGCCTTGTCATTCCAGCTGACAGAAGTGAGGTTGTAGGATGTGTGCGCAGTTTCACAGATTATTTTGCTTTTAAAAGTAGGAAAAAGTATGAATTACAAGTTGAAGACCAGTTTAGTAACTTCTGAGGCTGACGAAAGTAGAGAGTACAGAAGTAACAATTACTTGGGGTGCTAGTAGGTTTTAATACACCTTCTAGATCTTTTATGTTACCTTCATTCAGTTTCTTACTTTAAATCTATCCTTTAATTTATAAGTTTCTAGTTGAATTTTGCCCCTTACATTTCAAGATGCAAACCTGAGGCAGGGTGTGAAAAAAGCCGGAGATTGGCTTTTCTCGAAATAGTTACGCACATTGAGTCACCCGTGTTATTTATACTCAACAGTGTTGAAACCCCTCGAACTGTTTATTGTAGAAAACAGGAGGATGCTGCCGAGGGGAAGAAATGCTGATGTGTGTACCACAACAAAGAGTCAGACACCGAAAACCAGCATCACAGCCTCAAACACAGACAAAACAAAATCATCCAAACCAGCACTATGCAAGAAAAACATTATTTAGATCAAACAGCCAGCAGGAATAGCCCTCCACTTTTCCCATTGTGATTCCTTTAGTCCCCTGGTTCAAAAAAAGAAACTTTCTCAACTCCTCTTACTCCCTCTTCTATAAACTTTGTTCCCATCTTCCAGCCCAAAAGTAAATCCTTACAGGTATTTTGGCAATGAAATATGTCACTTCATCAAGAAAATCTCGAAAATCCCCCAATAACTTTAAGAAGGACCAAACCTTCACAGCCTTTGGGCCCTTCTCCTGCAATGAAATGGAAAACCCTTGCTTCCACACCCGCCCCTCTTTTCCCCCTGGAAAACAGGACAAATGGACTTACGAAACTTAAATGGCTTCACTAAGGATTTATCACCTTTCCTCCTCCCCTCTCTCTCCTACACAGAATCAAAGTTAAAAAATAGCTTAAATTAATTTCTAGTTTTGAAGGATTTTTAAGTAAAAGATGGGTTATTTTTTTCTGTATAAAAAAGTAGAAATAAGAGTTGTTGGCATAGCTCTCTAAAGCAGAAAAAAGTTTCCCCTAACTGCATCTTATTTTAAAATATCTATCCACACAGAGATTTTAATTTCCTACTCCCATAAATCCCAAACCAGATTTTATTGTGGTGAATGAGGATTGTTTTGCATGAAAAGCTCAAAGCAATTAATACTATTCATGGGCGTGACTGGGACTAAAATGAACAAATCTGTAAATGCCCTCTTGGAACCTAAGTTTTTCACTGTTTTGTTTTTAATTGTATGCTTCTACCTATTAGAAAATGTATAGCTGTATTTGAGCTTGTTTGTTTGGTTTTTTAAAAAAACTAAATAGTCAGGGACTCATCCTTTCGGGATGGGATAGTCCTTCCCCAGAGTGAGAGAGAGAGGGGAAACCATTCAGAACTTGCTTCCTGCTGCAGCTACAGTATACAGGGAATGTTTTACAGTAACATAATTCTGTGCCTTCTGCGATATTCTTCAGAAAAGAGCAGTAAAGAGAGAAGAAATGCCACAAATACAAAATGTATGGACTCTACATCTAGACTTCATCACTCACCTCTTCCTGCCCTTCATTCCCACACATGCATGTGTGCCAGTAGAGGAACATGTGTGTAACAGGCTGATGTATTAAGCCCAGCAATTGCCTGCCTGAATCTGTGGACCAGCTCCTGCTTTTAGAGTGGCATGAGCCCTTTTACCATGAAGTGTGCATGTCCCACAAGCACCCAGGGAGCCCACCCAGCAAAGGGAGGGAGAAGAGGGAGAAGAGTTACATTGGAAGCTGTGTAAAAAAAAAATAGAATACATTTTAAAAATTTACAGGACAGGCGGGGGAGTGGGATGAGAAAGACTCCAAGTGCATGCGTGGGAGGGAGGGGAGTTGAGAAACAAGGATGTCACTATGTCTTGCATTACCCAAGTAGAGTACTTGCTACTTGTATCTCAAGTCTTTCGACCTCTTCCACAGAAAGGAATTTAACTCCAGCCGGATGGCTGTTGCACGCCATTACTGTTTCAGTCATTAGTGGGTGCAGCAACACAGTGTCTTAGACCTCTGAGGTTTGGAGGGAATTTCGGTCTCAGAAATCCTAGTGGGATATGTCAGCACCGAATTAAAGTGCCACAGCAGCTTTCTCGTCAGATTCTGGAAGAGTCCCTATTCTTTCTCCTTATCCCTTCTTCACCCTGTATTTGTGTGTTACATATGGGCACATACATGCCACACATACACACACAGTCACACACTGCCTTAGTAGACCTCGCAGCATTGTTCTCAAGCCAACTTAGTGCTGCTTAACATCTTTAAGCTCCCTTAGCGAACATGGCAAACTATGTGTGACTACGATTCCCTTGCTTGACAAGAACCTGAGAGCGCTGCTCTCTCCCGTGCCAGCCACGCAGTCTGCTCCAAAGTTCCCGGAGTTTCGGCTTCACCTCGTGAGCAGAGAAACCTCTGAACTTAAAAAGATTTAGTTTTAGCGCAAGGAAGGACGGCTTCTAGGAAGGAGCCACCGAGAACAAACAGGTTTTATGGAGACAGCTGTGGGGGCAGGCACGTTTTGTCCTCGGAGTCTTCATTTCACGGCGAGCTGGTCACCGCGCCGGGCGTGGGATTTACGGTGTATTATGCTAAGCAAAATGTCACCTCCGCACTCTTCGCCCGACTCGGCTCCTCTCTAAAAGCCACCAGCAACTGCGGGCCCGCGTCCTGCGAGGGAGGCCGAGGGCTGCCCTGCCCCCTCCGCGCCGCCCGCGCTTGGCGCGCAGAGCTGGGGGTGGTGCCGGGGCCGCCCGGGCCCGGCCGCGGCCTCCCCGGTGAGTCACGGCTGCGCGGGGGCGAGGCCGGATAGCGGCGTGAGGGGCAGCGGGGCCGCGCCGAGGAGACAGCGGCCGGGCCGGGCGCGCCCGCACACCGCGGTGCCGGGGCGCTGTCCGGGTGCGCCGGGGACACGCTCACGCCCCGGGCACTACGTGTGTGTAACGAGCCCGGGCAGGCCCCAGGGAGGGGCCCTGCGGGCGCTTCCCTCCGTCTCACTCCCTCCTCGGCACTCACCGAACGTAACACTCAACTCTTTCCCCACCCC
>VWZP01001589.1:3030147-3060147 GCA_013396995.1 Dicaeum eximium
AGTAGGGCATCCTATTATTAATGCAGTAAACTCTTGCTGTAGTAATTTTTGGTATGAGGTTGCTGTGCTCAAGTTCACAGCTATATAAAAGCAACAGTGAAACATGCCTTTTTTCGGCTGTATCTTGCTGTAACATGTGAAATGACTCGTTCCAAGGAAGAGCCATATGGACAAGTTGTTCCATATTAAACTTACTACAGTATAACTTCGAGTTGGCCTTGTATGCTATAAAGTCTCTGCTTAGAACACCAGTTTTAAAGACTGTTTTCAATTCTCTTCTACTTTTTAAAATCAAATCAAGGCAACGCATGACTTTTCCAAGCAATGTATTCAGGTTGGAATTTCTTTATTTGAAAAAGTTCATGAATTCTTACCTGCTCTTTCATCACTATGATGCTGATGCTGTGCAAAGATCATGTCTGGGTCTTGCTCTATTTAAAATATGCTTTGCACTACATGCAGTTACATACTACATTACATGAATCTACCACGAGCTTTTTTCTCTGATGGTGCCAGGTTATACTCCAGATCTTAATTTCACTGAAGGAATTTGCATTAGATCCCACTTACTTCAAATGTAAGAGTAAAAGCTGCAGAGGATTCATGTTAATGCAGGCAGCTTTGTGCAGAATATGATACATAGCCAACATGTTTTCTTCATGTTTGCTTTATTTTTTACACTCAAAGAGGCACCTGCTGCTGTAAAAGGGCGCTGCAGTAGCTTCCAAATCAGGAACATTCACTTTCTGTGCTTGCAATAGATTTTTTTTTCCCCTTTCTCTGAAAGTCACTACTGAAAAGCCTTTCTGAAATGAAAGAACAAACACAAGAATGATATTTCAGGGTAATCTCTTTTTGCTTTAGCCTCTGGTAGGTGCAAGGAAAAATGCCTATGCCTTTTTAAGACAAAATGAAAAACCAACCTTTTCTGTTAAGTTTTGTATTTTAAGTGGCCTTTTTTTCGAAGAGAGGGAATTCCCTAGCCTCAGTTTATCTTTACTAGAATATCGGTAGTTCATGTGTATGAGCTTGTGTTTGTCCTTTTTGTTTTGGCAGTGTTTTCCAGTTGAAAAGAAGAGTGAAGTCCCAGTACTCTGCCTTTTCCAAACCTCTAGTTTGTAGTTGTACTTATCATCAATATTGCAGGCCCTGACACTCTGCAGCACTGTCACTGTATATACTGTGAAGGCAGTAAAAATGAGCACTAATCAATCTTTCAGGGAGAAGCAATGAGCATTAGAAGGCCACTATCCTGTGACTAAACACACCCCTTTTATGGAGTGTTGGTGCTAATAAAGGACAGCTTATTACTGAGGCAGAGACCAAAGCTTGGGTGAGGTCAACCATGACTGGCAGTCATCAGTCATTCTTAATGATACTTTTTCCCGTGCTTTCTAAGGGATTCTGAGCAGAGTGCAAATCATTCGGGGTCATCCATAGTTCATGTACCCACAGATGGCAAAGGTTTTGAAAGACTTTAGTTTAAACTTGGGTGTCTTTTTTTTTTAAACGTTACTCAAGTAGGCGAAAAACCTCAAACAAAACAGATTTTTGCTCGTTTGGAATGTTGTATTTTCTTTCACTCTAATAGATGTTTTACACACTAGAGTGCTTGTGCATTATAAAGAACTACATAAATTTATTTTTATGACGTCTGTCTTCTTTAATTATTACCTTTGATGTCTATTGGTGACTAAAGAGAGCTTAACAGGATTTCTCTCCCTTCTTAAATTTCGCAAAGTGAAACTCAGCCAGTCCCTGACAGATGTCTGTTCCTCACCTTCAGGATTATTTTATAAATCCCTTTCTGATGAGCGGAAGTGTCAAATCAAGGACAGGTCATAAAGTAAAAGTATAAACCTTTTAAAGGGAGACCTTGGTAATATATAAACATTTTGCACACTATCTGAAATTTTATGGACTTTAAAAATGATATTTTAGCAATAGGAAGGAAAAAGTTTAAAACACCAGGCAGTGTGCACATGTTTTTAAATACATGCCATTCCCTTGCTCCTTATCTTTCTTTCTATAGTCGTATTTTACATGTTTTGAGAAAATAGCTGTACTCTCTGTAGGGGCTGTCACTAAAGTTTGGGTTTCAAAGGGTCTCCTTATTTCATTTACTTTGAAATTTGTGCTCTTTTCAGTTGTTGTTTTTAAATTCCTCAATTAAGCACTCTCTGCACCACCTTGATGTTGGTGAGTGGGTATATTGCTGCTGTGATCTAGACAACTGCTGTCATTTTCAGATGGTTGAGATTATCTGAGATTTTACTTGAGCGAAATTGTTAGTTTATTTCTAAAACCTGAAGTAAAATGGATTGTTTTTTGGGTCTACTGGGAAGTCCACACCACCATGTAAAGAAATATTTTACAGTAGTACATTACTTTATAATGCAAAAATCCTGATGGCAGGTTGGAGGGCAAGGGAATGTGTGTGGTTAAACGTATATACGTACATTTATGCATATGAAAATATAGAGACTAAAAATTGACTGTAACTGGTGGTGTAATTTTTACAGTTACAGATTACTTGCATTTTATTTTCGTCTTTGTACTGTTGAAAAGCCAAGCATGTACAGCATATGTAAACTGAAGAATGCACTTTCGCTTGATTAACATCAAAAGCTCATTTGTTTCCTGATGTGTTTGTACAGCACCGAGCAATATAGGACCGTGTCCCATGTAGAAACATTTAAAAGTTTCCATATTTTGTTGCATAAAGTGGTAACATACTGAGGGGAAGGGGAACAAGGTAAATACTTGTTTTAAAGGTCAGAGGTTTTTTTTCTGCAGTGTTTTGTGGCTAGGAAAATGGTCTGATGAAGTCCTTAATGGGTTGATGATGTGAATGTTTTCTTTCTTCGTTGGGATTTGTGTCTTTTTTGTGTCCTGTTTAAAATCTCAAGTCAGTTGTGCGATACCACAATTAACATGCCATGTCCGAACTTGAGCAGAGTTAGACAAGTCATTGGTGAACCAGTGTGATTGGTGCATCACTGGAAATGATGTAAAGCATATGGAAATTACTGATTGACAAACATTTATACAGCTTTCAAGCTGATAGCAGTGCTCATTAAGGCCCGAACTGGGGGGGCCTGTTGTGCTTTTGAGAGCCCCCATCCCTGTGATGCTCTCCAGTAATTGCTGGTGAAAATACAAGTGATGCTAGAAGGCAACTTACCTGGTGTGAGGAGCCTGCACCAGCAGCTGGCTTTGTGCAGGCACAGGGGTGCACCCATGTGCTAGCCCAGTGCTAGGTCAGGACATGGGGCTACCATTCATCCAAGAAATATTCCTGTTCTGCGCTGTATGTATCACATGAGACCTTTAATTTTCAGTTATGCGGAGTTGTGGATGGTGAGGAGGAGGTGTGAGAGCATCTACACGGGGAAAAAGATGGTGAAACTTGCATCCTGTCACCACTGGCTTGAGGGCCTGCAGAAAGCCTAGTCTTGAAAGGCTAGTCTTGTAGGTCAGCTGAACGTGTAGGCGTGACATTTTAGGCGTGACTGCAGTGCTAGTTCTTTCCCTGGTCAGGGAACGAGTCATCTTTAGGTTCAGTGTCTATCCTGTTCACCTGTAGGTAGAGTATAAACAAAAAAACAGAGCTGTGCTGTGCTTTCATCTCAACAAGGTGATGCGTGAGTTCAGCCTTTCGCACAGGCGTAGTGCTTGGGTTTAGATACTGCATCCCTTCTCCCTCTCCTTCCCTCCCGCCTGTAACCGCCCTGTGTTTTTAGATGTTTAGTTTTTTTCTTCCTATCTGAAATCCTTTATTTTGTCTTTACAGTCTGGTTGAATAGGAATCGTTTCGTTTATGCAGCTTTGTGCTTTTTCTCTACAGCTTGTATTTGCATGAATGTGTTGCAGCCTGATGCGAGTTCATTCGATTAAATAAAATGCTTAAATTGTAATCCGTGCAAAACGATCATATTTGAAACACTTGATGTCTCGGTGAGAATCCATTTAATAGTGATCAGATTTAAATGATTTAACACAGTGGTGGTGGTGGGAGGTGGGGAAGGGAAATAGAGTTTTGAGAAATTCCTGTATATAAAAAAAAAGATTAAACCAAATTCAGATATGTCTCTCTCTCCGCCTTCCCCCCCTCCCTCTTTAAGCAGTCAAAAGATATACTGTATCCCCAGTGAAAGGGTGCTTTCAATCCAGTTATCCACTTTACCCAGTCTCAGTTTCCAGAACCTTCCACACCCCCCCTGGTTAAACCACTAAGCCTTTGATTCCTTCCTGATTACACTATGCAAGACATCTATCAAACACTGTCTTATCTGTTTGTAAGGCAGCTCAGGCCTCAGATTTAAGTCATGGGTTTTGGCTACAAGTTGGAGTGTGATTAATAATTGACTAATGTAGCTTTTATTTATCACAGGCTAGCACATTTCACCATTACCGAGTTAATTTATGTTAAGTGTAAGCTGTCGCTCAATCTGTTTTTCAACTTTTTTTTTTTTTTTTTTAAATCCTAAGTCTATCTTTCACTTTTTGAGAAACAAAATCCTTACACAGGGCACAGTCTTACTTGGTGCCAAAAAGTTGATTTCCTTTTCAGAGGAGCCATACATCACCGGCCCTCCCAGCTGCAGTGTCAGCCCCTGACAGAATGACATGTGTCATTTATCAAAGGGGCCAGGCCGGGCCTTGGGAAACGCACACGACAAAGCCTGAGAGAGTTCATTTCGCAGTCCCCTCCTACCCTCTGCGAGCCTCTTGCCAGGAAAGCCTGTGATGTTTCTGTCTTCGCAGCATTACTGTAAGTCCTTCAACCTTCACAGAATTAACCCTCGCTGCTGCCACTGCTGCCGCCAGACCTCCCCAGTACCGCTGGACCTCCCCCTCCCCCGAGAGCTGCGATGTCCAGGTGCCATCCCAGCCAGCCCGTGTGTGGGAATAACATGCATTGGGCTGCTCCCTCATCCATTTACCCATTCCTCCTGGAAAGAACTCTTTTTTTTTTTTTTAATTCCCATATATCGTGCGCTATAAGAATTAAAGTCCTACGTTTTTCTACAGCAGGACAAGGTCAAAGACATAAAGAATAAGGTAATAAAGCATTTCAGTCATGAAAAAAAGGGTAGCCACTATCCTGTGCACAGGTAGGGATTTGTGTTTTGTGCGCACAGTGGATGAGACGATCAGAGAGTCTTCCTTCCACCTTCCTGTTTAAAATTTCCTTCTGGTTATTGTGAAACCATGTGCTGAAATAAATAGAGCAGGTAGTTTCTCTGCGTGCCACTTCACAACATCTGAGCTGCATAGCTCCAGTTTAGATGAACTGAGCTGGTAGGACTCACCACACTCCTCCTGAAACTCTATCAGCTAGAGGGGGCAAGGTGAGGAGAAGGAAAAGTTGATAGCATTTAACAGGGAAAAAATAATCTACAAACCTCAAGGTGTCGCTTGCACTGAATAGTTTAATTTCTGTAATGTAGTTGCCTCAGTCCTGCAGCCCAGGAGATGACAAAGGAGTTAAAGCAGAAAATAATCTTGTGCCAAACGAAGAAGAGCATATTTCAAAATATAACAATGTTTCCTGAAACAAAACTTTTGTTTGCATGTGTGTGTGCACAAATGTGTTTTAAGTGGCTGAATTTTAAATCTTGATCATGTACAAAGAATATGAGAAAGTTATTGTCTCCTCCCCTCCCCCCACCAAATCACTCTTTGTACTTTGCATAGTTCCTACCACACTGAAGTTATTTACAGCATCAGATATCATTTAAAGAGATAGCTAAGGAGACTGTAGCCTCAGCTAGGAACTTTCCAGAAAAGAGTCCTATAAATTAGCCATTGCTCAGGAGTGGCTGTTTTCTAGTCAGGGCTGGTCCTTTCATTTGTCTACATAAGGCTAATTTATTTTTGCAGCCAGATGTGGGCTGACAGCCATCACTCAGAGCTTCCTTCCCCCACTGTTAGGAGGTCGGGAAAACAGTCACGTTTCCCATTTTACAGAATCCCCATCAACATTATTGAAGATGGATGTATCTTTAAAGCAAAGATTGATTGTGGATATCGGAGTTATGGTGTCATTTATCATAGTGAATATTATTTAGACTTGGATTGTACAAGGCTGTAACTTGAGACACAGCCAGGGGAGGGACAATCTGGAAACGAGGATCCATGAACTTTAATGGATGGATGCTTTTTCAAAGCTCCACTCACTATAGCATGATTTACTTTTCTTGCAGAAAGGAAACAAGCTTTTCAGTTTTAAAGGGCCAGCATGCCGTCTTGTCCTCTTTAGTGGGTCCTTCACAGAGGCATCCGAGACTTAAAGCTGAAACAATAAATAGTGGTTGTGTCTGGATGTTATTTGTATATTACTGCTTTTATGCTAAACATATCTAGGTGCACTTGAGACTCTTGTTTTTGTCAATTGCACTGGTTATGCTCTCTGTTGAAGGGGTATTGTGGCTGAAGAATTCAAAGTATTGATTATAGGATGCAGTGATCTGAAATTTCAGAAGATCCAATAAATTGCATTACAACTGGCATTGTTACTTTGACATGTTCATCTCTTCTGGGAGACAAAGAGCATCTAAGCTACATACTCACTGCTTGAGGCATCTTATGGAAGTGGAGCATCCACTAAATTGTGCACGTATGCTTGCACATTGATGCTCTGGTGGAGCATCAACTTTCTTGGTTGTTGAGAAATGCAGCAGACCTCAACAACTGTTTGCATGCTGTGCTTACATTCCACTTTTATGTAAAATTAAGATATGTAGGTTGAGATCTTGCAGGTGGACACATGCCTCATATTTTCAGAATATATGTTCTGGAAAACTGTTTGCAACTCTGCTGAAAATCTGACGGCATGGCTCAGCTGAGTGCTATTTCTAATTTAGTACCACCAGCATGCCAATGTGCTTGATGAATTTATTAGAATGTTTCATCCTTTGACTTTTGATTTTTTTTGCAAATGGATTAACTTGAATTCAGAAAATGCTCAACTGACTTCAGTTAAAGGGAGAAGTTCCTGAAACTGATAGCATAGGTTTAGATACAGTGCAAACATGTGTCAAGCATACTTCCCCCACATATTCTGACAGCACAGTCCCACCTTGAAACTTTCTTCCCTTAGCATTATTTTCCCAATTACTTTGCTCCCCAGGTGAAATCGCTTATCTTCCATTTCCAGCCAATTTCTGTTTTTCTGATTTCCACTGATACCTTCAATTTCCCACTGATACAGGTTTTGGAGTTCATTTGCATGCCTCTGATCATAACTTGGAGTCCCTTGCAACCTGCCCCACATCAGTGGGTTGTGTATCACAGTTTGGGAATTGCTATGTCATATGGCAGAATTGCACTGGCCAGCAATTTATTCATGTGGGCTGACATGTGTCCACTTAGAGGAAGGTAGTAGCATGTACAGGATTTGTCCTTGATGAAATCATCACCTAGTATAATTTAAGGCAGCACTTCCCCAAGGATATACTAAACTTGAACCAAACCATCATCTTCTTGGTTTCTTTTTTCTTTAAACAAAACTAGAAATCATTTTGCTGTCATAAACCAAATTCAGTACAAGAGTTTTAATATGAATAGTCAAGCTCAAGAGTTTTAAAAAAATCCAAACAATGAAAGCAATTATGAACATCTGTTTTTGAATGCATATGTATTCTGTACATAACAAACAGAGAAATCCTATTATCTAGAACAATAAAAGGGAATTTCCCTTTCTGTCTGAACACTCTTTGGGAGGAATATGGCCTTCCACTTAGAATCCTGATTTGGTGAGTTTGGATTTTTTTTCTTTTATTAATGAGATGAAAATGAGGATATCTTCTCTTTCCATTTTTTCCCCCCCTCTATTTCTTGTAGCTGAGATTTCAATTTCAGGGACACTAGTATAAATCCTGGGAAATCTATTTTTACACCTGTGCAGCTGAGATCAGAATGCCTCTATGAAGGCCTGCTATATTTACTCATACATAAAAAGTATTTTTCTCTTGCTTGAGAAACATACAAAATGTCTTCAAAGAGGAAGCAGTTTATCAAATTCATATTAATCACAGCATCAATAATGTTGACCGGGGTCAAGTCATTACACTAAATATATTGTAACCATTATTAATGCATGTAGCCCAGTGCCATAGCTATGATATAAGACTGCTGTTTCCTGATTAAAAGCTGTTTGGTGATGCAGAGATTCAATACAGATTCTCCCTGCCTTGTGGTGACTGACAGTAGCTTCTGGTATTCTGCTTTCTTCTGACAGTGGAGTATATTAATATGAACACACCTTACAGAGGGGCCTACAAGAAGTGCAGAATGCAGAAAACAAAAGTGTCTAATTTCAACAGCCACAACTGTGCATCCATAAGGCAGCCAAATTTATCATGGCACATTATGGAGTGCAGCAAATGTCATGAAAACCATTGTTTTTAAATTTTTTTTTCCCTGAGAGTCTGAATGAGGTGATTTATGGTAGTTATCCATCTTAAGGGTCATCCATCAACTTTTAGTTGCTAGGCAATCAAACCAACAGCTGTTTGCTTTGAATCAAGCTGAAAAGTTGTCAGTCATCACATGCAGGTATGACCTTAGTGGTTAAAAACATTATCATGCATGTAAAATTAAAGAGACAAAGTCCTTGTTCTCTCTCTCCCATAGAGAGAGACTTCTCTTATTCACTTATTACTTCCCGTGAGCAACATAGGTAGCACTGGCCCCAAAGATTTTATTTAAGGCAACATTTTGGAAGATCACGGTGCCACATACGCTGGTCATTGCATCTCAGAAATATTTGTGTGCTCATGTAGAAGTTCTTTGTAGAGAAACTGCTTGTAGCAGGACAGTTTCCCAGATGTGATGTCAAGTTTACTAAAACAAAACTTTTTGAACTCAGTCTCATTGGCACATTTAGAACCAAGGGTAGATCTTGAGGAAAAAAAAACAACTGTTGTAAAATGCTACAGTTTGGTTGAATGGGTGCACGTCTCACTGCTGGGATAGTTAATGATACAATATTTAGTGTAAACAATGCTGGGAAGCCCTTACTGGATGGAGTTCTGAGCAGCCTGGTCTAGTTAAATGTGTCCCAGCGCATGGCAGTGACGTTGGAACTAGATCATCTTTAAGATCCCTTCCAACCCAAACCAATCTATGAATTAGTGATTCTATGGTTCTGCTGTTTTACTGCGTGCCCTTGGAGTGCATCTAGAGGACAGAGTGGTGAAACCCCCTGAATTCTGTGTACACTCTTCCACCGTGTTTGTTACTAAAAACAGACCAATATCACTTGTGGTTTGGAGGCATTGTACTTGACAGTGAAAGAACAACCTGATTGTAGTATGAGAAAATGAATTTGTTTCCATTCTTTGCTTCTGGTCTTCTCTTGAAATTGCTTGCAAGAAGTTCTTTTGATTGCCATTTGGTTCCACTGACTGCCATTCCCTGTTAAACAACTTCAAAATGACTGACATATAAAGTGAGATGGATTCTGTAAGAGATTCTAGAAAATACTGAAAAAGATTGGAGGTAAATTGTTGAGAAGACAACAATGCGTGTTATTTAAATAAACCATACACTTGCCAACTTGCTGTTAGTTCCTGATAGTTGGAAATTGCATGCATCTCCAGTGCTGTCATCTTGAGCCACAGAGCTGCTGGCAGATTGACAGATGTAGCAAATGGTCAGAAATGCTCTGTGCAGAAGTGGAAAGGGGAAGAGAAGTGAGCAATTTTTGGGAAAAAGCTGCCTTCGAGCCATTTTTTACCAATTTAGCCAGAGGACTACCTTTATCTATTGATCAAGTGTTTCAAAAAACCCAAATATGAGCTGCAGCCGTTGAGGTGGAAGTGTTTTGCAGAGAAAATATTTGTTGCCATGGGTTTTTCTGAGACCTCAGGCCTTTCTTCAGAAAGGTGTGTCTTACCTCTCTGTTAATTCAGACACACTTGCAAACCTGAGGCCAGTCCTGGTGAAGATGACACATGGTAGTTGTTGATAAATCTTACCTTCCTGAGACAGTATATCTTCCTCTGCTAACCTGTACGAAACACTAATTGTCTTGTCTGCTCAGGGATTCTGCTGTGCGCTAACTAATCATGGTAAGAAAAGACTCTGTCCTCATTTTGATAAATCTTTTATAATATTTCAGATTTTATTTACATAATTACCCAATTGTCTTTGTCCCTTTAACGTCTTTGACTTTCATTTGTGTATAAATTTGGCTGTGCACCTATTTAGATGTCAGTGAAGCTAATAGTGAACAATCCTGTGCCCTTGAAACTACCGTGTCACCTGCACAGGCTCTTGTGTGGGCTTCCAATCACGTAACATCTGAGCACCTTCCAAGTGTTAATGTAAAATATATGTGCAAAATACTCCTTGCAGTGGATGCACTGATGGGTGATAACCATTTTCATAACATCCTTGCTGTCGTATTTTCACTTATCGTGTGGCTCACACCAGGTGGCTTGTTAGCAGTTGCTAATGAGTTAGTTGTAGTGTGGGAGGTTCCCAGGTTGAGAGCTACACTTGAAGTTCTGCTCCTTCACTTGGGCTGTTTCCAAGACTTGTGTGTGTATTCCTAATGTTATTTCAAAACACTTCTAGCACTTAATTTTGTTCTTCACAGAAATATAGATGCAGCAAATGTGTGAGCCAAAGTTTATCATGATGTATCTATTTCTATTTGTCCCTTAAAAAGAAACCCCAATACTCTTTTCTCCCATCACAGTATTATTTTCTGTATGTCTTCTCAGTAAAATAGATTAGTAACACTGTAAGTCCTAAATGGATCTCCTGACATTTTTGACTCCCTTCCATTTACAGCAAGCAAAACCTTCTTTTCTACTCTATTTTTTTAAGATAGTAACTACTTTAGCTGTAGAAGGAGAAAGTTGATGTTGGTTGTACAGGAAATTTAAGGAGAAAATGATCACTTTGGGACAGATAGTAGTACCCTGTCAAGTATTATCCCATCTGCAGGAAAATAGTGAAACTCATAGTGGGAAAAAGTGGCAGAATCAGGCTGTTTGATCAGGTTTAATCTATGAAGTGTCTCACCTACTCCTTTAACCTTTTGTATAGCTCAGTATGTAATCCACCTGTCCACATCACCAGAGGGACAAAATGAAGAATTTAGACTGCTATTGAACAGAATGAATTTCCATTGTGGATCAACCTAATGTTACAGTGATGACACGTGGTAATTTGATAGTTACCACATAATAACAGGAACAATGCAGCACATAAGGACTGGGAAACTCCATTGGATGCAACAGTAATTACATGGCAACTCGCTGACTGTTAACACTTTGTCGTCTGATTACTGAGCACTTAAACTCTGTCAGTGATGTAGTTAGCACAGGTGGTTTTGTAGTTGAGGTATATCCAATAAATGGTGTACTTTTTCTTTTTTTAACTCCTTGGCCTCTATATGTAGTGGTTATATCTTGTGCAACATAAAGAATTTTTTTTATCAACCTGCAGAGTCATGCCTCTGTTCTTCTGAATTTTAGTGCTCTCCAGAGCTGATGGGTTTGCTTTACTGATGCATTCCTGGGAAGATTANTTGATTTCTGGGAAAATTTTAAAAAAAAAAAAAAGGAAAAAAAAAAAAACAAAACAAAACAAAACAAAACAAAACAAATTTCCAAAATTAGCCCTGTAGCCCTATGTTCATGTATACCTGCCAGTCCTGCTGGTGTCTATTGCATTTATTTGTACTGAAATGGAATCTTAGAATAAGGTTAATGCTCAAGTGTTAAGAATGTGATTGAGTAATGTAGTGGGAGTGGGTTTGTATTCAAGACAAATGGAGAATCAGGTACACTCAGATGGTTTTGCCTGGTTTATTTGAATTAAAGGTAGGAGATTACATGAGCATTTGAATTCCGTATTTGTAAACGGTCTTTGGCTTTGTGTATAAGTTATATTTGTATAAAGCTATAAAATTGCTTTTGTGACTTTTGGTTAGAGAAAAAAGCATTTTGTTGTCTAAAGACTCCGAGTCAAGATCAGAGCCTGTTCAGTTAGAGGCTGTTTAGAAAAACTGAACACAGGTTCCACCCCCAAAGGAGACAGTCATGATGAAGGAACAAAAAATAAGGAGGGGTATCATAAAGGTGAAGTCTTGTCTGTAGGCATAGGAGTGTAGTCCACAGTCCATGATGCATTCTTCAGTGCTCTGTCCTTTACAAAATCACACATATCCCTCAAGACTAGGCAACTTCCAGCTAACTCATATTTCCACTGGGAGCCCATGATGAGCTGCTTTTTCTCATCCTCTCTTATAAAGGTTAGCACGTGCAGGTATTCTTTTACAGGCTGTATGTAGCATATGTTTTATATTGTATTTTTTTTGAGTGACATTATACTTCGTGTAGTTCTTAATTTCAAATTGTAATTTGCTTCATTAGGCATTAGGTAGATGGAATAAAAACTTAGTTGGATGATCAAATAAACATGTAATCTATTATGTACCTGGGACACAGCTAAATTTTTAACATTAATCTTTTTTCCTTTTTTCCTTAAGTAATCAGTAGCATCTGCTTTTAGGAGGTTCCCAAATTCTAGTAGATCTTGATGAAGTGCAGTTTACTTCCTCAGGTGAATGGCCCAGTTCCTCAGATTAAGTGTTCTGTTTACATGTGGAAGGCACTCCTTCAGATGCTGTACTTCCAAATAAACTTTTGCTTAGATCATATACATCTTTCAAGGTTTGTGCTTTTGTACTGTATTTTCTACATGGAAAGAAAACATTAATATGTAGAAAAAGGACTGAACCAGGAGCATTCCTGCAACATTTTTCACTTTAAAAAATAATTTAATATAACCTTTTGATTCCTCTTAGAGAGGGTTTCTAGACTGTAGCAAAATATAGAGTCTCTGTAATCCTCTTCCTCAGACCAATGCCACCCTGCCCATATCCATCTTTCTATGCCTTTATGTTTTATAAGCATTTTACCAAAGACCTGTGAGTTTACAGCAGTGTCAGTGCTGTGATACTTTTGCAGAGACCAGAAATATAGAAAAATATGCGAAAATTTGTTACTACCACCAATTTTCTGCTGCTGCCCTTCTGCTGAAGGCTGCCACTCACACAGCTTTGGGGATTACCTCTTCCAGCACCTGTGAGAACACATCAGCATTCCTCAGCTGCTTCTTTCTTCTGTAAACTTCCCAGTCTGACCATCTGGGAGCCACTCTAGCATTTGCACTCATCACCTGAGCTGAGAATGAAGCCCCTTTGTAGCTACACACTCAATACTCACAGAGTCAGACCAGATTTCTCTACTGGCTCAAGCCTGGATTTACCATAGCAAAGTCTCAGATGTCCAAATCCTTCATATAATTTAATCACAGTGCAATAACTAAACAACAAAATAACGCTCGAGCTGGGTGCCTCTGTGGAGCGGCCCTGGACAAAGAAAACCCAGGGCTTTTATACCCTTACAGTGTGACTGTGCAAAGTCTGTGGTGCTCAGCCCTGCTGTGTCTCTGAGTGTTCCACTCACCTGGCTGGGCCACAGGTCCCTGTGCCCTTGCTTATGCAGAGGCTTGGCATTTCACATCCTCTTGTCAGATACTTCCATCACCCAGAGCTCACCCTGCAGCAGCTTGCACTGCAGCTGCACACCCAGCTACCTGCATTAAATGTGTCCTTCAACATCTGTACAGTCTCAGCTTCATAGAGTGAATCTGCTTTCACTGACAGTCTACAACAGCTGCAGAACTAGGCTTGTTCTTAGAAACGACCACAACTTTAGCTAGCCCTCTTTTCAGAAACTAAATGCAGTTCCTTGGAAGTGCTTTGTGCCTGAGCACCAGTGTGGCTGTTATAGAGGTGTACAGTGAAATGTTTTGAAGTGATGGGTCTCCTTTAGAAACGTGCCATTCTGTAGAGACAGTGGTCTCATCGCCCACCATGCAAGCATTAGTTTAGATATCTCTTGCATCAGCTGTTCATCCTATCAGCCTTCATCTTTGCCTAGCAAGCTACATCACTGAGGATAAATCACAGAATCACAGGATGAGTCAGGTTGGAAGAGAGTGTAGCGGGTCATTTGGTCCAGCCTCACTGATCAAGCAGTGCACATGGCACAGGATTGTGTCCAGATGGTTGTTGAATATCTCCAGTGGGGGAAAACTCCACAGCATCTCTGGGCAGCTTTTTCCAGTGCATGGTCACCTGCACAATAAAGAAGTTCTTCCTCGTGTTCAGGAGGAACTTTCCATGCATCAGAGTCTGCCCATTGCCTGTTGTCTTATTGCTTGGCACCTCCAAGAAGAGCCTTGCTCCACCCTCCTGACATTCTCCCTTCAGATTCTTACAGACATTGATAAGATCCCCTCTCAGTCATCTCTTCTTGAGGCTGAACAGGCCCAGCTCCCTCAGAAGCTTTCCTTGTAAAAAGAGATGGTCCAGTCCCTTGATCAACTTTGTTGCCCTCTGCTGGAGCTGCTCCAGGAGCTCCATGTCTCTCTTGATCCAAGGAGCCTAGAACTGGACACAGCACTCCAAATGTGGCCTCACTAGGGCTGAGTAGAGGGGTGGGATCACCTCCCTTGAGCTGCTGGCAAAGCTCTTCCTAACGCACCCCAGGACACCACTGGCCTTGTTGACCACAAGGGCACTGCTGGCTCATGGACACCTTCTTGTTCACCAGGGCCTCCAGGTCCTTCTCTGTAGACTCAGCAGGTCAGCCCCCAGTCTGGGCTGGTGTGTGTGGTCATTCCTCCCCAGATGCAGGACCCTCTTCCAGCAGTTATGCTCTTCTCAAAACAGCTGAAAAAAGTTCTCCAAAAGCCTAGGTAAAGCTTATGTGATTTCACATGCATAAAATTAATTATTTCCTTATAATCTATTTACATGACACCTTTTTATTATTTTTTAAAAGTCTGTAACTTGGTCTTCCATTTTCCTCTTTTAACTAGCCTTTCCTAGGAGTAACTTCAATTTCTTTATGAGCCTTGCAAATGATGAACAAGTGGATAAAACAAACAATTCTCTAAGAACCCTTTTTTTGTATAATAATAAAAGTGATGCAGGAAGAGAGCACTTTTCTTCATCTTTTTCCATTTTTTGTCTGTGCTTCTGGGGCATATTATCTGGCCTGAGAAAAGCTTGTGAGAGAGAGAGAGAGAGAGAGAGAGAGTGTGTGTGTGTGTGTGTGTGTGTGTGTTTATTTATGCATAAACAAACTTATGAGTAAAATTTTGTAGGGTGTTAGTAAAATGTCTGCTTAGTTCAGTGTATCATGAAGCACAAGGCCAAAAGTGGAATGATTCTACTCCTTGAGAAAGGTGTTTGTATATAACCACATGTATCTTAGGGACATTTGATGCGTTCTGATGTTTTTTCCTTTTTCTTATGCTTGTGCAGGGTGTAATGGGGAAAAAATTCCATAATTCTTATTTTCTTCTGATGAGGCTCTGCTTCCACAAGCCATGTTGATTTCAGGCCTCCTGCTCAAGTTTGCTGAAACTGCTGTTTGCCTGAGAAAATCATAATGTTTATGAACTTGATTCCTTGTAGCTATGCATATGCAATTTGGGGTGCCTCATTTTCCGCCAATGGATTCATGGCTGCATCAGTGTCAAACCAGTGGAAGTGCGAACAGAATCAGATTTACAGGATCTTTGAACTCCTTGGTGATTAATGAAATTCTTAATTCTGAAAGTGTGACAGGAGGATAATCTTGACAATATTTCCCCCTGCTTTCTGTTGGTAGAAGGATTTGAAGGCGACAGTGGGAGCTGGGGGTCCTGACCTGTTCCATTACAGTGATTCAGACTTGTTCGGGCTGGAATCTCCCATGTAAATCCCTTCTCATTTCCCACATGCACCTGTACCTTATGCTTCTGTAGCTGGAGGAGATTGTCATGCTAGAGAGTTAAACTGTACTTCCACCACTCAGAGTCTGGCCAAGAACCAGAATATTCCCTTATTTTAAGCTAGTCCTGAAGGAACAGTGCCAATTCCCAGTGCCTTCAACATTGCTCTTGAAAGCTGGGAATTAAAAGAACTGAACTCTGTTTCTGTGCCTTAGCTTTGGCACTTATAAAATTAAGTTAGCAGCAGTTGCCTTTCTGCATTAAAGATTTTGAGACTGACTTACAAAAGAACATAACATAATTGGCAAGATGAATATCTTCTAACAGCATAGAGTGGCTGATGAATACAGGAGCGTAGTATCAGTTTTGCTGTTTTTGTTTGTTGTTTTTTCCATATAAAACCACAGTGTGGAAGGAGACAGTGCCTATACAGCAGTTCTTTCTTCTAATAATGTACTAGTAATGTGCTATATGTACCATTAGAGATAAAATGTAGTTTTTAGACAGATCTGCCAAGATGTCTGATTACACCCAAGCTCATCTCCATGGCTGAGAGTTTAGATTCCTGAATAAAAGTTAGACAGATCAATATTTACCATGATGGGCCTGGTCTTTTGTTGTTAATGGTTAGTAACATGGGTTTTTGGGTTTTTTTTTTTAGAAACTGATGGCTATACCTTTTATTATATGCATTATGACCAGCCATGCAACTGGGACTCTCAGGGCCCTTCGTGATTTGGAGTTGGTGAAAATGAGCAAGTACAAGCTGCAATTAATAAGTTGTGGAGAGACTGATTGTTGCAACTGAAATGGTGAACTGATGTAGTTACCCAAAAAAGATTGGGAAGCAGTGACCTAACTATCACCCCATGGAGAATGAGGCTGGTCTTAAATTTGTGAAATATCCCTGTTTTACAACACTGACTATAAGAAAGAATTCTGTTAAAAGTTAATGGAGGAGTTCCAATGGAACCCTATTAGATTCTTCCACCATTAAATGACTGATACAGACTTTAAATGGATATTTTAACTAGGCATTGTTATCAAAAGGACTATTGCACAAATTAAAACTGGGCCCATAATCAGTGAAGAGAAGCTGGATTTACTCCTCTGCCTTTGGCATGGGGGATTCTGTGTGTGTTTGCGTGTACAAGTAAAGGAACAGAGAAAATGGTGAAGGAGAGGAAAATGGCAGAAATAGTAATTAGAAAAGAGAAATTGAACATTTACATTTTCAGAAATATACAAAAGTTTTCCAGTGGAAGTATTATATGGGTAAAGTAGGTGAGATACACAGAGAATTTATCTATTGAGCAAATCTGGGACAAGAAAAGAATCCTAAGATTCTGCAAGCTACTGGGTGTCCTGAACTTCCATTAAATAGAGCTGAGGGGTGGGCCTGTCTCTGAAAGGGCTTGGGCATCATAAACTCTTCTAGTGTAATTCTGATCCTGGGTAGGCTGAAGCGTCTGTGAATTCTGAAAATAAGGCCATGTTTTTGCACAGCTGCAAAAAAAATGGTTTATAGTAGAGTCAATGTAAATTGATTTGGAGCTGTTCTCCCATCTCCTGCTATGATGGCAATATGAAGTGTTTATATGAAGAGTAGAGGATTTGACATTCTGTTTCAAACTCAGATGTTGGCTTGGTGTTGTGATATTTTAAAGTTTTCTTTTAAAAAGCATCAGGGAAAGAGTTTGCTGTCTGTGAAGTTAAAACCAGTGAAATTCTGGTTTCTGACATTCTTTTGCTTTCCCAGGCAGAGTGCATGCCTTTCTGTGGTGCCCCTGCCATGACCCCCTCTCTAACCTGGATAGATTACCCATGAGGGGTCATTTGGTTTCCATCCTTGTGTAGCCATGGCCATCTCATTTAAAGGGACCCTGCCACATCGTTCTTTAAGCCCCCTCTGTGATACTGTGACAGTTATATATTCTGTTAGCAGATGTCATCTTAGTTACTTCCCCATCCTTTCAGTGAGTGAAAGCTCTGTCAAAAAAACCCAAAACAGCTCAAAAGGAAAACAGAACAAGGTAGATCATTGCTGTCACTCCATGTCCCATGTGCAAACAAATGCTGTGCATATGTGGGGCAGTTGCTGTGTTTGCATAGATGTCTTTATGCAGGGGAAGTAAAAAAGTGAGGTGTTTTGCTGTTCAGCCAGAACCAGCTAAATTTGTATGGTGTTTTTAATCGTGTTTTACTTTAGAACAGTCATGGTGATACTTGTTTTTCACAAATGAGCTTTCCTTTCTTTTCCTTGTTGCTACAAGGCCCTGGATTTTACTTGTCTAAGTGCTTCCTATTGAGGTGCTTTAGTATCTCACAAAGTGCTCTTCTGGCCTACTTAAATATTGGACATTATCATGATAGATTCCTCCTGCTCCCTGATGCCTCCCAGTGTATTGCAAGTTTCTAGCAAATCTTCTGGTGCATGCTGCAGACAAAAGGAAGGTTCAAACCTGGTGATGTCCCCCTTGGAGACCCTGGCATCTGGCCTGCTTGAATGTCACTGGCTTCTAGAAAAGACTGTCAGCTATACACAAATGGTTTCAAATGCATTTTATTTGGTGACGTGGCTTATTGACCACTGGAATAAGAACATCTGAGCCTTTTCCTCTTACTTGTAGTAAAAACTTCAGACTTGGCATAAACTGCAGTTTTTTTGGAGAAGGGCAGGTCTAGATCTTTTCTCTCTAAGGCACTGAACTGGTTTAATTGAAAGAACAATTTGATTTGCTGCTGTAGCTGCTGCTACAATGAAATAGCTTGGAATGCTAGCAAATTTTTACTTCTCTCACCCAAAGCAAGGATTTAATACTGGCAGGTGAACCTGTGAAGGCTGCTATCAAATATACAGAGACAATAACTGTCTTGGAGGTGGAACTTTGTCAATATTTTTTGCCTTGGGCCAAAAAACATTCACAATAATGGAGTGCTAAAGCCCTGCTCAGAAATGTTGCAGCTAGGAAAAGGGGAATTTATTCCAAGTTTTAGAGTGCAGTATTTTGGTAGGATGTGTGGTTTCTTAATCATCCTTATGTTGAAGTATCAACCATCAAGACATCTGGGGGACACCCAAAGGTTTGCTTCTTGTTCAGTAAGAGCTGTCCTTATACTTAAGGTCATACAAAGCTGGCTACATACAAAGCTGGCCCTTAACATGCGTGTTGTCATGCGTGTTTGAACCGAAGTCTCTTCCTGTGCTCTGTAACCTGGGCAGAGGAATTATAGTGGGACAGGGGAGGGAAAATTCCAAATTACAATGCTGAGAAATTGAATAGATGTTTACAATCCTCTTTGCCTGTTTCTTTCTGAAATGATTATGAGATGATAATCATAAAATGATTGGGAGAAGAGATAATAGAAGCCTCTTGGGATTGTTCATATAATGTGAGTATTTTATAGTGTCATGAATAGCAGGCCAACTGAACTCTTATAAACTTATTTTATTAATGCACATTGATTTATAATTATAATTATTAAGCCCAGAAGTGCAGACAAATGCATGCTGTTTGGAAGCAGGTAAACAGTTAAAGAAGTAGCTCTTAGAGGCGATGGGCAAAAGCAGGCAAGAGGGAGGGAACTCTGTGCTCTGGAGTTTGCCAGCACCAAGGTTGACTTTTTCATGTCTAATGCTGTGCTAGACTATGCAAAATGCTGCATCTTCCCCCTTACCTGTATTTGAAAATGAAAATTAACAATATGAGGCCACATATCTTTTGAAAAAGTTGTTCGGTGCAGGGATCTAGGGGTTTTTGGGCACTGGTGGGACTTCTTGCACTGTGCAAGTGCAGAAAGACTTTGGTTTGGTAAGTCATGCAGGAAAATCTCTTAACTGATCCAAGCTCTGGCAGTAAACTGAACTCTAGCACTGCCAGCTTTTTAGCCATGTCTTTGATGCCAGTATATAAAAGCAGAAGTAAACAAAAAGGCACCATGTTAGCATCAGCTGTTTCAAATAATCAGCAGAAAAATACCAGTAAGAGGTGTTTTCTAAATTAAAAAACAAACAAACAAACCCCACCGTAAAACTAAAAAATACCTTCAGGCCCTGATCATTATTTTCCTTAAGTCTTTTAAGGCAGAATTAAAATAGTTTGAGATTAGGTGACTCTGTTTTCTTAAAGGCAGGAAAAGTCAACACTCTAAAACAACATTCTCTGCATGATACATTATTTTTACTGAATTCCAATACTGAATTATTTTCAAATGTAAGCTTTTACTCCGAAAGCATCATTGGAACAAGATATGTAGCTTACTGTGTATTATGTTTCAACCAGCTTAGGAAGTTCTAGCTTTCTGTAATGATCTCCAATAGTTTTGGGGTGCCCAGTCCTCATTTTGTCTGGCTTCTCATGTTGTTATTGAGGCTCTTTGTTACTGAGGTCTTTTTTTTGCAACTGTGAACCCATCTGTGTGTGTTTCTCTGATGTGGATTTGAGTCCTTGACATGTATGTATGCATGCCAGAAAGACAGTAACCTAATTTCTCAATGGTTGAGCATATGCCTTTCTCTAAGTATTGAGTATTCCCAGGGCATTTTAAAATTGTTTCTAGATTTTAAGTAATTAATTGGCCTGAAATCTGCACCATTGAATTTCAGATTTGTATTTGTAGATTGATTGCAGGAAAGGAAGATCCTGACCATGAGTGGCAGTCAGCTCTCTGATACACAGAGGAAGCTTATTCCAGAGCTCGATGGTGTTTTCCTGTGAATGAACAGGTATTATGGTGTAAGGAGCTTGGATATGTCAATCCAACAAGATTCTGGTGGCTGCTTAAGACTGTATGAGACATCTGGATGTCTTTTGGCTGTAAGTGCAGTCCCACCCAAAGAGTCAAGAAGTGCATTTTATTAGCTATCCAAGGTTTTCTACTTTAAAGATGCCTAGGTGTGTGCCACAAGTCTTTCACAATAGATCCAGTATTGTTTATTTCTTAAGTAATAGAATAGCCACTATGAATGTTGTATTTTTCTTCAGATAGGTAAAACCAAGTCATAAAATTCAGATTTTATTTTCCATTCCAGCTGCAAATTAGTGCCATGTATATGTATAATATTTTTTGTAAGCAGATGTGGGGTTAAAATAGTTTTTGCAGGTAATTTGCTTGTTTATTGTTTCCCGGCTAAGAAAGAATATTCTTACCAATATTGATGAAAAATGAGTATCCTCTGTGGTTGCATGACCTCTTGTTTTAGTATTCTAACATATTCACAGGGTTCCCTGTTTAAATAAGCTCATGTGTGTATCAGAAAAAACAAGCCCTCATGGATTTGTATTTTGCCATCCACACACTTGGTAATTTTTATGAAAAGACCAAACAGCAAAAGGCAAAGCCTTGAGGTCTCCCCTCACATTTTAGCGAAGATTTAACAGCAGGATGACATAGTGAATAAAGGCCTTCTTCTGTGATTTGCTCAGTACCTCCTATGATTTACCCTTGGTGCCAGTAAGGGCAGGCAGTATTTTGCAGAGGGTATGCATCCCATGGTAGAAGCAGGTCCTAAGAGTTTTATGAAGCACACAGTGAAACAGCAACAAAAGCTGCAATCTGAACATCCCCACACTTCTCCAAATAAAAGGAAGAAGTACATTTTATATTGTGGCCTTTGCCTTTCTGTTTGTTTGTATTTAGATTGCTATAGCTGATGTACCTGCTACTTAACCGTACGGAACAGTACCGAGTAAGTCGCTCGCCATCATCGCTGCGGAGCTGGGGACCCAGCAGGGGACTCGTTACTGTTAACTCGTGTGACTGAAACACATTCCAGTGCAGGCTGGATGAGAACTTGTTGTACCCCTGCAGTGGGCAGACAAACACTGATAATACCTGTCAGGCCCCTCTCCTTCACCTGTAACTTCACAGATTCTTCTGCCTACATTGCCATTGCCTGTATTCTGCACCAAGGAGTACATAGATGCTAAGATTGAACTATTAAAATGAAACAGTATTTGAGCTTTTCAAGCACGAAGTACCAAGTGATGAAAACACTTTTTCTGCTCATTTCCTTTAATGGTCTCCACAACCCACTCAAACTAAAATAATTGTAAAGAAATGTAACATTTTCTTTGGAACAAAGAGGTGATTTTCCTCTTTCTCCTCTCTCCTTTCACACAGACAATTTTAAACATCTAGGTCTAGACAGCTCTGATGAAAGCTGTTTCTCAAATGTTTGTGTGCCACTGATTTTACATTATTGGATCTCTTATCCTCTAACCTTGTACCTTTTTTTTTTTTTTTCAGCCTGGCTAGGGGAATAGGTGCTGGATCAAAAAGATACAAGTAGTGGGCCAAATTCTTTCCTCTCCTACACCCATTTAATTATTTATACATGAGTTTGGACCTGTTTTAGTGACTATAGAATTAGATTTTGCCTTTATCTGTTTTACTTCATGCACACAGTTTTGTCAAAGTATACTGCATTTGTGCACAGATGTTTGTTATCATAGCAGTAATTTTTCTTCTTTGCTGGTTTTGGTAGCTCTAGGAACATTTGCCTGTACAGGGACAGCTTGCTCCTGCTGTTTCTCCTGCACTTTTCCAGATACCAAGTCACATGAGAAAACAAATCACAGTGTGTTTTTGTAATACTATGTTTTGGTTAGCTACTGATGGGCTTTCCACAGGTGTTCTCTATGGGCAAAAGTGTGACTAAACTGAGGTTATCAGAGGTCATACAGAGAGGATAATGATGTCTGGCCATAATGCTAACAGTAGTAATGCTTACCTGGAACACAGTAAATGAGAATTTAGTGAGGAGTGCTCTTTGTTTGTTTAGATGTCTCTTCAGGACTGTGATTTGTCTTCTTGTTAAGACATGGCTACACTACAGAAATGTTCAAGAATTCATGTTCTCCCTGCCATTTGGTTATAGTGTCCATAAACCTTTGAGAAGCATCACTTGCCGTAAAGCCAATGGAAAACAAAGACAGAATTAAAACCCCCAAGTTCTTTCAGCAGTTCATGACTGGCTCTAACATCATCTACAAAAAGGCTCACATATTCATCGATCCAAAAGAAAGATACTTCCTTGGATAAGCAGATACATGTGCTATGACTTTCTCATGTTCAGGCAAAGATGACAGGTCTGATTTGGAACCTTTTACTTGCCTAACTGAGCTCTGCCTGTATAATCAATGGGGAAGTTAGACCTTCTTATATGGAATTAATTTCCAGGTTTCTCTTTGCTGTTATTGACAAATATTTTGTCATTAATATACAACAGTGTTTGAAATGAAATAAAATGCATGAAATTATAGCCAAGGCATTTTTTGTAAACCTTATAGCATTTTAATGTTAATCTGAAGCAATTAAAGGCCAGATCTCAAACAGATGAAAACACTCTACATCTCCAGTGTTAGAAGACAAGTTAGTTGAAAATGATTTCTGAAAAAGCCACAAGCTATTGATTGTATTATTTGTGAGCATGGTTATTTTGAGCATCTTAAATGCTATTCCGTTTTCCTGTCCTTAAAGCAAACACACAAGCAAAACCACAGACAATATGCAGGAACTTGCTGCTGCTTTCACTTGACAATGGTGTTTCATTGCCTCCTCTTTGTGGTTAGAATAACTGAGTTGAGGGTAATGGCACATCAAATAAAAGCTATGAAAGGCCATGTCTTTTGAAAAGAAAATAAAAAGTTGTAAATAGAAGACAGGACTGAAAATTAGAATGATAAATTTAAAAATAATGTGATTGAACTTTTTTCTGAAAATACAGTTGAATTTTCTGCCATTATTTAAGCTGCAGCACTATGTACAGTGACTTTATTTGGGAGAAAAAAATGCTAGGAATTTTATTCCTCTGCATTCCTATTTTTTTCCTGGCATCTTCTGATGATGTTTTTCTCTATTTTTTCTGTTATTATTTGCTAAATATATTATGACATTTTATTTACCTTGGTCGAGAGCTTTGAGACCTCTATGTGGCTTCCCCATTCTAGCAATTTCACAAATAAATCACCGATCACTGTGCACAAATACCATAGTTTACATGAAGACAGAATAATTTTTATTTGGAAGAAGCAGGTATGCTGCATAGTTGGATTACTGCATCTGTAGGTATGAGAACAGAATACACCCGCTCGTATCTTTCTTTTTAATTAGCACCAACTAGTTTTTATTAAAGCAACGTGTTACAGAGGAATTTTGGAAGTACATTGGTAGAACTGACATTATTCAATACAACATTTCATTTTATGGACATATGTTTTTTCTGCATGTGTAAAATTAGGATATGTTGTTAGTCTTTTGTTAATTTCCAGATAATTAAACATTATTATCTATTTACCAATGAATAGATGTGATCTGTTTACAATATCAGAGATGTATATAAAGCACCCAGCTATAGTTGAAGCTCTAATTAAAATACATCATTGTTTGTCATCGTTTTAAGGCGAAAATTAAAAAGCGTTGCCAAATTAATCTTCAATCAAGAGTTCATTAATTAGCTAACCTTCTGTAAATGGGCTGCAGTTTGATGACAGCTCACTAAAGGACCATTTAAATGAATTCCTGATTGTATCAATCAGACAGGGGAAAAAATTAGATTTGCGGCTCTTTTGCAGTAGCTCCTGCAAACATTTTCCCAACATTTAATGCACACAATGGATGTTAAACTATTTTAAAGTGATGAATCCTTTTTATTACTGTCCCAAACTCTGTTACTTCTTGCTGTATATCAAGAGGAAATGTATAAGGCTGCCAAGGTTTCATGATCCTGAACAGAATATTGCAGAGGAATATGCTTTATAACATAGTAATAAGCAGTTGCTTGAAATAATATCATAACTTTCCATGAGAAAAACGTTTTGAACAAATTATTGATTATATAATAGTCTTTAGTAAAATTTACTTTGCATCTGGCATGAATTTTAAAATATGAGGGCTTAAGTGGTCAGGTACTTGAGAGTTGCTTTTGTGCTGGGAACATAAAATTTCTGTACCTCTAGACTATCTGGAAATGTCTGCCATGAAAGTGACAAATTAAAGATGTTAGTGCTAGATAAGGGTATATTTCTGTGCTACTTTAGTGCACGTAGTATCTATCTAGACCCCTCATGAGGGTGAAAAAAGAACTTTAGAGTGGGTTGTAGAAGTTAACACATGATTTGGCAACTCCTTTTGTGGTATATAGGTGGGATTGCTTTAGTCGGTTTTTTTTTTTTTTTTTGCATATATATAGTCTGTATATATGCCTTTTGTGGTTCTGTGTGAACATGTGTTTTATGAAAAGTACGGTCAAAATAACAGTCTCTATTTACTCTTGCCAAAAGTTCTCCTTCTAAACTCTGCATAAACACACATTTAGTTAACATTTGGGTTGGTTATCATCTTAGTGAAATAAAATGGTTTGGCTTTTTTGGGAGGGTGGGTGCAGTTAGTCATTAGGTTCATATACTCAAAGCTCTTTAAAACAAAAGTGCTAATTAAGGCCAAGAAAGATTGAGTGTCAAAGCACTAAGTAATATATTGCATTTCGTGACATTGTAAATTTTTACAAACTCAAAAGCCATGGTGATTTTTTTCACCTATAGAAGTATTTCCATTTGTTTAGTATTACATATACTGATATTATTAACCAGTTATCTGCAATTGATGTAATATTCTCAGATATTGTAAAATACCTCCCTGCTTTGTTTAGAAGTATGTTGAAATAGAACTGAAGTTGAATTACTATTTTTCTGACCAGTGGAGAATTGTACATTTTTGTTATGATCTGCCATGAGACAATAACCTTGTCCAGCACTGTGACATCTGCTAAGACTATCCTGCCAATTAAACCAAAGAGCTGGTGTGGGGTTTTTTTCTTAGTCAAGGTGTTTATATCTAACATTTTATTCAGATACAGTAATCTAGTGTGAAGGAAAATCAGGTGGGTTTTTTTCCTGTGTGCTGATTTGCATATGCATGTCAAATCTAGTGATGCCATTTTTTATGGTATTGAGGAAAACAAAATGACCTTTACTCAAGTTCTTAAAAGTGGAAGGTTCTTATTTCTGAGTTTTCAGGTGGTGGGGGGAAGAGCCTGGAAGAGCAAGCATTTGCTGATTACGCCACTGATGCTCACAACAGTCTGATACAGTCTAATACACTAAAACTCTCTATGCTCTCCTGTTATAATTACATCTCTGCTCAAGGCTACTATAGTTAGGCTACATTAAATCTCATTGTCAGTCAGGCTGCATAAGGCTCAGGAAGCTCACGGGCTGGAGCTGGGCAATGTGATCTTCCTCAAGAGCAACTTCTCTCACTGCTACTTGCTTGTCTTCTCGCAGACTGCTGCATTACTATGTACATAATGGACACCCCTTACATAAATTATGTAACTTGATTTCTCCCCCTGTCTGACAGACACGATTTGCTTAAAAATAAATATGAGCCTGGCAATCTAGGTTGCCCATTTGCCTTTTAGCTAACTGCACATGTTATTTATCCTATTGAACTAAAAAGAAAAGCAAAAAGTCACTACTTCAGTTATCATCCAGCACAGGGCTCACATGCTGGAGGTGGGTCATGTACACTTCACATGTATGATAAAATACAGGAGCTTTCAGCAGGGCTTCTATCAAAATAATTATCTAAGCAATTATCTGTGCTATTCAGCTAACTTTTGCGTGCAATGGTGTTTCTGTGCTTTTGTGTTCGTCAACCTTACTGCTTAGTTCTCTTAGGAACTATTAGACTGACAGTTTTCAAATTGTGCAGAAAAGACAGAGAAAGAGAAAAGGGCTTTTTATAGAAAATTGTGCCTTTATTACAGATAGTTAATAAGCATTAATATAGTAAAAAATCAATGGGTTAAATGCAATTGTATGATTTTAACCAGTTCAAAAATTTTGATCCTGTGCGGGTGGCCTGCATTTTCAGAAGATCGTCTTTAAGAGTCTCAACACTGCAGTTCTTTTCCTCCCAAATGCAATGCTCTGCATGAAAGAGGAAAGAACAAGTAAACCCTGATGGCTGTGCTTGTTTGAATTTTGCAAAAACATTCCTGATCCTGTAGCTTGATACAAGCAGGAACATAAATGAACTGTTCCTGAAACGTGCACCTCAGGATAATTTTGTCATTATTATTGTTATTATTGTTATTATTGTTATTATTATTAATTTAGTAGCTTGTTGGCTTCTGTAGGTATATATCAAATTAGATATGTTTTAATTTTGGGGTCCTCAAAGGTTTGTGTTGATGAGCATAGTCTTCAGACAATAGTATTCATTCAGTTTGGTGTACAGAGAGAAGAATTAACACTAATGACTGTATACTTTTAAAAAGACAAGATCTTTTGTGTGAAGATTTGTGTTGTTCTCTGTCTTCTTTTAAGATACTGTTTACATTCTAAGAATGTTGGCTTTGTCAAGGGATAACCTTTGTATTATGCAAGGAAAACCTTACAAGGAAAAAGACAGTCTTTTATTAAAAAGTTTGCTTTTTTGTCCTGGCAGTTTTCTTTTAGTGCATCATGTTTAGGGAGAGAAGGACAGTTCATAGGTGAGAAGCTCCACTAATACATCTAGATTTAGTGGTTGTATCCTTCTTCCCAGTTACTGGCAAAGTGCTGAGAAAAGTAAACCATGTGCTTTTGTACTGTCATATTTGATTTGGACTATATTCTCACTGTTGTTTGAAGCTAACATGAAACGCAGTGTCTGCATGACCCATTTTAGCAGCCCATTATCATAATTTCACTGTCATATGGCCACTGAGTTAATGTACTTACAAATGACAGAGAAAGTGTGTTACATGACCTTAGGGTTTTCAAAAATTAAATGACGTAGGAGGTCGTATTTCAAAGAATTGTTAAAGATTAGGGTTCTGGGCAGTTGGCTTTTGGCTTTTTTCTTCTACTCACCTTAAATTGTCATAGCGTGTATCAAGAAGGTACCTTTATTTCTTGATAGACAAAAATACTAAAATACTAACTTTTTCAAGCTTTGGATTTTAGTCATTAGCCTAATAATTTTGAGTAATGTTAAGGGCTGAATGCAGTCTATTTTAATTATTTTAATTTTTTTTTTCATTGTAAATCATCCATCTTCTTGGTATAATGTAAGCTAAATTGACTCTTGTGTTGTCTCTTATTTTGCCAGGTGGGGATTTTTATTTTTCTGTTTTGTTGGTTTTTTAAAGGAATTTTGGTTTTTTAAAGGAATTTTAAAGGAATATTTTGAATGCATGAAGCAAAGCAAGTATGTTTCTTGGATTTGCTGCAATGGAGCTATCTTCTGGTTGATCATGTGATATGGTAGTACCGGGAATAATTTTGGTTTGAAAAATAACCTTTTTAACAAATGGCTTTCTTAATTTGAGTATAAACCAGATCTGAATGTGTTTCTTAATTTAAGCAAGTGACATAGGCATTTTATCAGAGCCCAATGTCCCTACACTTCCCAAATTTTATGGTGTCATGAACCTACATTGCTACAACCCACCACAGTGAGTGATTGATGTTTCTTTCATCACAGAAGGGGTTACACTGAGGGTAAACCACAATGGCTATGATATATATCCAGTATGTGAGGAAACGGCAGGAGAAACCACAAACATGTAGTCCAAGTGGCATATCCTCACCTTTTCCTCATAAAGTTTGGTATTGAAACCAACTGCCTTATCTTTCCTTTACCCTTGTGAAGTTGAGAAATCCTGTAGGCAGCACTCTGCATGAAAGGCCTCTCCAAGGCTCTCCTGCTTGAACTAGAGTTACACAAACAAACGGGTATCTTTTTTCTTCCCCTAGAAATAGACGGAAGTCTGTCTTATTGTAAAAAACCTAACCAACTGAACAAACAAAACCCCCAGCCTTTGTTGTTACCAATATATTCTCTGAAAGTGAAACTGTATGACAAGCAGAAGGAATCCCGTAATTTTACTTAGGGACTTATTTGGCAGAGCTAGAAACACAAAGTAGGACAAAGATCTCCCTAAGCTGGATCTCCTTTACCACCCACAGGCCAAGTAAGTTGTGACTCTTGAGATGAATTTGCTCATCTGGGCTTGCTCAGGTAACCTGTGGTATCTTACAGTGTTGTTGTGCGGTTCGGTGGTTGAGTTGTGTGAGCATCATTTTCACTTGGAAACCTTATCCAGGCAGAAACTGCCTTCACATAAGTGGAAATTTTGTCTCAGCAAGGACTGTAGAAGGAATCAATATTCTTCACTGAACCAGTGTTAGAAACCCTCCAGCCTCTGACCCCACTGACAAATAGTTTTATTTAAAATTACTAATTTTTGAGAAAGCTCCCAGATGTTACCATAACAGACTAATGCACCTTGAACTGGTTTGAAGATAAAATGTGATTGCCATGTATGTCTAGAAATTACTGCCTTAAATAAATTTTGGAGCTCCAGACAACCATCTTTAAAATATTATATTCTGGTTTTCTACCTATATAATTTCAAAGCAAAGCTAAATAATAATGTAACAATAGAGAAAACAATAATACCAGAATTTATTTGCTGAATTTAACATTGTAAAATTGCTTTGTTGCTTGGTTTTCTGTGGCACTAAGGGACTGTTCTCATTTTACACCCAGGCAATCCCATTGATTTCAAATACAATCTAAAGGGGTTGTCTGCTTATAATAGAGGGCAGAATTTGACTTTCATTGCTGGGTGTAAATGCTGGCAGAATTTAACTTTAAGGTCTCAATCCTGCAGGAAACCCCTAAGCACGGCTCTATTCATTAAAGAACTTAGCCACGCTTTTAACCTTAAATAAGATTCCTCTGCTCGTGCTGTTTTGCAGGGCACTTAGGCACGCACTTACATTTCGTTAATGTCAGTGCACCGAAGCACTTTGTGGCAGGATGTGAGCGCAGCCTCACGGACAGGAGCAGCTTTGACAACTTCAAAGGTGTGAGCCCCGTGGTGGGTGTACCTGGCTAGGGCGTGGTGGGACCTCCAGCCTTCATGTGCCTTGTCCCTGCTGAACTGCACTCCTTCAGCACTTGACAGAGTTCACTTGTGCTGCTTTCTGTTTGCCTGCTCCTTCTCCTTGAGTCCCAGATTTTGAAAATCCATTTGCTGCCCCTTTTGTAACTGCTATGAATTCAAGTGGTGTTTGGTTGCTCTCGCTTTAAATTTTTGTGTATGTTATTCTCCCTGCTGCCTGTGCTTTGTAAAAATAAAGCACAAGATCTAGTAGTGTTTCTAAATTCTAATGGAAGTACATAATTCTG
>VWZP01001589.1:3065147-3162060 GCA_013396995.1 Dicaeum eximium
TTCCACCGTAGTGACATCTTAGTACAGACACACACACATGCACACAGATTTGTAGCATCTGTGCCAGAATTTTGTATGAACATTTGTATATACTAATACAGAAGATTCACAAATCTTCCAGCACGCATGTTAAACTCTCACAATGTGAGATTTTGGATTCTTCTGTAAAACTCTCATGACTCAGTATTCTGGAAATGTGTCTGTAAATGATTTGGGATTTTTCATCTGCCTCTTGTTTTTCCGTAATGAGGGAGATGTGTGGCTATAGATTGTCTTTTCTATTTGCACTTTTTTTTCCCTAAGATATGAAATGTGTTCTTGTGTGCAGTGGAAATCACCCCCAGCCTGGAGTGCAGTTTGTGCAAGGTGACAGTGTGGGCTGTGAAAACTTCTGCAGCTGCTGTCTCCTGTTGGCTGGGTAAATATTAGAAGCTGTGGCAATACATCTGTTGAAGAATGGTGAACACTCACATTGTGCCACTATTGTTTAGTCACAGAGTAGGCCCTGATTTAGTGAAGAATTTTAGACCTAAACCTATTCCTATTTGTCTATGAAATAGGTATTTCAGTGAAAATTATTTCAGTATTCAATTCTTTTACTGAACTGTGATCTTCACTGCTTAGGTGTTTCTTCTGAATAAATTTATTTATTTGGAGGATTTAAAATTGGGTCTTGAAGAGCTTACTGCATTTAATTTTGAAGACTACTAAAACCAAATACAATTATTACTTTTAGTGCTTTTCAAAATAATTTATTCAATGTTGAATCCCTTTTTGAATGGAAAAGAATACCTCCGCAGAGACAGATTCCTTCAAAAGCATAGTTCCAAGGTTGTGGAAAGGTTTTATGTGAGAATATTTGTATTTTTAACCACATCCTTACATTTCAGATCTCTGTCTGCTTTTTCAAACAATGGATATGTATTTATAGTGTAAATATTCTCACTGAAGCAAACACAATGTGCTGTGCTACTCACATGTACAATATATAGCATCTCATGTCCACTTAGATTAGAATGCACAGCTTTTAACACTGCTCAAAGATGACAGTGTATCTATGGGGAAGCATTGGCATCCAGAAGGCACATTTTATAGGCAAAAAATAATAACAGCAAGACTTAATAGGAAGAAAAGAAATATAAAATGCTCCCCCTAATTTTTAGTTGTCTGGAATTTGAAGGTTTTTCCCCCTTTTACACCTTGCATTTGCCTCAGTCTGTCTAGACACTAATGAGAAGGAAGAGAAAAGCTGACGCTGTGTTCTGTAATTTCTTCTGCTTTGAATATAGTTATTGTTGAGGAGGATCATTGGTTATATCTGCTCTTGATATTTTTGTGTGGTTTTGGGACATGTAAACCAGCAGTATCTTTGCAGACGCAGGAATTTCTGGAGAAGACTGCTGAGAGTTGCTCGGTCACAGAAAGATATGTTGTCTGAAATCTGTCTGTTGATCTACATTTTGTAATTTAGAATACGAACATCTCATGCTTTTGTTTAAGGTAGAATATATTACTTTTCTCTGCAAGTAATTATAATAGGAATGTTTTCGCTGTGTTTAAAATACTGAATTTTATTTGTCAAATTTCTGTGAGAATTTTAGTAAAACGTACATGTTTTTAGACATTAACATTCTTCCTTTTGTTTGCTTCTGTGTTAGCTCTTACAGAAACCTTTTCAGTTAGAGAATTGCACTGACCTTGCAAAATACCATATGTTGAGTGTGCTGCTATTCATCTCATAAGCATTAGTAGTCTTGAATGAACAGGTATTGTCTGTATCCTATGATAACCAGAGGAGTTAAATAGACTGTTTTTTTAATTTCAGAGATAGAAATTAAATTTATTACAGATAAATTACTCTCCTTTTTGTTAAGAAGCATTATTTCTTTGTGACTTTAGATACATGTACAGACACATGGGTGTGCACATAATACAAAATCAGGGTTTTTTTAGCACTGGCTTAAATTCTGAAATCATAGAAAATCACAGTTCTGGCCATTTGTACATTCTTAACCCTTATATTGCAGTATATGTTGGTAAGGGAGTGAACTCAATCATGTAGTAGTTTCACCAAAACCAAAGAGTAGGAGAAGTGAGTAAAAGATGGGTATTTCACCCTGACAGTTGGTTTCTTTGCTTTGGCAGTTTAACATGTAGTTGTAACTTTGCTTTGGCATGGACCTTACATGTAGTTGTAATGTTTCTTGTGTGTTTAGCTCCTTTTTATTTTTATGATAGAGTGCAAAAGTATGAGAATAGAGAAAACGCCATCTTAAGTGAATAAAGAAAAGTGAATAAATGAAAAATGAAACACATGGCAGTGGATCATTAAACGTTCTACTTAAGCAGACATATAGGTGGTTATATATAGCAATTATAAAAATATGTATTTATGTAATTTAGAATTAAGTAAAGAGATGTAAGTAAATAATTCATATGGATCCTTACAAAATGCTGTAGCAACTACAGGAACATCCAGCATCTTAAAACAGTTTTTTGCACCTAGTTATTAAAAATACTGATGTGAAAATTAGAGAAAAGTGGCATAGTTGCACTGTGGTTAGTGAGAAGAAAGCTGTTCATAAAAGCTCAAAATGTGTATCCTTTCAGTTTTTAGCTTGTATTTTTTTGGTTTTGTTTTTTTTTTAATAAAAATGCCAGATGGTAACTGCCCTTTGTTGTGCATTTTAGGTCTCAGAGAAGTTTATTTTCTATTTAAAAATAATTTCAAAATTAGAAACCATATTCTTCTTTAGCTGTTCTTTGCTTTTCTGAAACTTAAAAATGTGTTCTCTTTTGCCATTAGAAATTACTGCAAACAGGAGTGTTGAATGAGAGAGCTAAGACTGCAGCTGTGGGAGTGTGTATTCTGCGTGTGTACCTAGAGTTCAGAACTGCAGCGGTCCTACCATCCTACAGCAGCATTGCTGCAGGACAGGGAAGCTGACTGCCTGCTGAATTCTCTTACTACTTCTGCATTCTATTCTTCATTTTATGGAAAAAATGCCTCTTGGAGAATATTTTCATCTGGTTTTACAATGCTTTTCTGGCATCTTCTGGCCTTTGACACCAGGATTATTTCCAAATTTTATTTATTGTGCATGGTACTTGCCTGTCCTTTTAAACATACTGGAAAACACTTGAGGCTGATTTATCTGTTTGGGCCCTGATTAGAACTTTTTTAACAGCTAAAAGGTCAAATTATCATCTGGAAATATTGACTTTTAGGGGCCAGGTGAAAAATGCAATCGGCGTCTTAAGGTACAGTACAACCCTAGTACTAAATGGAGTATTTTCCTACTTCACCTTAAAAGATCAGGCTGAAGCAGTTAGGGGCTGCATTAAGACTGAATTGCAAAGGTGAATACATAATGCAGTACTGACCGTAATATGTTTCAAAGAGTATTCATATTACAATGAAAGAAGATTCTTTTTATTTTTCAGAAAAGACATTTCAGAATATGTTAGCAACTGTGTACAAAAAGAAGCTCGACTTGTACTTATGCTCCCCCCAGTTGCAGAAGACCTCAGCTTTGTTAACATAATAATACGTATTTTCTTCATACCGCATAGGAGCAGAAGTGCCTCTTTTCTGGCTTTCTTTCAGTGTTGTGCCACGAAAGGACACAGGACACGTTTCAGCATCACTTGCTGCAGAGTTCACCTGACAAGGAGGCAGTTTTTTATTCAGTAACTGAAAATTGTTCATAATCCGTATTTTCTACTTTGGCATTTTTATAAATTATCTACATTCCATTGGCATTGTGATTTTTTTTAAGCTTCTTTTACAAAACTGGAGGGAAATGTGTATGACTATGTTTTCTGCTTTGCAATGAAAGTGTACATTTATCACTTAGGTACATGTAAGTCACTTCTGTGAATTGAGCCCTTGGAGTAAATGTGTTTTGATGTAATGGCCATCTGCTCATGAATATCACATTTGCTAGTTTAACAAATAGTTTGATATAGATAAACACATAGTTTGGTGAGATCATATAGTTTCACAGATAGCAATGCAATAGCGAAGTTTCATGTTTTCCATAAGCCAATAATCAAGCTGCAGTGGAGATCTCAAAGTTTTTGTTTGTTGCTTTAAGAAATTAATCTCTACCATTTACTTTTAGCTTCTGACTGCTTTTTTTCAAAATGGTAAATGCAGGACCCACATCAGATCATAACAAGAGGCAAACTACATCCTATCCATTTCAGAAAGCAATCAGTCTTGCTTCTCTTTTCACCTTTCAAAAATGAAAGCTGCTCTGTTCTCAGATGGATGCAGTACAGCCAGACACCGGGAGACCCTGGGAACAGCTGACCTGACACTCTTGCCCTGTATGGCTTCATTAGAATCAGGTATCAGTGACACAGAAATGGCCCCTGAAGCTGTAGCTAAAGTCAGTTTGCAAGAAAAGACAGAACTGACAAGATAGAGTTGGTCAAGTCAGTGATTCTGAGTGTCATGGTCTGAGGGATGCAGGTCAGCTGCAACGTGTTACACATACATATGTAGTGCAGTAAATATAGCTCAGTACCAGGCCATTTTTTAAGTTGATAAAAACTAGTTTAGTAGGCTCTTTGTTTGATTTTAGTTTTGATATCATGGTATTTACTGTGGTCCTGGCACATATTTTACTGCTGAAGTCAAAGTTTATTCTTCAGTATCACCGATATCAAACTGTAACCATGACAGAATATGTGGATTTATAGGAGGAGTATGTGAGTGATGGTGAGTTTGGGTTTTGGATATATCTTCAAAATTTGTCTTCATGGTTACTGTTTTTAGTGCAGGAGAGCCATGTAAAATGTGAGCGTTCAATAACATTGTCTTGTTCCCCCCATGTCCCCTCCTGTATTTTAGCATATGTTCCTGAGGAAGAATTGAAAGCAGCAGAAATAGATGAAGACAGCGTGGAAGATGATGGGCTGTCTCTGGACATCCAGGAGAATGAGTATTTGTGCAATGAAGAAGCGGAGATCAAAGAGGCTCAAAGCTACCAGAACTCCCCAGTCAGCACTGCAACTAATCAGGATGCAGGCTATGGTTCGCCGTTTAGTGAAAACAGCGATCAGCTGGCCCATTTCAAAAGCACTTCCTCTAAAGAAGAGAAAGAGGATCCTCAGTGCACAGACAATGTTTCCTATCCACAGGACAGCTTGGCACAAATAAAAGCTGTATATGCAAATTTGCTTTCAGAGACTTGCTGGTCCAGTTTAGCTTTGGACTTAAAGAAATCCAATCCAACCACCAGCAACAACGGAATCAGCCAGAATGAAAACACGACCAGTACTGACGCCAATGCCAATTCCCAGAGTACTTGTACTACCAGTACCAACACTAGTACCAGTACAACCACCAGTAGTACTAGTAATAGTAACAGTAACAGTGGTGGCTCAGGTTACGACTGGCACCAAGCTGCGTTAGCTAAAACTCTGCAGCAGACCTCGTCGTATGGACTTCTCCCAGAGCCGAGTCTCTTCAGCACAGTCCAGCTTTACCGGCAGAACAATAAACTCTATGGGTCTGTGTTCACCGGTGCCAGCAAGTTCCGATGCAAAGACTGCAGTGCAGCCTACGACACGCTGGTGGAGCTGACAGTGCACATGAATGAAACTGGACATTACCGTGATGACAACAGAGACAAGGAAGCTGATAAGACCAAGCGGTGGTCAAAGCCTAGGAAACGATCGCTTATGGAAATGGAAGGCAAAGAGGATGCCCAGAAGGTGCTGAAATGCATGTACTGTGGGCATTCGTTTGAGTCTTTGCAAGACCTCAGCGTCCATATGATAAAAACAAAGCATTACCAGAAAGTGCCTCTGAAGGAGCCAGTACCAGCCATCACCAAATTGGTCCCTTCTACCAAAAAGCGAGCACTTCAGGACTTGGCTTCGCCTTGTTCACCTGAGCCAACAGGGATCACGGCAGAAGCTTCAATGGGTGAGTCTGCAAAGGATCAGAAAACTGCCAACCCCTACGTGACTCCGAACAACCGCTATGGCTATCAAAATGGTGCTAGCTACACTTGGCAGTTTGAGGCACGCAAAGCCCAAATACTGAAATGCATGGAATGTGGGAGTTCCCATGATACTTTGCAGCAGCTCACTGCTCACATGATGGTCACTGGTCATTTCTTGAAGGTGACCAATTCTGCTTCCAAAAAAGGCAAACAGCTAGTGTTGGACCCAGTGGTGGAGGAGAAAATACAGTCTATACCTCTTCCACCCACTACCCATACAAGGCTACCAGCCTCCAACATTAAAAAGCAGCCTGATTCTCCAGCGGGCTCCACAAACTCGGAGGAAAAGAAAGACTTAGAGAAGGAAAAGCTGGTGGTCACTGAAACAGAGAAAAAGATTAAAGAAGAGAGTGAGGACTCTACAGAGAAATTTGAGCCAACAACTTTGTATCAATACCTCAGAGAGGAGGACCTAGATGATAGTCCTAAAGGTGGAATAGACATATTGAAATCACTGGAGAACACAGTGACAACAGCCATCAGCAAAGCCCAGAATGGAGCCCCTTCCTGGGGAGGATATCCCAGTATCCATGCAGCTTACCAGCTCCCGGGAACAGTAAAACCCCTTCAGCCCACGGTGCAGAGTGTTCAAATGCAGCCGTCCTACGCAAGCAGCGTGAAATCGCTGTCGTCAGAACACAACGCGCTCATCCATTCCCCAGGCAATCTCACACCCCCACCTCAGAAGAGCAATGTATCTGCTATGGAGGAGCTAGTGGAGAAAGTTACAGGTAAAATCAATGTGAAGAAGGAAGAGAAGCCTTTGGAGAAGGAGAAAAGTTCTCCAGTTAAACCCGTGTCACCTGCTGCTAAAGAAAACAAGGACTTCCCAAAAGCAGAAGAAATTAATAACAAACAGCAGCCAAAGAAGAGCTCTGAGTCTGAAGTTCAGAAGGTCAAAAAGGATAGTCCAGCAGAAGCACATACGCCAAATGGTACAGAGCCACTTAAAACAAAGGTTGCAAATGGCTGTAACAATTTAGGAATTATCACAGATCATTCACCTGAGCCATCCTTCATTAATCCATTGAGTGCTTTACAGTCCATTATGAATACCCACTTAGGCAAAATTTCTAAGCCGGTAAGCCCCTCTCTGGACCCTTTGGCTATGCTGTACAAAATTAGTAACAGCATGTTGGACAAACCCATTTACCCAACCACTCCAGTCAAGCAGGCTGATGCTATTGACCGGTATTACTATGAGAACAGCGATCAACCTATTGATTTAACTAAGTCCAAAAACAAGCCTCTTGTTTCCAGTGTGGCTGACTCTGCCTCGTCCCCGCTGAGGGAGAGCGCCCTACTGGATATTTCCGATATGGTGAAGAACCTCACAGGGCGTTTGACACCCAAGTCTTCAACTCCCTCTACCGTGTCAGAGAAGTCTGATGCTGATGGGAGCAGTTTTGAGGAAGCTCTGGATGAACTGTCGCCAGTACACAAGAGGAAGGGTAGGCAGTCCAACTGGAACCCTCAGCATCTTCTGATCCTTCAAGCCCAGTTTGCTTCCAGCTTGAGGGAGACCCCAGAAGGCAAATACATTATGTCGGACCTAGGTCCACAAGAGCGGGTACACATCTCTAAGTTTACTGGTCTTTCCATGACCACAATTAGCCACTGGCTGGCCAATGTGAAGTATCAGTTAAGGAGGACAGGTGGAACTAAATTTTTAAAGAACTTGGACACAGGACATCCTGTTTTCTTTTGCAATGATTGTGCCTCTCAGTTCAGGACTGCTTCTACATACATAAGTCACTTAGAGACACACCTAGGGTTTAGTTTGAAGGATCTGTCAAAGTTGCCACTTAATCAGATTCAAGAACAGCAGAATGTTTCAAAAGTCCTCACAAACAAGACTTTGGGCTCACTTGGAATTGCCGAGGAGGACTTAGGCTCCACATTCCAATGTAAGCTCTGTAACCGAACTTTTGCAAGCAAGCATGCAGTCAAACTGCACCTTAGTAAAACACATGGCAAGTCCCCAGAGGACCATCTGATCTATGTAACTGAGTTAGAAAAACAATAGCGTCCAGGTAAGCAGCCAGGTATGCAAGTGACCACAGGAACATTGCACTAAACTTCTTCATAGTACTGCACTAGGCCTGACCTGAGCCTCTGAAATCAGTCTTACTTTTGTTGCTGAACTGCCTATCTGGACCTTGGTTTTTCTTACACTTATTTTGTAGTTATATTTATATGCTCTTTGTCTGATCTGTGCATGGTTATTTTTTTGTTTCTGTTTTTATTTTTTGTGAGTCAAAGTCTAACCTTTATTTTCAACATCTGTCCTTGATGTTAAGCTATCTTTTGTAGAATATAGTGGGAGACACTATTGAGAGACATTAATTTAGCCGTAAAGAAAGACACAAAGAACAATGATAAAGAGACATCCTAAAATTACAAAGTTGCCATGACAATAAAGGTCACAGAACCTGGTAGTGTCAAGTTTTAACCCTCTGAGAACTGTTACAGCATTTCTGTGCCTTTCCCAGTGACTAAATAAGTAAATAAGGAAAAACAAAACAAAACAAAAGGCTTAAAGGCATTTCATTCAAATAAAAGCTGTGTCGGAAGCAGGATTTTTTTTTTTTTTAATGAATGAGCTTCCTTTTTTTTTTTTTTAATGCAGAACTGGTTTGTGAAGATATTGTGCATGCAGTCCTTGGAAGAAGGAGAGCTGTGTAGTACTCAAGGGGTTAGGGAGCCACAACTGTATAAGTTAAATAATAATTTTAAAAAAAGCAAACCAATTTGCCACTATGCCCAAACCCTCTGGATGCTGAGAATTGCCACTTTTTGGCAAAAGAAAAAAAAAAAGTATGCAAGCTGTTATTTAAAACAAATGTAAAAAATGCTCTTTTCTTTCCTTTATTTTTTTTTTCTGTAAAATACTGCAGTTTATAGTTATTTACAAATGTTAAGCTTTGGTACAAGCTGACCTTTCTATAGTGTGCTGCATTGGTAAATGAAAACAAAAAAAATGGGGCAAATGTTGGATTCTGTTCCTTGTAAATTGCCAGCATCAGCTTAAAAAAATACATGTTACATATCGTACCATTTTAAACTGTTCAACTTTCTTTGTACCTTCTGGCTGTATGCTTTCTCTTTTAACTTTTTATATTGTCATTTTATATTCAATTTCTGTGTATATAATGTAAAACCACACTTTTTGAATAAAATTTAGTTCCTGCAGCTTGATATAAATAGAGGAATTTTACTGGCACCTGCATCTTTCCAGATGCATGTACTTAAAGGAACTATCTGACAAAAAAATAAATAAATAAAAATAAAGCAAGCAATGCACTATGAATTATACATTTTGATGTTTTATCATTAATATTGTACAGTACATTTTGGTTCACACAATTAAATCCACTGTTTTCTCAAGTGTAAAATAAACCCACATGCAGTTCTTGATTTACATATATTGTCATGTCGTCATTATATTGCCTTTGAGGTGCTACTCCAGCTATAAGAGGCATCGTTTATATAATCAACCAGCGAAAATCTATTTGAAATCATCTCTCGTGATCTGTGTGCTCGCTCGAAGCCGTGGTGCTGGTAACCTCTCAGAAGAGATCTGCAGCAGGTACTCACTGCAAAAGGTTCTGAGCCAGAGCAGTGAGGGGCATCCTGCTCCTCGCTGGGGTACAAGAGAGGCCGCAAGGGTTTGGCCGGGTTAATTTCCTTGTGCCGTGTGACTGTACCTGTAGCCATTTTCTGTGTGTGTTCAAAGGCCATCTCCTCCCTCCCTCCCTCCCTTCCTCCCTCCCTTCTCTGGTGAAGCACCTTTTGATTTCACCAGTTCCACAGTCAGAGGCTGTGGCTCCTGCCCCTGCAGTCTGTTGGATGCTGCGGTGCCGCCTCTCTGGCAGCGGTGAAGACCTCAGAGGTTTGACACCAGTTTTTACTTACAGTACAAGGAGGCAGACCTATGTTTCTCTGTACTTTTTAAATATTGCATTTTGAGGTAAGCTGAGTGCTATCATATCAGGTGTTTCCCTTAATCTTTATTTCTGTTCTGTTGAATGCAGATGTCATTTAGAATGTAAAAGAGAGCTGTCAGAGCCTTCACTTCTCTATCTCCTGAGTGCTTTGACAGTTACAGTGTATGAAAGCCTGGGATCTGCTATCCATTACACTTTTTGGATGGGCTATTAAATATGAGGACCTAGAGGGGTTTGCTTTCACGAGGTATTAGTGATACTATTGTGTTATATATACTTCTGTGTACGTATCTGTATTTCTGTTTCTTCCTCTTGGTTCTTCTGAAAGTAATTTAAATGTAAGATCTTTGCTTCCAAATACAGCATGGTTCAGCATTTAATCTTTTCTTTAGCTACAGCTCCAGTTGTATCCATGCAGTGTTCTGTTCCCTGTAAAAGCCTATCAGGTCCAGGTCAGCTACATTTACACGGTGTTTCTAAGTAGTGCAGGAAAGTGCCATGAGGGTTTTTTAAAATGTCCCTTACTTTCTTCACTGCTAACTACCTATGTCCTTCAGGGGATCTAGCCATTTAGACATTTCAGTTCAATTACTGGATGATTATGTGCTTTGGGCCCAAGGGGTGGTGAGGAAGAAAAACAGTCAGGCCTATGGCCATAATACAGAGTCCTTAAATAATAACCCTTTGAAGTTTTGTTTACTTTCCCACAGGCCTGCAAACATGTGATTATAAAATATGCTGTAGTACATTGCAGTAGTGTGTGAAAAGGTTGAAAGGGAGAAATAATAGTTCTAAAGTGGGTTTGAATCTAATGTAAATCCATTAAAACTGATTTTGAAACACGGCATGTAAAGTGAGTTCTCAACACCAGGTGACTCCCTCGAGAGGTGTTTATGACATTGCTAAATCCGTTCAGTTCTGATAGCTTCAGAATTGGACAATCACTCATCATCTGTGCCACTGTCTGAAGAAAGTCCATTTAGAATAAACCAGCAGCTTTACCTGGTGACTATGCTGATGTAACACTTTCTATGACTGAAATATGGAGTAGATAAAAATTGGAGGGCTCTGATGGTTCACCTGCTTAAGAAAATGAAGTACAGTGACAGTACTATCTTTGTTATTTGGATTTTTCCCGCTTTTGAATATTGTATTTCGGAAAAAATTCCTTTTTAAAAAAGAAATTGCACAGTCCAAAATGGAGTTATTCTTTTTCCCAGAATTTTTTTCCAAGTTTATTTCTTCTTCTTTATTTTTACAAGATTGCAACAAAAGTAAGTTTGTGCTATTCTACAAGTAGCTTCTAAAGCTATTGGATGGAGGAGACCACATAGCCTTTCAGGATTAATCTTGAAGAAAATACACCTAGGATCTTTAAACCCCATCATAGCCTGTATAGCTTGATGTATGTAAAATCCAGTGTGTCTTATGCTTTCCAGAGATGTATAAAGCTCATTATTTTTCAGCGTTACATTGCTGGTGTTCATACCTTTGCTTGTATCTGTTCTCAGAGCCAAAGATCTTGGTTTGCTTATTTTCGCAGGTTTGATTTCTGCTTCGGTGCATTTTTATGTGTTGCTGTTTCAAAGCTGCTGCAAACCACTGGAAATTTGGGAGATCTGTGTACTGACAACATTAGTCCTGAATGAAATACCTTTTTTTTTTTTTTNTATTCACAAATGTCTTCTGCAACATAACTTTGTTGCAGCTTTTTCTGGATGGTTACACTAGTAATAATGACGCCAAATATAATCTATCCTTCTCATGGAAGCCACTAAAATGCAACTGCAATTAAGCATAAAGGCATAAAATATACATATTATGTTAGACTAATCAAGGCACAGTGCATCAGCTTTCACTTGCATTTTCCAAAGCCATCTCAGATTTGAGTGTGTGATATTCTTTAAATAATATGGCAGGGGTCCTGGTTAGGAGACCTCCAAGGAGAGGCCAGTTTCCATGCAGAGTGTTCTTGCAGCTCCATAGGTGTTGGTCTCCTGGCTGATGCAGTATTGAGTTACTCTCCCAGCATGAAAGCAGCAGGAACTGGGATTCCACCATCTGTTCACTGAAATTTAAAAGCAGGGTCCTTTTCAGTCCGTGGATGAGAACAGAATGCTAACCCAAATTTACTGGCCAGATACTAATCTCTATAATATGATACTTCCAAATTTTTGTTTTCCCCACTCTTCTGATTGAGTTCCTTCTCATAATGTTTCATGTGGCTTTGTCCAGTTTCTCTTCATCACTATGTGTACTCAGCTTCATCCTACAGGTAGGTGGAGAGACCACATTTTGGGATGAAAGATGCTAAGTAGAAGGTGAAGTCATAGCTAAGTGAAAATATCAATATCCAAAATTGGATGAATTGTAAAAAAGGAGAACATTTTACAAGTGTAAGATGATGCAGATTACCTGAGATTAGTATAATTTATGAAATGTCCTTCTTTATCACACATCTTCATTAGCTCTGTTTTTTGACTGGTGATATAGCAAAACTGATTTTAGAATAGTTTAGCACCAGAAGGTCAGGACTGTGAACACTGATACATGGCTAGGGGACCTAGTTATTTTCAGACAACCAATATTAGAATATGCAATGATTATAAAAGCTGTAGACCTTCTCACTGGGAATGAGAAGCTCAAGTTACTCTGTTGTGAAGATCCCTTATTTTTAAACACCTCTACAGTGCTGTCCAGTGACCTGCTGAATCAGGGTCAGTGCGGTCAAAATGCATCTAGTAAGATTTATTCTAACTACTGCAGGTGTTACCTAGGTTTTTTTCCCTCCCTGTGAAAAATAAAAAGTTTAAATTTGATTAGTTATACCCAGGTTATCCGGATTTGAATAGTTTTTACTTCTGAATAAACTTCTTAGTGTAAAACATTCAGTGAAAATTAATTGTTAAAATTATTAGTTTTTTTAAAAGAAGTATTTCTCAGACTAAAGTGTTCAGGGCACAATGCGTTGACCATCACTACAGCATGAATCTGAACCAATTTAATATAGTGAGAGCATACTGTATTTCAGTCCAGAGTGGTTGTGTCAGCATTGTCTGAAGTTGCAGGCTCAGGCCTGACAGGTTCCTGACCAGGCTTGTCAGATGTAAGACGCCTGTGGTTAAATGCCACATGGTCACTTGAGGAAGGAGGGTTGGAGTCCAGTGCCGATTCATTTGCTCCAAACAGCGTACATGAGGAAATCTTAGAGGCTCGTGGGACACATCAGGCTGTGCCAGGCCAACCTTCATGGTCATGCAGGTGGAAGTCACCTCTCTTGGTACGCATGACAACTTGTGCAAAGCCACCTCTTTAAGACTGTATACAAACTGAAGTTTGTGTTAGAGCTTGTCACAAACCAGTAAACTGGAATGTCACCTGTATTTCTTACCCAAAAATGACAGCCATGATGGTGAAATCCAGAAAGCAGCATGCTACAAGTCACGTAGTCAGAAATAATGCCCAAAGCTCATGACCAGCAGCTAGAGGTGTAGCCACTCGAGCATGCTCTTGGGCACAGTTCCTTACTCCCCAGAACACTTATCATCACAACAAGTAGTTGAGTTCCGTGCAATATGATCTGGGATGGAAGATTCAATAGCTAAGAGCAAGCAGTTTCTTTCAAATAAGTTCACTAGTGGACTGATAGGTGCTAAATCAGTTTGGCAAAACATATTAACCTGCCAGCTGGCACTTCAGTTTCGTTATATCATACTGTCTATCACCATGGTCAGAACCCATTCACCCCTTGACTTTCCTTTCAGTGAGGTTTGGATACTCAAGACTGAGCAGTGATGAGACCAAATATCAGTCCTGGTGAATTACTTTAAATTATTAGGTTTTGTATTTTTGAATGGCAGGATGGATTGCTTTATCTTGGCAATGGGCGTTGTCCTCAGATACAGACAGATTGGATCAGATACCATTTGCCCCATTCTGCAGCTAGTGGACCATTGCTGTAAAGTCCTGAATATGGTCTCTAGAAGTGAAACCCAGCTGGGAAAAAAAAGATTTCTGCCATTTTTTCCTCTTTTTCCCAGGAACTGCACAGTGTGTTGGGACATGCAAAGAAACTGCGGTTTACCCTGAGCATTTCTGAGGAGCAGTGTTCTGTCAAAACTAACTGCCTTCTTCAAGTCCTGGTTAGGCTTAGTTTATCACTGCACAGTTCCAACGTGTAACATCTTATTTGTTGTCATGGAAGCACTGCTACAGCTTCAGTGTCAAGAACATCATCCTCTCCACACTCTCCGCCCAGCCTCCAGCGTAACAAGGGAAACTGGTAGAGTGGCTCTGCAAGTCACTATTGCTCTGCAGGGAGTTGGAGGGTGGACTGGGAGGGACAGGAACAGGATAGCAATGGATTTTTATCTTGATGAAGTTTTATGAAGTTTTCAGAAATGTCTGGTCGTTCGTACGTCTCTTCACTCTGGCTTAACCCACTATGTATGGCAATACAAGAAGTGGCTCTTGAAATTGCTGACATTTGGCTTCAGGGTCTTTGACATCTAATTTCTTAGTACTTACAAAGGTGAAAAAGTTGTGTGGTAGGTCACTTCTGTTCATTTCATGTTCCAGGTGGAACTAGACCCGTTGTAGGTAGGATGTGAGATTCATTAATGGCTTTTCTCATTGGTAAGTGACTGATATAAGTCACTCCCTGGGCATTTTCATTCTGGAGTTTTTTTCTCAATTTAGACCAAAGTACTTGGGAAGCAATTTAAGCCAAACTGGAAAAAGCCACTTTTATTCTCTAATAAGAAAATCTGCCCAGGGCTGCTGTGGCAAGGAACCTGTGTAATGCTACCAGTGTAACTGTAAAGGTTTAACTGGAAAATTCTGCCAGTAAACAAGCTTTAGGTTTATTAATATGCAAATGCTGTCTCTAAAAAACACTTGGAGGCTCAGATACTGTCCACAACTGGTATATTACTTCATAGTCCAAGGTCAAATGCACTCAGCATGTTTGCAGTGGGCATGCTGTATTAACAATTACATATAGTAGTATCTGAGTGTGTAGCTTGATGATAAAGTGTGCTTCAGGAAGGCACTGTATAGCACTGTGTGTCTTTATGTTCAGTTCAAGGGAGAGTTGTGTTGTTAGCTGTCTCTAAAGTACTACCTTGCTAAAGTTTGTAGCATTTAGCATTAACTGTCTGTTATTTCTTGTCACCACTTTTCTTTGGCGGGATAATGTGAAAAAGTAGATAGCTTTGCTCTAAAAAAGGCAGCAGGTCTAGACTTAACATTGCACAGGGATATCCTCCGCCCAAGTTTTAAGGGTTGGTGAGTGTCACATTTCACATTTTTAAGTGTGCTTTGACAACTGGGAGTCTGGAAAAGTGCAAAGAAGAAATAGGACTTAGGAATGATGAAGAATGGAGTTCAATGATCAGCAGCCATCAGATGGGTAAAAGCAGCACAAAAAAAGAATTGGAGCTTGGACATCCACTGTGAGGAGAAGGACAAGGTGGGGAAAAGAAATAATAGAAGAATAATTGCTATTAGCAAGAGCAGATGTCAGGGATTGTCAAAGCTAGGACTGAGAGGGGTGAAAAGGCAAAGGCTGGATGGCCTGTTTGCCTGTTAGGAGACAAAAGGAGACCTAGCAAGGTAAAGCTCAAAGGGGCTCTGTGCTGGGAGATATAAGCATGGCTGAGTGATGTTTGGGAACCTCTCTGACCTCCTGCAAAAAACATGGAATGAAGCTGAATTTGTCTCAAGGTTTTGTAGTGGACAGCTGAAATATTTAATGTAAAGACTTCACAGCATTTTCTGTTCAAAAGCTGGAGGGTCAGGAAGAAGGAGACGAGATAAGGATGGAAGCCTGAGCAGTTTGAGTGAAGTATGATGATGAGGGCTCTTGCTGTTGCTTACGATGGGGAGAGGAGCAGAGAGGAAAGCTTTGCATGGGGAAAAAACTTAATGGTTGTTTTGTTGCTGCTGGTTGGTTTTGTCCCCCACTTCTGTGTTTCTAAGAGCAATAACTATCAAATTTGTATTGTAACAGCAATCAGAGTCCAAGGGCCTGAGTATGCTGGTTTCTGTAAAATCACACGCTAACAGAAGCTGCCACCTCATTTAAGACAAGGCATAAGAAGGGAGTGTAAAAGCCATCAGAAACAGGGGAGAAGATGGTGCAATTTCATAGGCTACGCATGTACATAAATCGAGCGCTTGTGAGTCATTTAATTTTTAAAGACTTTATAATAGATGTGCTGCAGTCTCCACTGGCCATCCACCTAGCTGCTCGCAGTTGGCAACTTCACTATTGATATCTGGGCATCATTTTAAGTGAGCACTTAAGGTTGAGTATCAAGGGAAGGTATTTATAGTTTCAGCAGAGTGGGTTGATAGCTATTCCAGCCCCAGATGGGAATTGGGTTACATGACAGATCAGGCTGCCTTCCAATTTTATCCAATAGTAGCGATAAGGGGAGGGGGGAGGGAGGACAGCTGCAACCGTATAGTCCTTCTAGGGTTAAAGATCCTAATGCTTTAAAGAGAATGTCTAAAAGAAAATTTCTTTCTGAAATAATTTATGGAAATGCCGTGCTCCCTTTGAAGGTTCCATGTCACTGCATGGCACTACGCAATGTTCTCTTTCTTCACCTGTCAGGCAAGGACCACCTCGAAGAGTCTCACTGCTGATTACTAGTTAATTGTCATTAATAAGTGACAACTGACATTATGGGGGCTTAATGCAGAGAGAACAGAAAAGAGCCACAGATATTCTAATGAGCTGACTCCTACGTGCCCTCTATTGTTGTCGAAAATGAGGAGCTGTCGTCATTGTTCAGGAGATGGGCTTCAATTGCTCTGGAAAAATATTCTCTTTTAATTTCTTTATGCATAGATAATTCCTGGTGCACTCTCTCTCCCTCTCTCCGTCTGTCTCTCCTGCTCTTTCTTTCTCTCTCATACACACAGACACACACATACCTTTCTGTGAACACAGTGAAAACTTCCACTGATGATATAAAATATGTATTAAGATACAGTAAAGCTTTTTAAAGTATTTTGATCTAGGCATGCACGTATGCAAGCATATATGTACACACATACATACAGACTATCTACATATAAATGCAAATCACCAAGATGTTTATTTAATTTTTAAAACTCAGGAAAGAAATGGGCACAGACAACTCCCTGAAGGAAAGGAACCAAAAGGAGATGGTCAAGCCTATAGGATGTACAAAGTCAAGATTGAGGACTGTTCTGTTCCTAGCATGAGGAGTTTTGAAGTGACGGCAATGAGCAAAAACAGATTTCAGATACAGGTACCTAAAATTAGGTTCTTGCTCCTTATTTAAATAGTAGCTTAATGACTTAATGATTTTCAAAACTGTCAAACAGGCAGGAGCTCCCTGGGAGGCGGTGGTGGCTGCGGATGCTCAACACTGCCTGCTGAAAGTCAAAACCATTCTTTGCACACTTTCAGGAAATCTCAGCCAGCAGAGGGCCAGAAATTTGGGGGAGATTATTTAATGAGGCGTCAAACTCCTGGTAGCATTTCCTGAAAAGTAGGAGTTCTGCTTACACTAGACAAGCATGATCAATGCAGGATAAGCTTACTTCTATGCAATGCCAGATGAATTATATGCATACACATACAAGAGTCTCTCTACCTTTGCAGTTTAGGGATAAGCAGGGTTCTGAGGGTGCAGCTGACAACCATAACCAGGAACCTTTCCAGAAGTTGGGAAATCACCCATGATTCTTGAGGTAAAAATTTAGGTGAAACAAACAGAAGCCAGAGGTGTTAGGGTGATGCCCACTTCTCCTACCAATTTTGGAGCAACACAATCACCTGTATGAAATCTCTTAAGTATGGACAGTACTTGAGGTCTAAATTTTAGAAGAGGAATTTCCTATTTTTACCAATAAATATCCAAGAGTTTCCATTCTGCAACAATAGATTGCATGTCTGTACTGCCCTGTAACATTTAAGGCCGTTTGGGTTTGCCTGAGAAATGGCTTATGCAGTGTCTTTCAACTACCTGCACAAAGGGGAGAGCCCATCATTTTATGGGGAATTCCATTTTGATTGCATAGCTTGAGTTTAAAACTCAAGACTTACAGGAAAGAAAATGAAAATGAGATGCCTCTCATATTGCGCTCGCAGTGAAGACATTCATTAGCATTCTCTGTCTTTCTGCCTGCCAAGGCCCAAACAAAAGATAGTCTGGAACAATGGCCTGAAATGAGGAGCACAACCAAAGCAGCCGTGCAGGAAGCCTGCTGCTTCCCAAGGTTTGGGGTCCTGGAGCCAATATATAGTGCCCTGAGCAGATGTGTGGAAGTGGAAAATGCCGCAAATGACAGTAGGTAATTATTTTTTTTTTTTTATGCTGGGCTTCCCACTGTGAAGTCAACAGATACCATGTCTTACATTGCCATAGTGCAACTTGATGGGTCCTAATTCCCAGCTCTGTATGTGACTTTGGATATGACCTCTCTGTGACTGAATCTACCCGTCTTTTAAAGAGATGAGATAATGCCTGTGTGGCAGAGAAGACACATGCTGTAATCCGTGGTGAGAGTTTGTAATACTGCGTAGAAAGCACTTCTTGACATTGCAAGTGTCTTTTCAGTTACTGCACTGTCTTTAAAATTTCCTTTTGGAGAAGGCAGTTGAAAAGATCACAGTCCAAGCCATTTCACTTCCTGAGGCAAGAGGTCAGCTTGCTGCTCTTTGTGGTGATCCTCTACCTTCGTATCCTCTGGGTTAGGAAGCTCCCCACTGCCCACCACCAAGCTCTGTCTAGGGTCACAGCTGCCAGGGCAGTTTCATATCCAAATCTATCACAAGAGTTTTTACTGTCCTCATAATTCTTCCCTTCTTGCTTCCTTTCTAGTCATAATAAAACAGTTTTGGCAGCTTCTGGAACTTCTCTGCCTGCTGGACCCCAGCAAATCTGATACTAGATACTAGTGATGTCAGCTGAAGTTAGTATGTTGAGTGGAGTGGGTAAAAGTTGGGGTCCTTGATAGACTCTGTTTAAATAAAGCTGGGTGGTTTTTTTGCTTTTAATACCATTTATCTTACGAATGCTACTGGAATGTAGGAAGAACTGATAGAGTGATTACTGAATTGACTTGTTCCTTTTTTCATTGTCAGTCCTGAAGCATAGAGTTGAAAATTTTGCTCTGCCCTATGTACTTCTCCCTCCCAACTGAAAGTCATTAACATTATTTACATTGCATCTATGTAGTAGAGACTGTCACTCAAGACTTCCTAGACATTTTAGCAAACACTTCCAAATGACTGGGACTCTGTCTGTGGTATTCTTCTTTCAATAATTTACAATCATTAAAATGACATCAGACTATCTCCAGTTCTGGCATTCTTTCTGGTCGCTGTCTCTCAGATGTCTACGTGGGATGAAGGTAAAGCTGGCTCGGCGATGATGGATGTCCCTTGCAGAAAGTGGTTTAGAACAACCCAGGACACACAACAAAGCCAGAACTGGAGATAGTCTTATCTCACATTTGGAGCTGTAAATTATTTAGGGGAGTGCTCCAGCTCCAGGAAACTGAGGTTACAGCAAATATTAAGCTTCCTGTATGGCTATTTTTCTTGTGTCAGGTGATGTGGCACAGTTTATTCATAGGCATTCAGGGGCCATGGAAATAATCAGCAAATGAGGAAAATATTTCATTTTCTGTTGCTATTTCTCATGTCAGATTTCTAGAGAACTAAGGCTTGAGGTTCAGGGCCCTTTGCATTGAATTCAGATCCATAAAAATCCTCTTGATGGCTGGAAGATACTGCGCCAAATTAATAGATGCACTGTCAATAGAGATTGCTGTGACTTCACAAAATGTTTCAAGTAACTACATATCATTTATAGATAATCACATGCAAGATGCTCCAATCCAGTGACTCTTAATAAATAGCTAACTCAAGAAACAACACGATGAAGTTGCAATGCATGAAGTGCTCAGTGATAGCTTGTGCAGTCTATCTTGCTTCAGTTGGCATTGAAAGCTTAAACATGTTCCCTTCCTTCCCCACACATGCTTGCTTGGTACATAAAATATACATGAAAAAAAGCTGGAAGAACAGATACTTATATGCCCAGCAGATACCAAGAGGAAATTTCTGATTTATCTTGGAGGGGGCTGCTTCAAGCAATAACAGCATGAGAGGGAATCTCTCCTACCATCCAAGGCCAGCATCAGGGAAGAAGGAGCCTCTTCACAGGGCAGGGCAGGGCAGGAGCTCCTTTAGCCCCTCTAAATTCCATACTTCTCTGCTACCCATCCCAACAGCTCTACAGAGTAAACTAAAGCTGCTCTTTCCCTCTCCCCCTTCCCCAAGGCAGCAGTGAAGTCTCCAAAGACACGCATTTGCTCCCTGAGGAACAGGCACTTGCCATCTCTCCTAGAGGGGCCCAATGCCTCCAGGACCCTTCAGTCACTGCAGAGCATGTGGACAGCCCCCATCCATGAAGGAAGCACAATATCCTGCCTCCTTTGCTAACTGACACAAAGACAAGGAAGAATAAGAAGGAAGAAGGAAATTTGATTATTCACGTCAAAGCATTAATTTTTTGAATTTGGAGGTGGAAAAAGTGTGGCTTTTGTTCCAATAACAACTCTTGCCTTTAGTTTCTTTTTAACATTACCCTGATGGTAAGTAGGTAAAAAGTCATACTCATTTGTGAAAAAGCATTTTTTGCATAGTGTATATAGCAATATCAGGAGATAGGGGTAGAATTTCAAAGTGGTACTTTTCTTTGGTTCTTTCCTTTTCAATAGCTGTTGTTTTGATTACTCTGTGCCTTAGGCTATCATTAGAATCTTTTTGTGTGTGGAAGTATTAAGTCCATAAATATGAAAATAAGCCTGTAATTGACCCATGGACTGAATTTATTTCCATTAGATTCTTCTGCTAGTATAAAAAGCACAAACTGGAAGAGTGATATTTATGTGCATATGAAGCTCCCCAGCTCTGATGGTATATCATCTATTTGATAACAAGGTTATGCTCTTAAAGGGACTACTCAGCAAGAGAGGGTGGGGAAAACAGGTGTCTTATTTTAGTTTTGAAAGCAAAATTGGGTACAGCCATAAAATACATACACAGCACATAGCATTATTTTGATTAATCGGACTGCTAGAGAACAGCTCGTAATGAAAGCTGATCAGCACGTCCCAATCAGTCTCATTAGGTTCCTCTGCAGACACCTGGAGAAAGGCAGCCAGCAGAGGGTACTTTGAAGGCAAGAGGAGCTGAGTGATCCAGCACAGAAAACACCGGGGCTGCCACACCTGCTTGTGTGCTGTCATGGAGCTTTACGGCACGCGGGGAGGTTTCTCAGCTAAATGGGACATAAAGCTCAGCTGCCTTCTGGGGAGGCCGTGTGCTGTGCCCTATGCATCATGTGTAATATTCCAGTTGTTTCCTCTGTTTGTGGCCACAGCTGTAGTTCTGCTGAGCTGCTACATAAAGTTTTCCAGGGATGCTGTTGGTTTTTTTCCTTCTGGATTTTTCCACCTTCCCACTGTGTGAAGGGACCATATGGCACAGCTATTACATCAGGACCTGCAGGCAATTCCCACTCAGGCAGTATAGCAGAGCAGGGCTGCATGTCGAAGAAGAAAATGAAGGAGGGAGGGAGGGGAGAAGGTGGGCGAGATTAGTTCCAAGAACAAAAATCACAGAAAATTCAGGGCTTGTGTCGTGAGACAGGCAACTCCCCCTCACCCCCATGAGCCCTGTTATCGTCTGCCACAGCCTGCTCTCTCCAAGATGCAGGTACAGTTTGTCACCAAGGTCAGCTTTGCAGCTCACTGGCTCCTCAGTGCCCTGGCCTTGCTCAGGGAGTAACTTTGGGCAGCCTCCTTCCTCTGGCTGCAATTGGGAAGGTTTATGGAAAGGCACGGCATAGAAGGGATATATGTGTTCCTAGAAAATTTACACCCCCATTCCCTCCAAACCTCTCTTTTTTTTTTTTCCTCATATGCCAGGGACTGACCAATAATATAGGCCAAAATTGGAATCATACAATTAAACAAAGTATAATTGAGATATTGAGGTTTTGTTTGTCTGACTTCAATCTAAATTTGTATCAAGGGGGTTAAAAGTGGAGAGGTCTTTCAACAGCCTTCCCATTTGTTTCTCCTAGTAGCTGTGGTGACCATTATTAGCACTGCTTTGAATTAATGGTCAATTGTCCTATCATAGCTTAAGAAATATGATGGGCTGTGAGACCAATCCCAAATAAGATTCTGAGTACATAACACATCTAATTAAAAAGAAAGGAATTAAATGGTGGCAAATAAAATTGGTACCTTATCTCTAGCCAGTGCTGTAAAAAAATAGACAGGGCTCTTGATTGTGGAGCTTTTCCTCCTTTGAGCAGGAGTTCTCTGTGGTACAGGTTATAAGGATGACCCTACAAAAATTACCGGGAATATCGTTATGTCTTTGGCCACGTGTTTCTCTCCAAGTGAGACTTTCTTGAAGTTATGTGGATTCTCATTACTTCAGAGGGAAAAGTGTCTGTGTACTCACATCTGCGTGTAGTACACGTTTCTTCTTCATGGATGCAGTCCATTCACAAATGATGTTCAACTAGTATTGAGAGGGAGGAGTACCTTCAGCATTGCTGACTTTTTGCACTTCTTGGAAGATAAATAATAAGCTTATAAGATTATAAGACTGGCTGGATGTTGACAGCATCTTTTTTGTTTTTAAATGTTGGGTGGTATTGTGACCAAGTGTAAAGAAATCACTGCTCCATTTTATAGACCTCAGAGTCTGCCTGGCACCTGTGGGCTTCAACTACACCCATCAGCAACCCAGCACTGGAGCCCTCTCAACTCCAGATCAGGGCAGGGTGTGACAGATCAGCAGGCTGGGTGGGTGTGCTCCTGGCCACAGTGGGCACCTGAACATCCAGACCTGTAACCAGGCACGGGGCTGTACTAATATAAATGGTGTGTGAACAGCATCCACAAAGCTCTTGTGGATGTTCAAGCTGTCAGAGCAAAGTGGCTTGTTAGTGCACAGCAACTTCGGGTTTTGTTGACAGTCACAATTTCATTGCAAAATTTGCAATACCTGGCATTGTTATTCATGTCCTAGTGCCTGTAGCCAGGTGATTAGGGAAGACACACATGTAAGTGAAGTTTCTAGCCCTTAGATTTGCTGATAAAAGTTTTAAGATGTCACCCTAAAGCTTAGTTGCAGTGAAGAAAATCAATCCTCTTTTCAAAGTCTCACAGTTATTGCCAGGCATTTGTTGGTTACTTATTTTCAAACTATTGTTTCAATTCATAATGCTCCTGCACTGGTCTCAGTTCATCATGCTAGAGTCATGACCAAATGGTTATTTGGATGCAGTACAGCCAGCATCACAAGAGGGACACCAAGGGGGTGAGAGCAGGAAACAGTCTTCACGAAAAACCAGCAAAATCAGTGGAGTCAAGACCTTCCCTTTTATTGGTTACACCCCAGGGAAAAGGGAGGCACAAAAATGTGCTGAAACCACTGGAAGGTCTCCAGCACTTACACCACAGCAGAGACAATGGCACATTTCTGGGCAGGGAGAGAAGCCAGGGGAAGACTCACCTGCAGTCAGCAATGGAGAAAGGGCAATCACAGATATTGCAGCCCTGATGGTGGGGAAGGGACATGCCCTCTCAGTGGCTGCCAGCACCAAGGTGCGAGGAGAAGCCACAAGTGATTTGCTGGGTCACTCTGCATTGCTCCTCTGAGACTGGTGATGGAGCACAAGAACAAGAGTGGGAGCTGGAGTGGTCTGTACACAGTTAGCTTTCTACAGCAAGGGGCACCATGGTCAGCACTGAGTGGAAGAAGTAGCCATAGAATTCCCATTAACAATAACATGACTGCGTTTGTGAGCTCTATTCACTGTACTGAAAATTTACCCCTAAGGGTCCACATAAATTTGAGCTGTTGACCGTGTGAAATGTTCTTTTATGGGCAATAAGGACACTGAGAGGCAAATACATGTTTTCCTAAGCTCTGGCCACATACCAGTATTTGTCTGCATAATTCTTCCATTTTTCTTCCCATATTCTTCATACAATGCACACATTACTTATAGAAAGCAGGCAAAAAATGGCTTTAACAACAGCATACTTTGTTATTAAATTAGGCCTTGGAACTATAATTCCCCATCTCTGTATTTTGATGAGAAACCCTCTACAATGTTATCAAACTAATATATTGTAGCAAATGTTATATCTTCTGTCTCTGCCATGTATAATATGAACTGTATGAGAAAGAGCTAACTTGCTAGAGAAATTTTTTTCTCTCTCTATTTCTAAGAAACAAACAGTTTACTGGCAGGTCGAGTATTCATGCTGCTGAATCTTACCTTTTATTTGATTATGTAAATGGAGAGGGACTATACTCTGGTTCATCTTGGCAAAATTTAATTTGTAGTTGATGCCTAAAACTTTTGAAACTACCCCCACAAGATTAGCAATTGTCAATAATGCTGTGTATTCTCACTCCCTCTCTTTCTCTACCACTTTTTTTCTTTCAATTTCTCTCCCCACCCCTCCCTCGCCCTTTTTTTTTTTCCTTGTGATGTTATCAGGCTGTCTTTCAAATAACTAGAGCAGAGTTTTGCAAAGGAGGTATATATCCTCTCAGCAGACACTTTCAGCATTTTGAACTCTAGGATCGTAAACAATGGACATGAGTATATTTTAAAATGAAACTTGGAGTAATTTATCTTAATTTAAAACTGACTATTCCTGCTCCAGCTCTTTTTGCTTTTCTCTTGGAATACTACACATATAAATCTTCAGACAATCTCCTGGTGATTCATATTAATACACTTGGGGAAATGGTTTGGATTCAAAACAAATGTTCTCACAAATGTAGTTATCTCATCCTCATCATTTCCTAGATCTTCAAATCCAGCTGGTTTAACTGTTTAACACCAGAAATCAGTAATGGATTTTCCCTGAAATGCTTGGGAGTGGCAGTCTGGATCCAGAGAGGAGAGTTGTCTTCCCACATTCACCTGAGGGAATCCTCAGGTCCTTCACTGCATCCACCAAAGGGACCCACAGTGGTGTCTGCAGGCATGGGGAGAGCAGGAATGGCAGGAGTTACAGCAGGCATTCCCAGGACACTTGGGGTTTGCTTATCTTGTGGGGTTATTCCTTTCAGTAGCCCCAGACCAATGTACAGTAGCAGCAGAGGAGTGAGGTAGTGAGCAGTTAGGGAGCCTAAACCCACGCTGCAGCAGGACTGACCTCCTAGAAGAGTAATTTTCAGTTTCCTTGACTAACACCTTTCTTGTTTCCCTGGTGTTTTTTTTTTTTTATTTTCCTGTTTGTCTTCACTTGAGAGGAAAATAATGCAGAATGTGCTTCTTCTTGCTAAGACAACTTGTGGTGCACTAGACAAGCTGACCACACATATACAACTGCTGACCAGGATATCTGTTTTATCCTGAATCTGGAGAGGACTTTGGAAAGCATCAGCCTGCCTTTATTTCTTTTGCTTTTCCTTTCACACCCTGCACTGTTCTGTCCATAACAAACCCAGAAATCACATGTTCTGGAACAGTGCAACAACAAGGTGTGCACACGATCTCAGTCTGTATAAACCCTTTTACTTGAAAATTAAACTTTAATTGAAAAATAGGTCTCTGAAGAAATCCCCAGCCAGTGTCTGCCCAATTACAGCAATGTAGCTGTTACAATGGAAAGCTGTTAAGGTTAGCTGCAGTCCGTGTGGTATGTGGAATATGTTTCAGATTTAACATCAGCATTCAAGGCCATGACTATGTTTTGATGCTCCAAGCAGGAGATTTTATGCATTTAACATCAATTTTATGCATTATAGATCTTGCTGTACCTGAGCACGGAAGTAACCATATGATTCTGTGTTATTCATCCTGAATTAACTGTGAACAAAATATTTGTATCAACTATTCATACAGTGACTGCTTTCGTTATGTGTCTCTAGGAAGCAACTAAGTGACTCGGTGTCTTATTTGATTGGCTTTTAAGCAGAAGGCTTTACAGGTGCTATAAGCCACGAAAAGAAAGTGCTTGGTCTGGTAGCCTCCCTGACAAAACCCCACATTACTGCTCACATCAGTGTGGTGGAGGCAGTTTCATCTGTGATCTCTTGTTTGTCTCTTGAGCGAAATGAAGCTAACATGCTGAGAGCTGTCTTCGGCTAGTCACACTTTGGCATGTATGTGTGGGTTGTTTTTGTGGTCATAAAATTTTGAGTGGTGTAGAGCAGAGAGTGTGTTAGAATGATACCTGATAACAATGCTGCATCTTTACGATGTGTCAGGCACTGTCTGATAAATCCTCTTGCTTACCTTTCTCTTCCTCAGGATGTTTTAACTTCCAGAGGAAACGCTGATTTTTAATGTAGAGGTGGGGGTGCAACCACCCAGCATGTGCCAGGAGCAATGTCATACCCCGAATTAAAACAATCCATAAGGTAAGCAGGGGCTGTAGCAATGTGGGAGCTTTTCAAAACAACCGTAGGCACCTTTTTTACATTTTGCTATTTCCAGGCCAGTTGGAAATTAACAAAAAAAACCACACCAAACCAAAACAAAAAAAACCCCAAACAATTTAGTCATCAGCACCTGAATGTTCAGGGCACTTCCCAGCCTCACCCCCCTGAAATTTCCCAAGATTTTAATATGCATATTTAGATAGCTCCATCACTGCTGCTCCGAAGTGGCTGTTACAATATTGATGTTGTTTTACACAGTCAGTTGTAAGTTATAGTCCAAAGGAAAGGTTTAGGGCAAGATATAAAAACAGGATGTAGCTGAGTGATTTAGAAGGAAGAAGGGAGGAACTTCCAGGAAATGGCTTTGCTTTGCTCCTTTGTAGGAGCAAAAGGAGGCAAAGACTGAGTCCAAAGGTGAAGATCAGAGCAGGAGAAATATGAGTGGGTAGGAAAGTAGGCACATTTTTGATCAGAAGGGTTGTGAAAATATTGTCCACAATTAGTTTGGGGCCACAAAGATTGTCTTTCAAAGCTGCTCATTCTGTGAAGAAAACCAGTTGCCACAGTGTGCAGGCGACCTGCTGGATGGATGAATGGAAAACAGCTCAGTGATGGTGATGCAGGATCACAGAAATAACCTTACTTCCTGCTATGGGTAGAAGGATGTGTTCAGGTCCAATCACAGGTTAGGGAGTGAGTAAATTGGACTATCCCTCAGCTCTGCTGTTTATGTCTGGGAAATTCTTCAGTTTCTAATTCTTTCCTATTCACAACAAGCAAAAGCCCCCCTTGCTCTCACACTGGCTGAACACTTTCCAGCTTTAATGCCACCCTAATGCTCGGCTGTATGCTGTAGCAGGTCCACTTGTGGTGGTCACAGCTCCCTTTGGACTTACAAGGACATGAAAGAAAAACATAGCCTGAGCCTTTTCAGTAAGATGAGTCTCATAGACAAAGAGCCAGCATGGGAGTCACCTTAGATACAATCCTCCAGCCCCTTTTTGGTCTGCTGGAGGTGTTTTGGAGTAATGTGCTCCTCTGTTGATTCCTTCTTCTATAAGATAGGCAGGAATGCTTTTTTCAGAGGGAAGTGACAAAGAAAATTATTATTCTTTCTTTTCCAAAGTACTTGTAAAAGGGTTCTTTCTTAATGCTGAGGTGTGTGCTTTTAGAACTTTGGAATTTTAGATGTACAAGAGCAGAACAGGTACTTTCATTGGGAGGGAGGTCATGATTGCTCAGGAAGTGCAAAGGCTGTTTTTTCCACACCACGTCTGCAGTGCTCTCAGAACGTCAGAAGTGGAGCTGCGTGTATCTGGAGTTTTCCAGCCATCCACATGTGCACGTCGATGCTGCTGACTTGTCTCTCATCTTCTCCCTCCATATTCCTGCCAAGCGGAAATGTCTTGCAGTTGTCTCATCCACGGATCAGTCCATGCTGTAGGTTTCCAGCACAAAGCAATCTGTGACAGGCTGTGCGGTGCGATCACTGCAGGCAGCCTGACTTCACATTAAATGCAATTCTTTCCATAATTCTTGTTGCTTATTAACGCGTTGGAGGCCTGATCCTGATTCCTTTGAAGGCGGTGACACAGCTCCCACTGAACATAGCGGGAGGTGAAGGGCAGCCTTTGCTGCTTGACAAAAACAAAACGTTATGGTGCTGGAGTTGCTTGAGAAACATAAATACAGCGATCCTTAAAAGTGGCATTTTCTTCTTCCCCCTAAGTTTCTCTTTTTAAAGCTATACCTCCTAATTATGGTGTAATTTTAAAAAACTATGGAGCTGTTCTCTCCTGGGCCTGCATCTTGCAATCCTGGCGCATGGCCCCCCGCACACACAGCTGGGCAGGTGGTGTCTCCGTGGTCAATGGCTGTGCATGGAGTCTGGCTGCCTTCTCTGGTGCCACCACGAGAGAGCTGCACCTCTGCCCTCTCTCCTCGGCATCCCCTTCATCCCTGAGTACCCCCAGCCCTCCTTTGCACCCCTGGGGTTTGCTTTTTGGGTGGGCAGCGTGCCTGCCTGGTGTTGCAATCCCCTCCTGCAAGCAGAACTGGGGCTGTAACTTGAGCGAGCCCAGAGCCCCAAAAGCTGCCTGCCTGCCTCGCTTGGGTTTCAGCCTGCCACCACCTCACCTATCGAGCTAAATTTCCCATTACAACTTGAATTTAAATATTCTAATAAATTTGTTTTAGAAACTCTTACAGCTCCCTTGTGCCATTTGCAGGGAAACACTCTCTGGGTTTTTTTCTGGGAGATGGAGATTTCTTTGTGCTTGGGGTGACTGATTGAATTTTACCTGCGCTAAATTATATTTGCACATTCTAGTAATTGCAAAGGGCCACACAGAGAAACAAAGCATTGACTGCCGTTGTACTGGGATTTCCCAGATGTATAATTTCAAATTGATATGAAAAAAACCCTTGCAATGCATTAATAATAGCAGAAAATGTAACTCGGTTGGCCAACGGTGAACAGAGGCTTTTTTTCTGAGCTGCAAAACAAGCTATAGACCTCAGGTGACTAGCATTTATTGTTAGAATGGGTTTTCTATCGCATTCCTTCTGAAATATGAAATAAAGATTTATACTGAGCAACTTTGTTGTATATAACAGATCTGGATCATACCTGGGAAGCAATGTGGGTTTTTTTTTTTTTTTTTAAAGGGAAAGCAAAAGGCTTTTGTCTAATTTAAAGGCACTTTTTGGTTATTCAGTCTTCTGGTAGGTCACCTGTCCTTTTTCCACAGCTCAATATTATCTCGTGGTTGGAATTATGACATTGAAAAAGAAATCTTTGGCAAACAGCACATACTTTTCAAGTTATGTCAGAATGAGAGGGAATGATACTCAATGAAGATACCAGTGGGGTACTTACATATTTATTAATAAAGCATGAAGATTAGTCTTTTTAAAGATGTAGGCTTTTTAAAAGTGTCAGTTTTCCCAGTCTCCACAAAATCAAAGGAGGCCAAAAGGTCTTATATATATTTAATGATAATAATTATACATCTAAGACGTGTTATAATAAAGTGTTAGATGCATATAGCTCTGCCTGGCTAACTGTAAGGTGGTCTCTCATGGGCCTGGAGCATAGGTATATGTTGAGCATAAATAATTCACTGAAATTATGCCAGGGGAAGAAGGTGCTGGCTTGGACAGAAATGGACACAAAAATTATGAGCATATCAGTCTAAAGAGGAGCCTCAATGTCTGGCAAACAGTGGTGGTGCTTTCTAAAGGAGGAGAGGTCACTAGCAAACCTTAGCCTTGGGATATCACTGCTTTGGGCATTGGATTTGCACCCTGGTGTGGCCAGTCTCTGTCCTCATGGAGCACACTATAAGCAGCTGCTGAACTTCTCTTTTACGGACATTCCTGGTGCGAATTGCCAGCCTGCATCACATCACTGCCTTCCTCCCTGGAGTTTGTACAGCCAACACTGCAGCCTGGCTGATGGGATGTTTTCCAGGACCCAGTCTGAAAGGCTGCCCTAAGGGGTGTGACCACTCCTGCCCGCTGCAGATTTCCAAAAGTGGCCACTTTGGAAACACCTGCTGTGCAGCAGGTCTCAGGGGCCGATGGCTGCTGCTGCTCTAGTGCAGCCAGGGCTGAGCTGGATCTCTGTTTCTCAAGAAGGGTATGCTCTGCTCTCTTGAGCTGTGTTGTATCTTTCTAGCACACCAGAATACTACCAGAAACCATAACAAAACTCTATTATCACCCCTATTTTTAACACTGTGAGCAATTTTAACTGGAAGCCACCTCCTTGTCTGTGCCGTATAAGCACTTCTGCCTTTCCACTCAAATGCTGGGAGTACACAGCTCAACTATCGCTGCCTTCATGCTTTTGCAAATTTTAATGCATTATTAATAATTTTGTAACATATTTCTTCAAGCTCTTTAGCAGAAAATGTTATTTCAGTGATGCCTCTGATAAGAGTCTTAGTCACCATGTGCACTATTTCCAAGCTACCACACAACCTGAGCTTTTAATTTGTTCCCCCTGTTCAAACACAGGAAGGACCTTCTGAGAATAATATTCCTCATTATCTGATTGCTTTTGTGAATCGTTTCCTGCGTTTCTAGGTATGCTTATCATCATATCATAGACAGTACAGATGGGAGACCTATTAACTAATCTAGTGCATGCTCCCCCTCTTACCCTCACGATGAGACATCATTTAATTTGTGGAACATATTCCAGTCCAGATAAATCCATATTTGTGCTTTGGAAAAAACCAAACCCAACAATGCCAGGAAAAAAAACCCCACCAAAAAAAAAAAAAAATCCCCACCAATATAGATGTTTCCATAGTTGCTGAAGAAAGCAATCTGTCACTAGTCTCAGGTCACCTCTGCCTATCCACAAATGCCTTGGCAAAAGCAGGGTCCAGGAAGGTGACCAGGGGAGATGGTGGGTGGAGTAAGAGGGTCTTGCTTCCTCTTTGTCTTTGCTGTAGGGTGCATGAGGAAAAAGACCCAATTAGCTGAAAACTGCTAGCAGGTAAATGATCCTTACTGTGGGCCCAGAAGCTGCCAGATGATGGTGTAAGGAGATGCTGAGAGGTAGTCGCAAAAGGACCTGAGAAGAAAAGGAGATTGACAATTTTTGACTGAAAACGTGTTTGTTGAAAAATAGTGAGCTGACAAAACTGAAATACTTCAGAATAACATTTCAACTTCTTCAGAACGTCCTGATTTTTCATAAAAATGTGAAATAGAAAATGCCTGTATAATTTTCTGCAAGTGTTAACATTTTTGCAATTGACAAATCAATTTTTTTCTCTCAATTTTATAATTGGATCCTATTTTATTTCCACCAAAATTCTGAAGAGGTAAAAACAGAAAAAGTGTGTGGGAGGAAACGATGCTGGCACTTTTTTCTCCTTTTTTTTTAATACATTCTTTCTGGGAAAAAAAAAGGATAAAAAGATGGGGAGTATAATTATTGCCTCATGCTCTCCCCCAGGAAAAAGAAAAAAAAAGAAAAGCTTTGTACCTTTATATTTCAAAATGTTGTGTTCAGACACTGCACAAAGATGCTCAAGCAGGACTAAAATCTTTTGTTTCTTTTTAATACCACGTATTCATGTACATATTGGTATGTATTATATGCAATCTAATAAGTATATGCAGTCCTTAATAGTGGCAGAGACAAATTGCCTCATGAATGGTTTTTTAAATCCCATCTTCTATTGAAGAGGAGTGAAGAGGATTTCATCTGCCCTCCTCAGAAAGTGACGGAGAGGCAAAAATGCCCCAGTGCCCTGGGGCTGCTTGCAGGGTGCCCAGTGAGCTCTCCCCCCAGGAATGGCCAGTGTCAGACTAGCAGAAAAACTCTGTGGGGTTGGGGTGATATTTATGCCATTCAGGCAGTTACCAGGGTGAGAGTCCATCTCTGTGTCTGTAATGTGTGAGCTGAGGCAGTGTCAGGAGGAGGGCAGTGGGATGGGTTGGTTGAGATGGCAGCACTTTTGCTACACTGGGTGCTGTTGCTTGGTAAGGAAGCAAAAAAGGATTAAAAAATTCATACTGGTGAAGTCTGGCCACTCCGTGCTTCATGAGAGAGGATTCCTTCTTAAGGCCAATGCTGCAACATCTTCAATTCATAACAGGGAGAAAAACCTGTCATTTTTGAGGTGTATTTTTCTTTCTGGAAGCTTCAGAGTTCCATATTTCAGACAAATGAACCATTTTTAACAACCTGGTGCACGATCCTGCAGATTCTATACATGGTGGCCACAGAGCTGATGAAAGGAAAAGGGTGCTGGGCTATCACTGTGTTTCTCCAGCTCTAAGCATTTTGTCACATCTAGTCTGCTCCAGTGAATCAGTTTTTGTAGTCAGGGGACAAAGGGGAGCTGTCAGTCTCAGATAACTGGCTTTGCTATATCTTAAAGGGTAGTGCCCATTTATTCTGTCTTGTCTGTGGCTCAAAAGCCCACCTGCAGACCTTTCCCTGCTCTCTGCTGACATCTCTGGATGCCCGTGTGCTATTTCCCTTGTGGATGTGCTTCCTGCTCTTTCATTAGCAGTGCAGAACCCATTTCCACACACCCCATGTCCACACTGCCAGCCTGGTGTGGGCAGCTTGGCCACAGATCAGCCAAGGCCAGGGTGATCCCCAGGGATGTTGAGCATTGCCAGGGCAGTGAGGAGCCCTGGGTGGCCCTGGCAGGATCACCCCAGGATGGGGCAGTGGGTGGCATCCAGCTCCAGCAGTGCCATGGCATGGTGGGGACACGGGGAACAGCTTGGTACAGAGCAGAGGGGTGGACAGGCAGGCAGTGCTCCAAGGGGTGGGAGGGAAATCTCCCACTAAGCAAGAAATGTTTTGTTGTGAAATAGCATTTCCCAGATGCAGATGATAGATAAAATGATATTTCTAAACTATATTTATCTCTGGTGATGCCTTCTTCTAGGTCAGGGGAAAAATGCGTATAGCAAGGATAAAGGGAGGACAAGGGGGAAAGAGAAGGGAAAACAGTGCCAGTCGTGAGGCTTAGCCTGCAAATCTCTGTGGCTGGCAGTGACTACTGCAGAAACAGCTACAGTGAGAATACATTGCACTTTTTTGTTGACTTTTCAGTTTTTTAATTACCAGCAAGTTGGTAATGGCATGCAGAATCAGATTCTGCTTCCTTTCACACTCCAGACACTCATGTTTTGACCACAGGGCCATAAAATTATCAAAGGAAAATATTATTGGCTGTAACCACCTCAGTAATATTTTTACAACTCCTGATTGACCACAAATCTATATTTAATAAGAAAAACAAAGCAAACACACACCCCATTCACTTAAGCTAGTGCTATACATTTAACTGGGGAAACACATTCATTTTATAGGGAGGCAGGAATTGCAGACTGTGCCTAGGAAAATATGCTTATTATAGCCATGACTGGAAAAAAAAAAATTTCCTTTTTAGGTATTTTCATAAGTTGTCTCAGACTTTATCAGCTCAACTGGCCTCCTGATAAATTATTGCAAATATTGAACTCTACATACTCATTGTAGTGGCACATTAGAGAGAAGGTTTTATGTTTTGAGTATCTTACACAACATAATTCAGAAATTAAGTCTTGACTGGCTTAAAAATCACCTCTTCAGGGATTTCGATTCCCAAGGAAGCATAATACAGCTTGAAAGAGTCTTGTCTTCTCCTCTCAGGTTTCAAGACAGGGAGGTCCTTTTCATGCTTCTAGAGAGCTGTTAAGGAAAACCAAGATAGCTTTGAATATTGAGGGGAACACTTGCAGCCACTGGGAAGATACTCTGAGGTAGAGCAGTGACTTATGGCTTCTGTCAGGACCTTCAAAAGAAAATATATTCCCTGCAGAATTAGCCTGGATGCTGACCTGCTTGGTTCCCACTCAATCCACTACAGGCACTTGGGTCTGTAGCGGGTGCAGCCTTGATGATCTCAAGTGGCAAGAGCTGGAGTGTCCGTGGGGGTGTTGTACTGCAAGGTGTGGGACCTCTCTGGGTCTGGGTGCAGGAAAGCTCCCTGCTGCTGGCATGCCCACCTGATGGCATGCCTGCCATGCCTGCCCCTTTCTCCTGCTGACACCAAGCACAGAGGGGTGAGCTCCTGCTGCTCCTGGCTGCATGGGAGCAGCATATGCAGGGTGGGGACAGAGCAGGAGGGCGCTTCCACCGTGCCTTGTGATCAGAGGAGGTGGGGACAGCTTGCTGCAGTGAGGAGGTTTGTGCTGGAGACTGCATGGAAAGGGCTGTCCTCAGCTACAGCCAGAGCTGTGCACCCAGCAGGTTTCCAGGTTTTCCATTTCCAGGTCCTGGCTATGGACTGGAGTGTCTGAATCAGGATGAATGACACAATGCACGGTGCCATTCTTGCCTGATGCAGAGATGTGTGGACAGGAAACTGCTCTGGACACCCTGGAGAAATATGGAACTGTCTATGTCATGCGACACACACTAGGGAGGCCGTGCCAGCCCAGGGCTAAGTTCATTCAGGCTGTATCTATAGCTAGGAAATGTGATGTTGACAAGTTAACAGATAGCATCTTGCAATTATTTTTGCTGCCAATATGCCTGAAATTATAGAAGCCACCCATAACAGCTGGCAGGAGGTGGCATTTGTCTTCCAAGTGTCCACAATTTGCTTCTGCCCAGGCAAGAATACATGTCCACTGAAAAGGATGCTGCTCCATCATTGCTCAGTGCTAGGTCAGCCACTGGATAGCAGTATGGAATCCAGTGTCTTGGACAGATGGGTGTCTCCACGGATTTGCAGGAGCCTTATTCCTAACACCTCATTTGCTCATTAGCAGCTTGCATAACCTGAGCAGATTTCAGGAATCCAAATCACCTTCCAGCAAAAGAAAAGTTGCATGACAGAAAAGTACAGCAGTAGATGCAACCTAACTATGAGGACTCTAGGTACATTCCCATCCTTATCCCTGGGTGAAGAGCTCCTGGGCTGCCTGATAGCTCTCCCTGCAGCTGGAGGAGGCATCAGCAAGAGGAATGTGACAGTACAGCACTGGAACCAGTAAAGGAGCTCGTGCTGGGATTTGGCATACACTGGCCATCCCAGACAATTGCCTTTGCTGTTGCTGGGCTAACGTCCCCTGCTGCTGCCCTTCTTAGGGACACTCCATCCATTTGGTTTCCATTTGCCTACTTCTATCATTGTCTCCCCTTGTCCTGTGCCTCCTTTTCCTTCCAGCAGATGATCAGGAAGGGGTGGTGGAAGATGATCTGGTCTGATGGGTCCCTCTGAAAGCAGGTCACTCCTGTGTCTTGTGGGATGATATTTCTGCCACAGCTTGTGTGAGAGTATTTCTCTGCCGAGTCAGAAGGCCCAGCTAAAGGAGTGGAAAATCATATTGCTGTTTTCTGCCTGCATGCAGGAAAAATGAAATCTCTCTCATTTTTCATTCTGTAGCACAGCAAAGCCAAAAGTTGCTACTTTTATCTAAAGCTATGCACATAACTAACTTTTCAGTTGGCTGGCTGCATTGCAATATTGGAAAGAAAAAGTCTTCTTGGTCTGAACAAACTTTTTATTTTCTTAGGTGAATAGAAAAAAAAATCTGAAAAACTTGATTTGTGGCCAAGTGAAACATTTCATTTGACTTAAAAGAAATGTTTTCTTCACTAAAAAATGAGAATTCACAGCATTTTCTTTCTATGAAGGAAACCAATTTTTTTCTGTTTTGGATAGAATCAAAATTTTCCAGTAAAAAATACTCCATTATTAACTTTTATCTATGGAATATGCTTTGCTCTCTTCCTTGATTATGGGACTTTGGCTTGACAGGAGCTCAGTGAAGACTCCAACAGGAGGAATGCAGCTCCCTCCTGAAGCAGGAACCAAACATGAGAAATGCACATGAACCTCCCTCCCCCTGGATATCTTGTTGCGTGCCTTTGAACAATTTAACTCTGTGAATAAAATCACCTTGTAAAGTGTAAGGGGAGTGCATGACAGAAACAAAATTAAAGGCACATGTTAATGAACAGCTCCTGGTCCTTCCTCAGTTTATGTGCTGAAAATATTTTTGTGTTCTGTTTCATGACTTGGACAGTGTTAAAAGCACTGAAGCACTTTTATTCACACATCATCAACTTGTAGGAAGAAAATAAAAAATAACAGTGCCAGCAACTTTGATACCATATATGTGACAAATACTCTGATGCAATTTAAAAAGTGTTGTAAACTATGTTTTGCTGGACCTTGCAATTAACCAAGACAAACCCAGCACTTTCTATTGCTAAAAATCAGAATATTTGAATAACTAAGGCCTTTGAATTTGTCCTTTGAAGAGAAAACGTTGTCCCCTCTGATGATAATTTTACTCCACCCTGCATTTAAGATCATCTGCACTTAGTACCTCTTAAAACAATATTTTCATGTTTTGTCATTTCATAAAGGCCAAAGGAGCTCAGCTGCTGCAACTTTTCCTAAGGTATGTTACTGTGATATACTGTGCCATAAATGGTAAATACAAATGTGTAGATAAGTCTGCTATGAGGAAAGGCTGAGAGAGTGCATTGTTCAGCCTGGAGAAGAGAAGATGCTGGGGACAGTCTTTCAGTACATAAAGGGGACCTACAAGAAGGATGGAAGGGACTTTTTCCAAAGGTAATAATGATAGAACAAGAGGGACTGGGTTTAAGCTGGAAGAGGGCAGGTTTAGATTAGATACTAGGAAGAAATTCTTGACTATGAGAGTGGTGGGGGACTGGAAGAGATTGCCTGGAGAAGTGGTGGATGCCAAATCCCTGGGAACATTCAAGGCCAGAGTGGACAGGACTCAGAAACCTGATCTAGTTGAGGATGTCCTTGCCCATGACAGGCAGTCCGGACTAGGTGACCTTCCAGCTCAAAGTTGCCTCCAACCTGAAGCATTCTATGATTCTACCTGAATATGAAGGTCTTCTTTATGGTGAGAGCCACAAATAGTCTTATAGTTAAGTCTGGTTTTCCACTAGAATATTGTTTTTCTTCTTCAGCTGCATGTGTAGCCCTCCAAGAGGTTCTCCTTGTCCCAGCCTCCTGGGGCCCAAACCACACAGTGGGCTCAGAACTCACCAGTTGTAGGTGGACAGGGGCTGCGGTCCCCTGTGCCCAGCTCCCTTTGACACCGTCTGCACTGCATCTCTGCAGGATCAATAAAATGGAAATGTCATCTCTTCATCATCACGAAGGCAAGGTTGGTATTAAGTTTCAGCAGTCGATGTGTGCAGCGACAGAAATTGATACACGTTCCTTGTGTTATTGCAAGGCTCGAAGCTGTTTGCAGCTGTGTCTTTATCAGAAATTCTTGCCTCTCTGCCTCTGTCAAAGGCTTCTAAATTACTTTATATTTGTAGTTTTTGAGCAGCTGGGTGTCTCTGCTCATAACCTTTAATTTGTTGGAATGTAGCAGCATTCTGGCTGAGGTAGCATGCTTGAAAAATTGTTTTACTTATGAAGGTGTAGCTTACTCTGACCAGTTCTGAAAGTAAGATAGTACTAAGCATTGACTGACCAGAAAGCAAGGTAAGGCCAGCTTCATTTCTCTCCCTAAACCTTCATCCTACCATGCAGCCCCATTCCTCTGTGCACAAGTTCTCACATGCCTGCTCAAAAAGCATTAGTCGCCAGTCTGGGGACAGCAATAACACCAGAAGCCTCAGGTGCCCAGTTCATCAGCTGTAACCTCAAGCAGCTATGAGGGGAAGAGAGTCCTTGTCACTAGCTTGCTCACAAACCACCAGCTGAAACAGATTCACACAAATCTTTTGTCAAATCTTTTTTCAAAGTCAAACAAGTTGGAATAACAAATGCACTTACAAAAAAAGCAAAGAATTCATTAAGGGAAAAGAGGCTAAATTAGCTGAATAAATAATTCACCACAAATTCCTCAATTCTGTTTCACACCAAACATTTACATTAAACTTCCAATTCTTCAACATGCTGGACGATTAAAGTCAATTGAAATTCGTGTCTATTAATGAAAGTAATAGTCCAAACCTTATCACTGTGGGAAGACTTGCAGCTAGGTCTCATACAGTTATGGTTTTTCACCACTCATACCCCAGTTCAGAAGACTACTTCAACATAAGCTTAAGTGAAGAGCACATTTATTTATTTTATCAGTTCTGATGGCTCTGTGAGGAGTTGTAGCTGTTGCTCATACGCTTAAGAAGGGAGTTAACTTGTGTTTCAGGATAAATGGAAATACCACCAAATTTTGAGGGAATTTTTCCAGTCACAAACCCCTCACAAACTGAGGCCACTGGGTTACTTAAAGCCTTAAGTAACAAAGTACTAAAGTCTTTGGTACTTGGGGACACAGTGCATAGCCAGCAGCCTCCTTAAACATTGCCTTGAAAAGAGATGTATTTAGAGGATGGTTGGGTGGAAAGCACAGGTTAAAGAAATGCCTTGGTGGTGCTGCTGCTGCCCAGTGGAGCTCCTCAGCAGGTGCTCAAGGGTTAGAAAATCTGGACAAGTTCTCACAGCCTGTGGCTCTTTGCTCTCTGTGCTTCACAAGGAGCAGTGCACTGGCTGAGCAGTGGCACCTCTGATCACTGGGGGCAGTTCTGCTCTGTCACCATCACAGCATTGATTCAGCAGCTACAACACAGCACTACAAAACCAGTGAGAACAGTCCTTCCAAGTTACAGCTCACTACTGCTTCCAGTCACCTCCACAGACAGCAACAGAAAGTGCAATCAATGAATTGGGATTTCATCAGCAAGATTTAACCTCTGTCAGTGCCTGCAGTAGCCCACACCACACCATGCCCCCTCATTATGTCTTTGGTACTGAGACTTTGGCCCAACCAGCCATCTCTGGCCAGGCATTTGTTTACCATCAGAGATGAGTTTGTTTTTGCCATTACAGAATTCCCAGTGTGTATGTATCGTCTCTTTCTCTCTGCCATTCAGAACAGTCTCCATTTCTTGTTAATTTATAAACAGTGCAATGAAATCAAATGAGACTCCCACAGGGCTTTCTTTTTATTGTAAACATGGTAATGCTCAGTGAAAACACTGAGGTATTTCAGCTACTAAACCCAGCAGGAAAAATAATAGTTTTGGGGAGGTGGTGGCAAGTAAAATACATTTTTTGAAGTAGCATCTAAAATACTAAGTTATTTTTTAAGCATCCAGCATGTTGATTTTCCCCCAAGAGGGACTTTCTGGCCATATCAAGAGGGAAATCTCAGGTAAGCTTGTCTGTGCACAATATATACTAATGTAACTCTTACCTGTTTTGTGGGAAAAAGAAAAAAAATCAAATAGATGCTAGCTGAGACCTTGTTTCATCTTTTGGACAAGTGAAATATTATGGTGAGTGTCTCTTCTGGCCACTCCAGATAAAATGATGGGATTGAAACGTGCTTAAACACTCTGCAAAGTTCTGCTCCATCCCATCATCAGATGGAACAGCAAATTCATTTTTTTCAAAACTGGAAAAAAAGCTTTTTAAAATATCTTCTGCTGGAACTGAGTGACTGTTTCCTAAAAACCCCTAAAAAATAGGAATTAATTACACTGAACGCATAAATTCCGATATAAATAATTTCTGTTTCTAGACATGGGACATTGCTCTTTATTATTTTTATGATGCAGCAGAACTACTGAGGTTATAACATACATTAAAAGTAGGCGCCAAGCTTTCTCAGATTAAAGGGTTGGCTGTGCCCATGTCTGTGGTGAGTCAGTATCAATTGCTGTTGTACCTGTGCACCTGAGAGAGCACAGTGGATCTCTCCTCATTCCATGAAGCAGAAGCATATTTTTTTGTAAAGTAGAGCAATGTGGCAGCAACACAATTGTTCTGCTGGGTGAATCCTTAAACAAAGTGAGATAGAGAGAACTGATAGACTATATTTAAAGTCTATAAAAAGTTAACAGCCTCTTCTCAATGATTATGTATCTATAAAAAATAAAGATGATACAGGGCCAAAACTTAATGGCATTTATGTTAATGTGATACTGAGTACTCAGAGGCAGTAGATATCTGAAAAAGTGGGTCACATATAGCTTAGAAGCTTTATGTTGTATATTCTATTCAGCATGTGTCTGTTCAAATAAGTTTTTTGTGTGTAAAGTGAGCAAGTCACCTCTAGTATTGCACTGCTTCTGTGCATGCTGCCTGTGTTTCTGTGAAAGCAAGGAGGGCTGAAAACCCCCCATTTGTTACTGGCTGATACTCATTTGTTTAATATTCAAGTGAGGACACATCTCCTGGTTCCATGTCCTTTTATGTGCCTTTATTCACATAAAGTCCCATTGCCTACCCAGGATGGGAGCAAATGAAAGTGAGGACATAATTCCAGATGATACCAGTTCATTGTTTCTTTACACTGGTTTTACAGCAGGCTGGTTTCACTGTGTTGCCCTGCCTTGCTGTTACTGTGGGTGAGAACCTTCATATCTCTGAGACTGAAGGAGTAAAAAGTAATTTCTGCAGAGGCCAGAGTAAAGAAGTATTGTGAGATGAGGGAAAAATACAAAGACTTTGGGAACTGAGAGAAATATGTTCCTCTCTATTTTTTTCACTGTAAAATCTGGTCCTAATTTCCTTGCCGATTTTATGGAAAATTCAAAGTTATATCAGGCATTAAAATGACAAATTGGCTGATTTTGTCTGTTGTTATAAATATGGAGCACTATTTGCTTGTCAGGCAGCTTCATAATTAGCAGCGGTCTATGTGGTATCAAGGCAGGAGATCATCAGATCAAGTTTCATGTTTATTCCACAGCCAGCATCTTCCCTATTGCTAATGAAAGTGTCTCCCAGGGACTGGCATATCTGAGCCTGGCAGCTATGTAACATCACTCTTTGAGCTTCACTTCTATCCCAGCCCTCATTCTCACTTGGTTTTTCATCATATCCTGTACTTAGAAATCTATCCTTTTATGAAATATGTTGTCAATTTTGATTTTTAAGGCAATGCAAAACAATATGTTTTCTAGTAATTTTTGTTCCTGGTAAGTGTAAGTGTATTTTTGTAGGGTGTGTGTTTACACTATCCTGAAGTGTGATCAGGTTTGTTCTTTTGTATGGACATATATGTTCATAAAGACACAAAAACCCATCAGATTCCTGGTAGTTCACAGTTCCTTCCAATCAAAACCTGGAAGATTTTAGTTGGGGAAAGCAAAATGTTTCTGAAAAGACATGATTTAATGAGGAAAAGCATTGCAAATAATGCAAAGAAGGAAATGGGATTCCTTAAGAGATTCTGTGCTTTCATTCACTAAAATTTCCCCTGCAGAAAACCTCTTCTTCTTACCTTTTCCCAGTCCAGCCTTCATATTGCTGTTGTGACTGTTTCTGCACGATGTGAAGAAGTTGATGGCTCAGTATAAGCAATAAGATCACAGGACTTTTGATACTGGAGCACTGGATCAGTTGTCATGTCATGACATACATATTCATAACCTAGCAGGCCTTGTAGTCGATTTATGCATAAGGGACTGATAAGAAAAAAATTGATTTATGATGATCTCAAAAACATGGTCTCCCAAGATGTATTCTGCAGCTTTGAGACCTACAGTTTAGGCTCTATTAATTTTACAGTGCTGTCTGGAATTATCCATCTGTTTAAAGGTTAACTGTCTTTACACTTTTGAAATGGGTAGTTCTGTTTTGGTTCTTGCTTTGTTCATACCACTGATTTATAAATTATTAAATCTATCACTGCACAAAAATACTGAATTTGGTTGCCAGATTATAACATCTACTTATTTCAAACTTTCTTTAGCAACTTCCTGATATTATCTTAAATACTCCCTGTTGAATGCTGGGAGGAGGGGAAATGTTGAACCCAATGCTATCTGTGGAACAGTGAGCTTCCTGCAAGAAAACATCATTATTATTACAGAAATATTGCCCAGAGGAGCACAAAGCCTTCAACAGAGCCCTGTACCAGGCAAACCCCAGCACGTGGTCACACAGTGAGAAAGGTGGTAGGGTCACTTGGTTGATAAAGAGCTACAGATGAGACCCATGAAGTTTGATATTTCATTTTTTGAATGAGGCAGTCAGGCTGTAATGTTTGGGCTTTCTTTTTTTTTTTTTTTCCTTTATTTTCTTTTAGTACTTGTTTTTCTGTTAGGGCAACTGAGCTGGTTACTCTTTTGGAAAGTTGTTGTTGGACAGAAATTGGGAAGAAGTGGGGATGGTGATGTGCTTGGGGGGCTCCAAGCCCATGTGTCTCCCAGCAGGCACCAACCATCCCTTGCTGGAGACTCTGACTCCAGTCTGGACTAGTCTGGAGTGAACAGCAGAGTGGTAAATACTGAGGTCCATGGCTCCACTCACACAGCCTATTACTGCATGAGAACAGGTTGGCTTTATGGTGCTTCTTGACAGTAATTAACCCATGGGTGACAATCACAAATTTCTCATCTCTTGTACAGAGCATTCTTCTGCCAAGGCTCTTCAGCAGCTGGGCAGTTTTCATTTTTTGCATGTGAGCATTTGAAAAGACAATCTAAGAACATACAACTAGCAGAGTGTCTGAATTTCCACAGAATTTTATTTTGTGTTGCATTTTCATGCACATCTGTGGGGTTTTTGTGCTGCAGCTCCCTGTTGTTGGTGCTGTCTGAGCATGTTGATCCATTTTGAAAGGTACCTAAGATGATCTTAGTAACTGCTGGGCAGTGACAATTTTATTTAAGTTATAATGTCTTGTCTTTCATTTGTCTATATTTGTTTGTACAGAATCTTGCAGAGGTATCAGAGATTGTTTTTTTCTGCAGAGCTAAGCTTTAAAAAAACCCATGCTATTAATTTTCTAAGTTGATTTTGGACTCCTAATTAACTTTGGCTGCAGCATACAAGCTCCAGCAGAAACTTCCTTTCTCAACGCACAGGAGACCTATCCTTACATTCCCTGCTGCTTTTGGACAGATTCTAACCCAGGAGAGCCATTTTGCTTGCCTTTCTTGCTGGATCAGCAAAAGCAGAAATATCGCCTGTTCAGTTCTCTTGTATATAGAATGAGTAGCTCAGCTTTAGCATAGTTCTGTGAGAAGACTATTTCACAGGAAAAAAAAAGTGCCTTGCAGTATTATTCCACCCCACAGCTTGAGAAAAACTGCATGAGCATTCATCATCTGATGATAGTCACCCATGGGTGAAGAAGTTTGTTACACAGACTGATAAATGCTGAGCAACTACTGTTTCCAGAAAGTAATGTTCAGAGGTCCATACACTCAATATTCAGATATTTGGCATGTGCATGTGTAAAACTGGAGAAATTCCCAAGAGAATACTGAATAAATACCAATAATGGACCTTATGATCTGGTCCATTAACTTCAAAGGAGAGGTCAGCTCTAGAACTATTAGAAAATTGCATTTTGCCCATATACAATTTGTTTTTCTTTCATTTAAAATGGAAAATGGACAGGCCTTTTTCAAAGATGTTCTATTGTTAAACCAAATTATTTTAGTTTGTGTTGGAAATTGAAGTTCTTGAGTTTGAAGTTCTTGCCTTTACAATGTAAAGTTGAAAATTTCTACATAAAAAGACACTTTATGTGAAATAAATTATTTAAATGAACTCCTAATTTTCCAGTGAAAGCCCAATTATGTTGGAAAATTTCAACCATTTTCCCAAGAGTAGAATCCTCAAGAGAAATGAAATACAGCTGGTATATTCTCACAGAATCATAAAACCTATTCAAAGTTAGAGGATGCCTCAAGTGTTCACTTAATTTACTTCTCAGAGTATACAACGTTACAGGCAGAAAAAAGGTAATGGTTCAAATGATAGTAATGAAGAGTTTAAATCATTGTTATCAATATATTTTAAACAAGCATTGATTTCCAAACCATTGGCAAATAGTTGTTTCAGTATAACTCTCAATGTGACTTTTAACTGAATCAGCTGTGTGATTTTTTTTTTTTGGTTGATTTTTCTTTTATCTTGTGTTCAGAGAGTCCAGTTAGGAGCAGAGTCTTGTGCCAAAGCATGTAGGGATATAGGGCTTGGCAAGAAGCTCCAAGTGAAGCTCTACAGTGAAGCAGTGAAGGGCATGTCATCTGAAGAATCCCATCTCAAAAGTCTCCCTAGATGTCACACTTCTTCACAGAAGATTTCCAATACACACTTAAATATGCTTTTGTCAGTGAACCACATGTTCTTTTTGAAGGGGGGCAACATTTGTAATTTCAGTTTTACCAAGGATTGCACACCATAGGTTGAGCTTGCCAATGTGTATCATCCATGAATGTAAAATGTCAGTCTACAAATTACCAATCTCTTCCTGAAGTGCTATGGTCTGTGAGCAGACAGGGTTTTGCTTTTTAAACAAGAGGCAAGTAAGTGAGATGCTGTTGTAGCAGATAATTGCTAAAACCAAACCTCACGGCTGTGATTGCAGGAGCTGTTGTGATAAATACAGGTAAAAATTGCAAGTCTGAAAATAAAAATGCATTTATTCAAGAGCTTCCATGGCCACAATGTAATTGAAAAGGATGCTGAGATCTCATTACTGCTGAAAAGGTCTCCTCACTATGTGGAAATATGAACACAAAGCAATAGAGGAGAGCTGAACCTTGCAAACATTGACCTGCTTCCCTTGACTCTTGATTAGTCCAGGGATGAGGAAGATCTGCACACCCATCTGGTAATCTCTTGTAAATATTGACTGCAAGGGAGCAGTGCCATCCTGCCAGCTCGCTGTGGTGCCTTCCTTGGCTCCTGCCAGATTGTGGCACTGCAGAGAAGGGCTGCATTGCACATGAAAAGTTTCATCATTCATTTAAGGAGCTTCAGACACTTTAGCCACAGCTCACTTGCCCAAACCAAGGTATCTAGGACCATCTGAGACACCCTGGGCATCTTTCTGGTCCCTCAGCTGCCAGGATTGCTGTTGGCTGGGTGTCCCACAGGTCCCTTGTCATGTCTCCCAGTTACCATGTGGGTACTTGGGAAATATCTAACTGCACAAGCTACTTTTGTCCAGGATACTGAATGATGCCCTTTGTGTGTCTGTGTCTGAGAGCACGGCTACCACACAGTGACAGAGCCATGGGCACTCAGACACTTGCCTGACAAGCATTCCAAGAAATTTAGAAGCATTGTGAGAAAATTTATTGCAGTATCATCTTGGTGGAAGCACCCCAAAAACTAAGGAAATTCCCGACAAGTGGTGCTCAACCTCATACCAGTGGTAAATACTTGAGGCACTCCTTGAATGATTTTGGAAGCTGCAGTGTTTTGCAGAATGAGATTTGATCCTTCAGACATGAGCTTGCTCTTGACAGGTCCCACTAAAAGAGCAGAAAGCTGAAAACAAAAGTTAAGGAAAAATCATCAGCTTCCCTAGCAGGGAAGACAGCACTCAGAGCACAGCTAGAAGATCGCAGGAGGGAGATGGGGATGAAGAGGTGTGTGCATGTTCAGTAAAGTGCAAGGCCTTGTCTGACATTCCCATGCTCCTCCTGAAGGTCTATCGAGCTCTCAGACCAATGCCCTACTCTGCAGCCTGTGAAAAGTGCAGAGTTAAAGCTTCTTAAGTTTGCAGGTGAGAGGTGGGATTAGAAACCAGCAGCCACTCTCAGCCCAGGCCAGCTGCTTGTGTGGGAGCGTGGGTACAGAGAGAGAGGGACACTTTCAGCTCTAACGGCAAGAAACAGGCCAAAGCTATTTCTCCTGTGTCTAAAGTCCAGAAAGTGCTTATGAAAGAGCAAGGAGGACAGGCTACACTTGTGGTGTGGCTCCCCCTGGGCTGCCATTGAGCTGCCCCTGGGGATGGATGGCTGGAAAAGAAATCGTGACCGAGCGAGTGGCATTAGCCTTGAAATAACTCCTTATGACTTGTATCCTTTCCTGCTTCCAGGTAATGCCTGTGAAGCATGCACACCAATAACAATTTCATTTGTCTGGGAAGTACTTGGAATTACAGCTGCAAGCATCAGCAAACAGCTCTGGGAACCGTGAGCCATTTCCCCTCTGCCTCGGATGCCTGGCTGGAGTCCTGCTGTTCCTTCATTTGCCTGCCCACGGAGGGGCCTGGGGAGTGGCAGGTCACTTCAGGTGCTTGCTTTTGCCCTGAATTTGGGCACAGCAGCTGCGATGGCACCAGTCACCCACCATCAGTGGGCAGCCTGAGCATGGCCCCCAGCACTTGTGACACAAGGCAGCCTGCTGCTCCTGTTCCCTCTGCTCTTGGGTCACTTGCACAGCATTTCGAGTCCAGACACATGTAGGCAGTGCTTTGATAATAGTGGGAAATAAACAGGCATGGGCTCAGCTGAAGTCTTATTCTATTGCTCTTTCAGTTGCTTTACACAAAAGTCTTAATAGCTGATGTAATAAAGCTTATGGCCAAAATAAGTTTGACTTAGGGCAAGTAAAAATTAGGAGGAAACAGAAAACATGAAATTTCCCCACTGAAGCAGCTGACAGCCAACTTGTTATGATACCATTTACTAACAATAGTGCTAGGGGTAGTGACCTATCTGATATTTTTCCAATCCTTCCACCTCTCCCCTGGCTCCTACTCCCTCTTTCTGTTCAAAAAGATGCTTTCCTGCTGGATGCTGGTTCAAAACCTCTCAGAACTTGCTAGGCATGTTTTTTTGTTAAGTGCCAGGTGGTGAAATAAAAAAAGACAAGCACAGAGAGACTTTTTGTTACTGTGATTAATTTTCACATTCTTACAACTCCTGATCCCGGCTGCATCCTGATGTGGAAGATTCAGCATTTAAATAGCATTCAGGGGTTACTATTGATCAGGGGGCTGGGGGGGAGTGCATTTATTCCTCCTGGATTACTCCTTCTCCTGCTATGTAATTATTTGTTTCCACTTGTAGTGGTTTTTGTTATTTAGTGTTTAAAAGTAGTTTAATTAATCTCTTCTGTTGTTGTTATTTTGAAAATGTGACAGACACTCATGAGATAGATAACGGATTGATAAAGAACACTTGAGGAGACCCTGGAGTGCTCATCATTTGCTAGGTAGGGTATGTTAAACATAATACTGGTAAGATCAAGCCCTCCAGGACAAAAAATGAAAGAGGCATTTAATTGGAACACTTAGCAATCACAAAACCAAGACAGAGGTTAAATTGTTTTGAGCAAGAGAAATTAATACATTAAAGGTTACATTTCCAACTGTGAGGCTGCAGAGCCAGGCTCTTATGCAGTGTCAGAATTACATAAGGCAGAAGAAATGGCTCTGAAATGATTGTGGAATCATTAACAAAAGCCAAGGCAGAGTAAGACATTTCCCAGCAGGAGGGTGTGAAGAAGAATAAAGACATGGAGAGAGCTCATTAAGAATGAATTGCAGACCATAAACATTTGAAACCACTAAGTGTGGAGTTCTATCTGTTATCTAATGACTCAGAAATTATAAAACTAGCAATGACTTTCAGAAAAGGAGTTGACTTTGCAGGAGGTTGTTTGCCATTATGAAAAAAAGGTAATTTTTTTTTCTAGTTGGGGGAAAAAAATAAAAATCCTTCATCTTTGTAAATCAGCACAATTTAAACAACTTCAGCTATACCCCAGAGAGATTTCCTTCTGTATAATTACACATTGTCTCAGATTTAGTAACAAGGATGTTGAAATGGAGGAACTGCACAGAGGATGAAGGAAGAGACAAGTGGTTCATTTCTTACTGTCTGACTGCAAATGATTAACCTCTTCATCTTTGAAAAGATCTAGCAAGTGCTGAGAACTGCCTAATTAGTAGGAATTTAATTTTCCTCATTTTGATTAAGGTCTAGACCAGTCTTTTCCTGATAAACAAATGATAGTCAAAGAAACAAGGGTGAATTAAATACGCTGACCAAACTCTGTTTGGTTTATATGATGCAGTCTCAGCAGATCTACACATAACACAGAAGGTGGCAGATTATCTGGCACAAGAAGCTAATTTTTTAATAAGAAAACATAAGACCCAACCATTGCACCAAGCTACCTAGGCATTCCTCCAGTCTTCCCAAATGGGAGCGTTTTCTGTGGGTTGGATTTATACTGAAGAGGTTTCCAAACTAAGCATCCTATGGGATGAGTTGAGAGAGGAATTGGTGAAGGAGCAAACAAGCAGGTTTAAAGAGTTGCATGAAAGAAATCCTCAGATGGAAAATATGGAGGTTTGGGCAGAAGAACTGTGAGGAAAATGAGCACTACATGTTGCTACCAGGTCATGGAAATTACAAAATCAGGTCAGCTTGGTCTACCCTGAATTCTTTTGGTTTTTAGTTCTCTGCTGATATGAAAATCTTGCACTGTCCTAAAAAAAACATTTCACTATCTTTAATCATTGTCTGTTTTACCAAGGTAAAATTTTAACAAATTACCCCTTTATAAAAAAAAAAAAAAAAAAAAAGAAAAAAATGCTGAGGAACACATTTATCCACAAATTAATCATAAGTTCATGAGTGTCGTCATGGTTTACCTATATTTGCATTTTCATGCCAACAAAACTGGCAAGCCAAAGTGCTATCCCATTCTGGTGTGAAAATGGAGAATGACAGCCTCTGGGAGAAGGCAGGCAGCAAGGTGGGATGACTGTAGAAAGGTCAATGGCAGAATTAGTTTCGTATGGTAGGCACAAAAACTTCTCATTTCAGGTGGGTGCAGAGATGGTTAAATGAGTGCAAGGTCCATTGAATGGATCCAGCTTATAAAATCAGCTGCTACTTTCTGACCAGCACTTATTTTGATGGTTGAATGACTCACGGTTCCAATTAAAAGCAGTTAGATGTCTAAGTTGGAGACTATGGCTGTACAAAACATCTCTCCTTTGTTGGCTTTCACTTGTATTTTAAAAGTACACACATCTAAACAGGGTACAGATAATTTAGGTGAGCTGAATTTATCTAAATTTGCTGGTTGGACAAGCTGGGCTTTGCTCTCTCCTCTGAGAGGGAAGCTGACCCACCATTGCTGGCGCCTTCAACTGCAAATGGGCTCAAAGCTGGAGGTGACATTGAGGTGTCAGTCACAGCCCTGCTGTGTACTGGCCCGAATAGAAAATACCCTGTCTGCAGCAAGGACCTGGCCTGGGGATTTTGCTGCCAGAGAGAGTGTTCCCTGTGCCATCCCAAAGACACTCATCTGGTGAAATGTCAGTAGATATTTTTCTGCTCCTAATACTTTGCTCCCCTTGGCAAGTACCACATCCACCTGTGTCATTAGAGAGACAGACCCTCTTGCAGTGACAGGGAAAAAAGGAGGAAAAAAAAGCAGGGAGGAATTTTATTAGCTTAAAATAGAGGCAAATGTTGTGGGACAAATTCAGTCCCTTCAGAAAGGAATGTGCTCTCCTGTTGTTTCCAGGAGACATGCAAATTAAAATCAACAGTCCTGGACGTGACTGGGACATACTGAGGGACGATGTGCAATTAAAATGGCAGCAAAAGCATATGTCCTTTCTGCAATTGTCCATCAGGATGAAACATTCCTGCAGAACTATTCAAAAAAACTGTGTGTTGTAAGGATCTATGTTAAGATCACGAAGTTCAGCTTGTCATTCAGACTTCAGAGGGGAGCTCATTTGTGAATGGAGGAGGAAAAGGTCTGGAATTCATAAGAATGGGAGGGGGAAAAAACCCAAACAGCCCTGAAATTTCTTTAATAAATAACTGGGATGGAACAGCTCCAGCAGGCAGACCAGAAGTGACAGTCAAATGTAACGTATCACTCAGGACACCATCAGGCATTTCCCTCCTGCTGCTATTTGAGGATCTCTGGATGCTGCAGGAAGAGGTTTATTGTGGTGCAGATTTGCTGCAGAGTGTGCAGCATGCTGCAATAACAGAGATATTTCCAATGGTCTTTGCTGCAATACCATGTACTGTATGTACTTAGCTGAAATCAATGGGACATGTAAATGAGAGTAGGCAGAATCCCTTCCACGGCAAGGAACAAAGCATCCGTGCCATCCTAAGCAAATAAAAGGATCAGCTCGCGCAGGATACACAAAGAGCTGTGACCGCACTGTACCGTGAGGGGTCTGCTGTGAAGTTGAATATGTGTAATTTCCTAGTGGTTTGCGCAGGGTGAGGGGAACTTAATACAAAGCAAGCAAGAGCTTTGCACGCTTCTAGCAGTGAATATTAGGTAAAGGCATAAAACAGAGGTTTGATGAAAATGTCTGTGATAGGAAAGCAAAACCTTTAATGGGAGGGGAAAAAAGAAAGGTTGCATATATATAACTACTGAATAAACAAATTATATGTCGAGTCTAAATGATTAATTGCCCTGAAAGAATATATGGAACAGGCCAAACTGGAAAGAAAAGAAAGAGCATATTTCAAGGACAAGACAAAACCAGACCCTAAAAGAACCACAGTTTTCAGAAATCCCCCCCTTGAAATAAATGTCCTTCTAAACATCCATATGCCCCTGACTAAACAAAATTCAAATAATAAAATAAAGCAAAGCCCAATTACTTAAGGGAGAGATGAGAGTACGGAAGAGGGAGGGAGGGAAGAAATACACCAGATAAAGAGGAAATATACAGTGTAATATTTCATCTGCTGATATACCACAGTGAAACATAAACTAATCCTCATTCATATGGGAATATTCCCTCAGAATTTACTTGTGGCTTTGGTACTTTTTCTTGACTGGTTAGGTTCCAGGTCTTCTGGAAGACCTGGAAAATTTGAAAACACAAATGTAGATAAGAATTAAGTGTATCAATTCACTGTTGAGTTGCCAGTTCCTCCCTCTCCCATAAAAAACCCCCACACCTTGCACACTGCATCCCTTTGTGTGTGTATATAATAAAATAAATATGTTTAATGTAGTGCTACAGCTAGGGGTCATATGGATATACTTATATATATATATTCACACACAATACCCATTGCTCAGTTAAGTACAAGGGGAAAAAAAAAAGATTTTCTTTTGAAGACCAAAAGTCAGACCCAAGGTAACAAAAGTAAAGCGTAATTTACCCTGTAGTTAAAAACCAAAGGAGTCTTTTTACTAGGGGGCTGCTGGTTCTATTCATGCCATTCCAGAAGAATATAAAAGAGACGCTTTGGGATTTTGAAGTAAAAATTCACAACAGTATGTCTTTACTTTTTTTTTTCCCTTCAACCAAGACATCTTTTGCCGGAGTCCTTTATCTAGAGCTTTGTATACATATTTTTAATCCTATACAAAAATGATAGGATGTCAAGAAGGATCTATAATAACACCATTTTTTTTATTTCACTTCAAAGACTTGGCAATTTCTGATCCATGTGACATTCACACTCCTTCAGGGTCAAACAACATCTTGCAGCCTTCATAAAATGATTAAATATTTTAAACAGCTCCTGCTTATACCTCCATCGCCCCTCGAGACTGATACTGTTATCGTTTTTGTCAAAGCCAGTTTCCATCCGCATTTGTCATTCCTGCTTGCATTTATGAGTTATCAATCGCCACGTCAAAATGCAAAATAACTGATGTTCTCTGGGCGGGATTGGATGGTCTATCTGGGGCTTTTAATCAATGCTGATTTTTATTTTCCATACCCATACATAAATCTTTACCATTCTGGGCCACATATAATGCGTTTGTACAAAACGCAGTGACAGAAGCAGTAGTTATATTATCAAACATTATACCTCGGGGCTAACTGAGTATCAAGGGCTTTCAAAAGGGAACATTGGGAATTACTGTGCAGGAGAGATGGCTGCAGGAGAGAATATAAGGGATTGGTTGTTGCCATTTATAAATCAACATCATGCAAGCTAATCCTTCTCACTTAAATGCAGCCCAAATACTTTTCCTGATACTCTGAAACTCAGCCCTATCTATTTTTTTTAAAGCTTGCATAATGCACACGAACAATGGTTATATGCATTTTCTTATTTCTTGAACTTTTCCCTAGGGATGTATATAGAAACTGTGCTGCCGTGTTGTTTTTTTCTCCCCAAGGCCTACAAGCCAGTAAATATCCTCTTTTTAATCATACCTGAATTATTAGAACTCTCTCAACCCCCATTTTTTTTTGTCTGAGCCACTGCAATAAAAGGGAATGTGTTTCATTCATTAAAAAGGGTATCTGCCTCGTTTATTCAATGAAGATTGCAGTCAGCTGTAGGAATGGCTCATCACCCATTCAAAGCAGGCTCCAAGGGCCGGGGCAGGCAGAGTTTGGAGTCAGGATTGCAGAGGAGCCGAGTGCTGGGCTCCCTGGGAAAACCAGGCACCGCTGCAAGACAGCAAAGGTGAGGGGAAGTATTCTGCCGCCTTTGTAGGGACATCTCTGTGTGCTGCATGCTGCAGGTCCTTGCCAACTGGAATTCCTTTCTAGCTGGAAAGTTGTCCATATTGCTAATGGCAATAGTATTTTTACCAGTGTTCAACTAAACTGTTTGGGACTCCCCTGAATGAGACACACTTTCAGACTCAAGGGGGGAAAGTTGCAGGGAGTAATCATACCTGTGAAGTTCTTCCTTCCTGCTTTCAGTGCTGGTAAGGCAGAACTGAAACCTTGATAATATCTGTGAGATAAGGGGTTGTAAGTGGTGAGCAGTCTCTTTTCCTCTTCTTTTGTAACTAAGCTTTCTGCCATGGGACCAAAACATTTTTATCAAGTTTTTAGCAAAATATTTTTCTGAATAATCCACTTCTATTATATGGTTTTCCCTATTGTGTACATAGGCTTAAAGAAAACATATTTATAAGCCTTTTTTTACTGAACTGCTAAAGGACATTCACTCTGGGCATCTCCTGCAGGAAGGTTACCAAAAATTCTCTCTATTACAGACTAACATGTTTTATTCTTCATTAACTAGGACAAACAGGAGAGTCTTTGAATTGCAGCCCTACTATCTCAGGGCTCACCCTATTTTATGTTTGTGACAAACTACAGTGTTTGCACTATACCAAAGTAACCTTGATCATACATTCCTGCTCTGTGTCAGGGTCAAAGTGTAATCCAAAAATTAGGTTAAGAGGACTAGAACAAAGGTCTCTGACAACCCTTTGGGAGCCCAGCATTACCAACCACCATTTTCCAATGTCTTAGAAATTTTCCAGGGAAAAAAAAAAACATTGACAATACTGTACCATATTGAAGCATAAGAGGCACCAAAGGCCAAAGTTTATTCTGTTAATTTTTCTAAATATCTATGCAAAGACTTGTGTAAAACTTAATGAGGTCCAATCTGGGACAAGTAGCCTTGCTGGTGATGGGCATAGGGCAAGAGTTTGACAGCCTCTTACCTTCATATCTGCTCTATAGGTAAGGTTCAGATTAGATATTAGAAAAAAAAAAATTCACTGAAAGAGTGGTCAGGCCTCGGAATAATTTGATCAGGGACATGGTGGAGTCACCATCCCTGTAAGTGTTAAGAGGTGTCTGGCAGTGGCACTTGGGGGTATGGGTTAGGGGTGATCATGGTGGTGCTGGGTTGATGGTTAGACAAGATGATCTTGAAGGTATCTTCCAACATTTGTGATTCTGAGATTCTATATCTGTGTGCAGGCAGTTTTCTGTATGATACCCAGCAGATCTGGAGCCACAACAGGTTTTTTTGATGATGGTTGTCTTTGGTAAACCCTCTGTCTGGTGCATCTGCTGCTACTATAATTTTCTGTATCTGTGATGGATCAAAGTCCCCTTCCAAGGCTGTTGGTCAGCCAAGAGCTAGAAGATGCAATTTCAGGTCTGTGCTTTTCTCTTTGCATGGCAGAAACGCAGCTCTGCTAGATCACCAGGAGTGTCATGTCAGCAGAAATCTCTGCTTTTGCAGGTGGTGAGAAGTGAGGCATCCTGCCTAGAGTGTGCCCAGTGGTGCATCTGAAACTGTTCTACAGGGGAGAGGGAATCCAGGAGATAGTCCTTCCCCCAGGAATGTGTGCAGAAGGCTTTGGTTTTGGACTGGTCGTGAGCTCTCAACTTGATGCCCACCTTTACCCATTATATGGCCTTGACACAGACAAGTGTCAAGGCCATATAATCTTCTTTCATCCATCTTCTTTCCATCTTCTTTCCAGCTCTGTGTTCTAAGAGACTGAAGGGAAACTACCACACTTAGGACTCAAACCTAGTGCCTCAAATAATTTTGAATAGGACACTGACTCATGTAGCCTTGCTGAAGTCAATGGGATAATTTGTATAATATGAACAATTTGGTGTGAATAAAAATACAGGAATAAAGCCTTTATTTTGCTTGGATTCCTGGTGATGAGGCTTGTTTGCCCTTAGCAGTCAGCCCTCATTTTTAATTCAGGCTTAGACTCTGCAAATGTAGTTAAATTCTCTTGGTTCTCCTGTTTCTGCTGATGGTTGGGATCATCAATATTTTGGATCTCATCTGGTTTGTAATGTATTGTATCTGGCAGCTGAGTCTCCTGCACTCTTCCCTGGCTTGCCTGGATGAGTGGGTGGTTCTCTGACTCTTGGCATGCATTGATTTTTTTTTTAACTTCTCCTTTTGGCTTCCCATCCTCTACAGTGGAAGTCACATTAAATTCACTTTAAATAGCTTCTCTCAGTTTTGGCCTTCAAAAAAGATGGATTATTCTGAATAGTTTTAGTAATAAAGTGCATTTTCTTCCCCATAGGATTCTGAGTAGCAAATTTCCATGTGTGTCAGAGACCAGCAATGTTGCTAGGCTTCTGGGACCTTTTGGAAAATAAAGGCAAAGATCTCACTAATCACCTTTATATCTGTCTGTGGAACTTGCTTTTGAGTCAGATGTTACCAGCAGATGTTACCTAATGCTTAGTTTGCTCTTTTAATAGTTAAAAGTAGTGTCCAGTGGAAAAATAATGTGAAACTTCCCCCCTATCTCCCATTCTGCCAGATTCATTTACCTCAGTGTGAACTATACCTTAGAGTTTTACAGGTGGAGTCATCGTTATTTTTTACAAGTAGATGGTTTGTGGGTGCTGAAGACATTGAGGGTTAAACAAAAGATCTTGTCTTTCATTATCACTGCTCAAATTAAATATGAACCTACATTTTCCAGGATTTGTCAGTCCATCCATCTTGAGGAAAAGATGCCAGCACCACTGAATTTGCATGGCTCCTACAGGCTCCTACCAGGACAAAAATAAATTGACCTTCAGACATGTTCTTTGCTGTGTCAAGTCAGAATTTTCTTCCCCACCTTGGCCACTCCTAAAATGATGAGTGTCAAAACTTCCAGGAAGTCTCTTCAGAAGGAACTGAGACGTCACAAAAATAAGCTTTGCTCATGCTTCTCACTTAAAAAGTAAAAAAGATGCTCTATCCTAAGTCTTTGAGGCACAGGAAATTTATAAGCAGAATGAGAGAGAGGTTTACTGCTTTAAAATTAAGTAAGGAATCTCATTGCTAGATTATCAGCAATTTGTGATTTTGCTAAAATGGGTAAAATGACAAGGTTTGTCTTTATCAAAGAAAATGATCCATCTTGAGTCATTTAGCAGTGGCTATAAATATAGGCATGCTATCAATATCTAATCTAAATAGCTGTTCTTGTTAGAGGACACAGTGCTTAAAGCACTTGTTTTTCTGATCCCAGTCGCTCCTATAGTTTAGTTCCTGTGGTGTGAAAACCTCACAGATTTTAAGGTGCACTCTTTAAAGGCCAACCCTCTGTCTCCCCCCAGCACCCTCCATCCTGCCTAATGCATGCTTGTAGATTAGGGTGGGGGACCTTCATGGTGTTTCACCAGTTTCTCTCCCTGGGAGAGAGATGTGACTTACTCCAAGGTGTCACTCCTCTGTGCCGTACCCGTCCAAATGCGTGTGTCCCCGACCCTTTGGCACAGGCAGAGCTCTGCTGGTTTCAGGATGTTTGACATTGTCAGGTTCATGAAGAAAATTAGTAAATCTCACGTCTTACCTATTTGGGAAGAATAACAGAGTCTCCAGAGATTACACCATGGCCAGAAAAATGGTTCTGTATTCAGCCTTTTGGGAGTTTTCAGTTCCATAATGAGACAAAGGACAATTACACAGCCTCAGCAGCCAAGACAGGGTCTCATGATTCCTTCTGCTGTGTGACTGAAAGAAGAGGCATGAATAAACCACTAACTCTACACTACATGAGTCTTAGTGGGATAGGAAAAGAGAAGACTGGTACTGACTTGGTTCTCTGAAGACATCTCAGCTTAATTGCTTTATTCATTTAAATGTAAAATATCAAATACTTACAAAAGTCTTACAAAATAAGACTGGCAACACCACCAGAAATATCCGCTGTATACCAGAATATGAAAGATATTTTCTGGATTGAGGGATGCAACTCTAAATGGTGGGATAGATTTACTTTTGTATTTCCTTTTAATTATTACATAGTTTTCTCCCACAAATCTCTCATTTAGCCTAAAAATAGCTTCATTTGCTATTAAAATAAGAGGCTCATAAGTTGGTTGATTCAAATAAATTACAAACCTATGATTTCCCTGAGCTTAATCCATATAAGTAAGTACAGAATTAAAGTGAAATTCAGGTCTCTAGGAAAAATCCTTTTCTTTTCATTAGGTTCAGGACAGCATATTTGGATGCATATCCTTCAGTGAGATGAAATGTCATAGCACCATTATTTTTTGTTGATCTAAAAAAAAAAAAATCATCATTTAATGTTCATATCCATGGTGTCTGAAAGCAAACTAGTATGAGGCAGGTCTGAGTGCTGGAGAGTTATAACATGGGTGATCATTTTGAAAACACCTCCTTTGCAGGAGAAAGGGTTGCCAACATCACATTCCTGGGCAGAATTTACTGTGGAAATACTGGCAACATGTAATATGTGACAATTACAGTTAATTTTACTTGAGAGTGTCGGAATCGGCACCTGGAAAGTCGCGAGGACCTTACCAATGTTTAAGTAAAGAAATACGTTGCTGTTAAAAACCAAGGTCCAAACATCTTAAAACTTTAAATATGAAAAATGGAGAGCATAAAAAAGCAATATGGGAGAACTGCAGAGAGGAGGAAGAGAGTGTGGAAGCGGTCTGTGGACAGAAGGACTAAGGTAAGGTGAAATAAGCCTGATAAACGTGGAAGTGTCAATAGCAAGTAAACAGAAGATAGCCTGGTATGTCTATATATGTGCATGTGTTGGAGGATATTAAAAAGATCCAAGTGAATGCAGAAGCTTGGTAAATCCAACAACTTTTGGTCACATACTTTACAACTCTGAATCTGAACTACATGCAGATACTGTTACAGACCACTGAGAGTCTGACTGCCAGGAAATACTGATGGCTCTGTTTCATGGTTCTAGGGGCATCTCTAAATGGCACATAGTCCACAGAAAAAAACAGCAGTTTCTGAACAGTTGTGTTCCTAGACTTCCCTTCTGAACGTATACATTTTTTCTTTACCTGCAGAAAGAACACGACCAAGTCCAACCCACAGTGTCTCCACAACACAGCAGACAGAAACCCTTTTTTTCCCTGAAATGAATGAAGAGGTAAGTGTGATTTTTAACCTTATTATAATTAGGAGAGTTTGGTGTCTCTGTCAAGAAACATCCCTTTCCAGCTTTAGGTGTGGGGGGCAGGGGGAAGCAGCCAACTGCGTTTGGGCACCAGAGTGATAGGAGCAATGAGACATTTAAAATAAAATAAAAACCCTGTGTTATGACAAGTGACTAAAACCCACAAATGAATGCAGAAGTCTGCTATTTAATGTAGTGTATGCTGATATTTAAGCAGGTTTATATCTGTCAAACAAGCCTCTTTTCTAAGACTGGCACAGACTGTTCTGCGTTTGGTTTCCAGAATCAGCAAATTACATTGGCAGAACAAAGCTGTCATATTTGGTGGTATTTTGTTACATCCATTATCTCACTTAAGTTTAGACATCTCTTAGCAAAATCAGATCCCACTTAAAGACTGCCTTATTTTGCAACATTAAACAAAATGACAGGCTGCTTAAAAAAAAAAAAAGTTCATTAGCAAGCAATGAGTTGGTGGAAAAACTGCACGGCTGCTTCAGATATGAAGAATGAAAGCATGAAATGCTGTAACCTTTCCACAGCGGGCCAAGAGCATACATCAAGACTGTATTTGACTAAACAAGGGTATTAAATAGCTTCAATAAACAGAATTAAATGGAATGAAAAAAATTGAGGATACTTTGGGTTTGATTAAGGAGGTGTTACCTCAAGGCCTGCTTGGAAGGGGTGGTACCATGCACCACTTATGTCTCAGTAGTAACACAAATGGGTCAGTCATAAATAGTGATATTGGAAAGTCTTTACCAGCCATCAGACAGTAGGTATACAGCAAAACTGTATGCAGGGCACACCCCTGCATACCCCTGCACACCTCTGTCTTTGAAAAGGAAGGTTATGGTATGGTGTGTAGTGGGGGTTTTTTTTGCTTTTATTTTTCTGAGCCTGCTGAGCGGTCAGTTTATCCTGGAAAGTGAAATTTGGTCTTAATTCAGCCTTCAGAAGGATAAAAAGCCAGCTGCTATCCTGGAATTAGAGGCTGAGGGTAATATTGGTGAGTTGCCACACTGGTTCATGCATGGACCAGAGTGATAGAGCCACTGGGCTTTTAAACAGCTTTCCATTTCCTCGTCATCTTCTTGTTTATGTCCTTGATTATGTCTTGTAATAACAGGCATGTCCTGGTCTGGCAATGGGGGATAAGGCACCTACCACAGAGGGGAAGTGACAAGAATACCTTTCTGAGCTGGAGGTGGAGCACCACAGATACCTCTCTCCTCAGCTGCGTTGCAAACATCCCGGCTGCAATAAGCCTGGCTGTAATAAGTGGTGTGTAGAGCAGCTGAGGAAACATGGGATTCACATGGGGGTAAAAGCCATACAGTGCCCCCAGGGGAAGGTACTACCAAATTCAGGTGGTTCTGCAAGGCAAACAGTATCCCAAGCACAACCAGTGGCCTTTGCCAGGATATATCTAAATGCAGATAAAGGCTTCCCTCCATGGCACCTAACACTGAGGGAAGCAGGAGTCTGAGCATAGATAGCTTTATTTTGGTCACTTAATCAGAGTTTTGAACCTCTCAAGATAAGAAGTCTTCGAAAAAATTTACTGGGTGCTCAAAAAAGGTTAATTTCTATGTTCTTCTATTGTCTGCACCTTGTACTATTTAGTGCCTAAATAGTACAAAGAGTGGCAGTGGTATTATGGACCCATAATTACAGGGCTTGGGGGATGACCTGTCTTTTCTGGTGTTTTGAATTCACTTCAGCTGCAAAAACACAGATGAGAAAAAAGCTTGCTGGCCAGCCCTACCATTTTATCGAAATTCACAGTTTGGGGTGTGCTCTGAAAAACCCAGACTTGTGATTGCTTATGAGCATCATACGGCTTCCTCTGTTGCCCCATTCACATGCATATAGACAGTTCGTGTCTACTGAGGTGACCAGATGATCTAGAGCTGACTAAAACAGTTAATAAAGATAATTCAAAGTTTTGGACTGAACACATTTACAAATGCCAGCTAAAAACCATGCTTGGGTGTGTGCATGTTTATGCACACACATGTTTATTAAGGGGGGCAGGAGAGAGAAGTTGCTTTTTTTCAGAAAGTGAATAATGTCATCGTTGATTTAATTAGCAAATTCTAGATGTGCTGACAAAGGAAATTTTCTTGGGAGATGCACTGTGTTGTGTCAGTGGTCTAAATGAATAGGCTGAGCTGAGTTCGTGGTAATAACAGATGAACAACACAACTCACCAAACCTCAAACAGTGCATAAATCAATTTGCTGGGAATTAACCACTTGCTTTAAAATTAGGGGTTACTTGACAGGGTTTCAGTGATTAGGTTGTCAGGGACCTGTATTTCTAGCTCGGATTTATCTTTCATGATATAAGTACATCCCCTTACAGGCAACTGAGTGAGTAGGGGTAGCAATCCAATGCAGCAGGTTAGTTAGGCAGCACGGCTTTATTCTTTGTAAGTACTAGGAGGCATTTGGAGGTGGACAAAGGAGGGCAGAACAGGGACACTTATCAAAAAGAAAATGTGCTGGCTTTGTGAACTACTAATAATGCCTAGGATATTAGTAGGAGAACTGTGAATGAGGGGAAGCATTTCAGAATCCCTGCGCATCACATGGCCTTTCTGTGCAATAAGGAGCTTAACAGTTTGTTAAATGAGATGCCGAAAAATGTTCAATTATACAGAGAAATTAATGAAAAGCAGTAAGCCATTTGGAGGTCACTTCATCTTCTGAAAGTTGAACATTCATGTAGTACACACAGCCAGGGCCACCATTTTTATGATTAAACTTATATTCCCATATACTTCAAACAATGGCAGATGGCAGACAGAGCAGTGAGATTAGGTACATATGGTAAAAGTGGGGGCAGGGGGGGAGGTATGGGACAGAGGAAGCAAAGGATCACAGGCTCTGATGGACAAATCAGAATGTAAAAGATCAAAAAAACATTCATAGAAATTGGCCCAGGAAATACCAGGTGTCATCTGTCAGCTCTATTTATTGCAGCATTTCTGCTTTATTTTACTTATACAGTGGGGAATGTCCATCCCCCTCACTCTCCTTTTACTGGTGATGTCTTTCACTGCTCAGGTGTCACTCTGATTTTTCAGCCTTTTGATGTTTTCATTTTTGTGATAAAATTTCTCACGTTGTTTCATGTAAACACACAGATGTTTTCCTAAGTGTCTCTTTGTTTTTCATTCCTTTCTCCTGGGAGGAGAAAGGTTTGATGGACCTTTTCATTGACCAGTGTGGTTGGAGAGGTGGTGACCTCATTCTCCAATCCACAGTTGTTCCTAAAACTCTATATAATATGAAAATCAAAATAAAGTTCCTTCTTCTTTGCCTTTTCCCAGGCTGTAGTTTGCTGTGTCTCTGTGATTTGTGTCACACTCTATTGTGACACGCAGCTACACTTAATTTCAGATGGGTTTTCTGATTATTTTTCAAACAGCTTTGCAGAATGATTATCCAAGCAGTTCCAGTGGTGAATTCCAGTTAGCATGATCTCCTTTGGGTTGTTAAGAGCTTGAATCCCCCTTATGGCAACAGCTCCCAAGTCAGCTTTTCTTTTTCTTTGGATCTATCTCATGAGGTGTGCCAAAGGGAATACCATACATACATCCGCTTCACTTTTTGACGGAACCAGGAGTCTAAAACCAGGAATAAAGTTGTAGTGTCTGCAAAACAAAAGCTGTCAAGCTCAAAAGCAGTTAATGCAAGGTTTTTCAAAGCAGTAGGTTGCCACTTGCTTAACATTACCAAAAACATGGCTGCTAAACACGTGTGTCTTCTTTAGAGCTCCCTTGTCCATCCTGTCATGGAGGGAAATGTTTTTCTTCTTTAGTTTTCTTCTTCTCTTGTCCTTCCTTCCAGTTTTCTGCCTTGCACCAACCAAATTTGAGCATTTGAGTATTTAGCTATGCCTTAGCATTCTTTCTTCTGCTGGAGCTTCTTGTCCCCTCCTCCACAATTACTTTCTCATTTTTCCTGTCCATAGCTTCCATCTTACTGCGATGACTTTTTCATTCCCACTCCCTTCTCATGTGGCGTATGAGTTTCTGCTTTATTTAACATTTCCTGCTGCTTCTCTTTGATCACCTTTGAGAACGCAATAATTACTTCTAGGCTTTCTGGGCCCTGGATGTTGTACATGCCTTGATCTCTCACTTCTGCCCTTTCATTTGCAGTAACTCATTCTTAGCTGAGTTGTAGGCGCTCGTTTGCAGTCATTCGTTTACCTTCATTTGAACTTAGAGTCCCAGAGCTCTCAGATCAAGCTGGCTGTGCAGGCAACATAGGCAAACCCAAAATCATCCAGGCACACATCTCTTCTGTGCGTTTAACCCTCCAAAATGCAACAGTGTACTCAATGACTGCCTTCGTAGTGATGATTCCTACCTGAATCCTATAAAAAGTTCCTGAAGTCCCAGCTGGAGTCTGAAATAGGTGTTCTGTGGATACCAAAGCCTACCCAGTGTTGTTCATCTGCAATACTTCTCATAGCCCCTGTATAAATACATCTTCCCTTGCTGAGTAGGGAGGAATCTACCAGCAGCCTGAATGAAGTAGTGGTTACTACAATGAAAGTGGTAAAATCTCCTGGCGAAGCCAGCTGGCACAATCAGGGTCATAAAATCACAACCTTTAAAATCACCCTGAGAATGGATACATTCTGTACTGCCTTCTGTCCTCGTTATGATCTCTGTCACAAGAACAAGTTATCCCTGAATTTCAGTGTCTGAGATCCTGTCTTCTCATTTTCATCAAATAATCCCTGTTCTTGTGACAAAAGATTGTAAGTAACAGGAACAAAAATGGCCCCAAATGAAGCCATTCTCATGACAAAGACTGTAATGAGAACAGAAAATGGCACAAAATCAATTCATTCTCATGACAACCTTAAGATTGTAATGAGGACAAGAAAAACAGTCTGAAATTTATCAATTCTTGTGACAACCCTGAGACAGTAATGAAAGCAGCAAATGGTATGAAATTGGTCCACTCTCATGATAGACACTGAAACAAAACCAGAAAATAGCAACACGTTTATCCATCCTTTTGACAACCCTGTGACTGGAACAAGAACAGAAAAGGTTAGGAAAATTAACCCATTCCTGTCACAAACAATCTGATAAGTGTAATAACCAATTGTCCTTTCCAAATGGTATAATTCAACCATTTGAGCACTGGCTTCATACTAAACTGGAGTAGTAATTAAGTTTCAGATTCTTTGGACTCAACTCACATTTGGTTTAGGTATAAAGTACCAGGAGTTCATAGAAACTGAAGAAGGCATGCAAGGTAGGTCCACACCCACTGCTTAGAGAAGCTCTGCCTCTCCAGGGTGCCTTTTGCCAATGCTGGTTTGACCAGCATAATTTTATTAATTTATTTTCTTTGTGTCTATTCCTGGAATCCACAGACCTCAGCTAGTGAAGAGAAGGGAATTTTTTAGTCCCTGCTTCCATGAGCCTGTGAAGCAATCACCCAGTGCCATCCTTCTGCAATCCTGGATGAGATGATGACATGTGGATGACATCACACCTACTTACCTGTATAAAACATCAACGGGGCAAGTGCACAGGGAGACAGATTTCTCCTCAATTTCTTTGAAGGCAGGTTTGGTTGCATATAAGAAATTGGGAGACGGCAAAGGAAAAAAAAGTAAGGGATGTGGGTAAAGGCCTAGGGGATACGGTGATTAGTGGGTAAAAAATAATCTGGCTGAGTAACAGAATATCTCAAAATTATCAGCAATTGGGAAAAAAAAAAACCAAACCAGGAAAAAGCCATATAGAATTAACAAGCAATTAAAAACCAGAAGGGTAGGGGCAGCTGGGAATAGGCAAAAGTTACCACCGGGATGAGCTCAAATATAAAAGCAGGTATGTGTGCAACATGGAAAAGGAGAAAGCAGGGAGTAAGGAAGGAAAGGTGGATAGCCTGTGGATTGCCAGCTTGTGCAAACAGAAGGAAAAAGACTGAGCAGGAGACTGATACACTTAACTGCAAATGGCCACCACAGGGAAAGAAGCAATGAAGACTGCAAGCTAAAAAGCAAATCCTCACTGAATACAAGAAACCTGTTTGGAGTGGATGGGGAGAGAATTAAAAAGACCTCTGTCTCTTTTTCTGTCTTTTTCAAGCAACTCCAGCTTTCTTTTCTACCTGTAGTTAACTGTGAGTGCAAATGATATCATTAAGTTATCTAGCTATCTGACTGCACCCACCAGTCAGTGCTGGAAGGCTTAATCCTATCACTTGCACCCAGGGTTAATGCACTGGAGAGAATTGTGGGTGCCAAGTAGAATCTTGTAGAATTGGAGGCTGAGCTGAGGCCAATATAAAAAATATATTCCAAGCATTTAGCTGGCACTCTCACACCACTTGGATGGCATCTGACCTTTGCTTCTGTGCACGTGTGTTTTTGAGCTGCCCAAGCAGAGAGGAAATCATTTTGAAGCCTCCTGCTATGAAAGCCAGTATCTCCCTGAGTGGACTGACTGTCCTCTGAAAAAGTGTAAACGTTTAACCTCAGTCTAGTAGGCTCAAAGGGCAACACACTGCATTGCTGGAGGAGGAACAGAGAGGGAGAAAGTGTCAGCACATACATATGGGAACTATTCCCTGGCTTCCTCCTGGGCTTTTGCTACCTTTTGTATTCACTCTTCAGATTTACAGTCTACTGGCACCTGCCCATGCTACATGAAGAGCTCCCACGCAAAGGCATGGATTTCATTATGCTTCCTTTTAACATAAAAAAAAACCCGAGGTCTCCACATAAAAAGAGGTCTATCTCTTTAAAAAAAATCCCTAAAGAAATCAGTTGTGAGAGCCACTGTTGCCCCAGTGCCAGCTTTATGCCTTCGACTAATGCGCTTCTCCAGGAACAGTCTTTAAATGAGAAGTTACGGCTGCTTTTCTGATTGAAACAAACTAGTGTTGATTGCTGATCAGCCATCTGTAAAGGAGGGCATCTCAGGAAGGATATGAGCTAATGAAAAAATGGACCTGATTTGAAAGTGTGATGTGCTTCATGCCACAGGCCAGTCTGAGTGGCATGAGATTATATCAGTGCAAGTGAGAGGTAGATTGAGAATAAGTAACTTCTGTCTTAAAGATTAAATGGCAAATTTGCTATTAAATGTGAAAGACATAAAATGGAATTAACGCTTTGAGGGTGTTAGCTGTGGTTATATACACTCTGCAAATGGCACTTCCATCCTGTCACTTGCATTGTCAAACTGCACACTCTTCTCATTGCAGCTCAATTAATACTCATTCAGAAGTATCAATTAAAGAAATGAGAAATGAAGTGTTGACCCTTAACAGCCACCCACACATCACCCACTTCACAAGCACATTTTGTGTGGCATTACTTCTCCAAATGACCTTTGTAACTGGTAAAATAATATTGATGAAATCATTAGGTTTCTTGGTAACCGATTGATAATTTTCTTCTGGGTTGCTTGGTGCTGATAACATTACCCTTGCTGTAACTAAGAGACAAATGCTGTCACAGAACTGAATGGGGCTCACTGGGCATTCCTGCCTTTTATGCCCTGAATTTCCAAAAATCCCAGTGCACAGTTTATCACATGAAAAAAACCCAGAACATTTAAGTTGTAAAGGTAGCAATTGCAGGGTTGTTATGTTTTGTCTCATTATTACATTGCATCCAGATGTATGCTCTTCCTATGTGACATGATAGGAAGTGACAGAAGTAAAGACTCAGGATAGATTTGGATCCAAACTGGGATGTTAAACCAAACAGCCAGTATTTGGAAAGGATTTGATTTAGATTTTTTTTGCTTGGGACTGAGGCCAAATACAAACTTATCTGTGATATCTCATCAATTTTGAAGCACCCCAAAATCTAACCCTCCAAGTTTTGGGGTCAAATGCATCTCTAAATGTGTCTACTGAGATACAGATGAACTTAAAAGGTTGAGTGGGGTATTTGACTGTACTTCTGAGTTCTCTTTCTACCCCTAATTAATTATCTTTCTTTTTCTTTTGCCAACTGATTCAACCTATTATGAAATTCCAGCTCATTCAAATCTCTGTGATAGCTGTGGATGGAGATTACTTTTGCTGTGCAACTCCCTTGCATAGCTAGGTCTTTAGTCGTTTGATTCTTTTTAAAATTTCCTTGAATGCTTTTGATTGTGTGGGTGTTGCTGTACATGCCAGTATGCTTTGTGTCAGTTCTTTTCACTGCTTTGCCATTTATGCTTCATACCAATTCCTTTCATTGTTGTGTGACATTAAATATTTTCCTGCAGGTCTTAAACTCGTCAAGCACATTGTTGGGCTGTTTTATTGTTGTTGTTTCATGTTTGTTTTTTTCTTTTTCTTTTTTTTTTTTAATTTAGTACACATCACATGAAAAGACTGTATTTCTAGTTTGATCCTACCTCAGTAGTAGGAAGGTCTCTTTCTGTGACCTTTGCACTGCCCACAAGTAGTTCAATTTTGCTGGAAGATGGTCTTGCTAAGTTTCCAGTCAAGCCCAAATTAAATAACCAATGCATATATGCTGCATTTTATCATTATTATTCATATCACCACCAAGGCAGACTGTCATAATTTTCAAACAATAATGCTTGCAAGTCAAGATTTTCAAAGCTGCTTTAGGGATTCAGTTACCCCACTGCCATGAAGTTAAGTGAGGCTGTTTTGAGGTTCTCAGTGATGGTGTCTACCCTAGGGAGTGCATGAGAAGAACCTTATGCACGTAATACATGCTTTCCAATGCAGACACCTTGTGGAGGTGCCCTACAAAGAGTCAGGCAGATGAAAATCTAAGGGCTCAACAGTGTCCTGTAACTGAATCATACATTTTTCAGGCTGGATTTTCAAACTTTGCTTATTTTGGTAACACTCTCTTTTTTGGTCCAACCCATCTGGAATGGAGACCTATAGATTGCAGTGATACCAATGGCTTAGGTTAATGTTGCTAAGCATGGTCTGTAGGAAGACTCTCGTGCCAGTTGTTTGGGCCACACCAAGTCTAAACTGTTTATGTAGCGGTTTCCATACTGAGAAATGGCTTTGTTCCATCATGGGCGCAATGGAGGAACAGAAAACTAGAAGAAACTAACAAAGGTAAACCAAAGAATCTGGAATTGGGAAAAACATAAATAAGCCTAAGAACAATGACATATGCATTACATTGTGGCTGAGAGCTCAAAAGAAGAATGTCACAAAATGCCAGGCACTGCGTCTGCAACTTAATCATCACCTTAATTTCTAATCTGCATAGTACTGTCTCTATGATGTCATTACTTTTCATTTTAGGACCCATGTCTGGTTTGTTGCAAAGGACATTGTGTGCTCTGGTGATGTATCTGAGCAATGTGGTGACTGTAGGCGGACATCCTCATTGCCTGTGCTGTGGGAATGAATAGATGTCTCGTGCCTGGAATAAGGAATGTGGGAGAAGAAAACAGTTGTCTATAGAGCTCTGTCAAAGGTGGGCATCGTGCAGAACTGGATGTCCAGAGGCTTCATATCCAGAGATTTCATCTGTTGACAGGCAAGTTACTTCCATGGGAAGCCTGACTTTTTTGGGTCAGAGATCTGGTTGTTAAAGCTGCAGACTTCCCACAAACATGTGCGAGGTCAAGATGATCTCTGCTCTGAACAGAGAAGTATTGTGAACATGCCAAACCCTCTAAAAATCAGACTGTAATTTTTTGAGTTGGGAATCCCAAATTAAGTGATACATTTGAGAATGTTCATATGTCTCTGCCTCAGTTTTTACGCATGCAAACCAGAGACGACGATTTCACATTTCTTCATAGTAGTATCATGAAGGTATAATCTTAAATGCAGCAAAAAATATAAACAACTGTTATGATGTCCCCACAAGAAGAAGGGGATAAGAAAACAATGGTTTTGTATCCTGGACTGTGCATAAAGCCACAAGCTGGATAAAGATAAAATACAATACTGAAAAATAGCCCAGTTTCATAAGCCTTGTTTTCTATAGATCAGGAAGAAAATGAAGGAAAATAAGACATAGTAATGTTATTAAGGACTGTGCTATGGTACATAGGCAGAAAGAAGCCAAATAAAAGTTTGTTACTTACCTTAATACTGATTCTTTATATTTTGCCCATCTTCTGGTAAACCTTAACTATTTTTGATGAGTTCTTTATTTGTTTTAGTACATGATTACAGATACTTGCAGGTATAGCTAGATAATCATAATTAATATATAATGAGATTTCTATTTCCATATGTATGTTTTTAGTAGGTGCTGAAAGGAAACTTTTCCATCTGGAGGCCAGAATAACCTGTTGGATTTAGCATCTTACTTACAGTGTGCATGTAATGACTCAAGGGCAAAATTTAGAGGCACTCATCAGAAGAAAATGACATCTGTAGAGGATGGAAAATGAAAAAATATTCTTTAGTAATTGAAAAAAAATGTTTCTGAGCCACATTTTTTTTGTTCCTGGAGGTACCATTGTAGGGCTCTGCATAACCACTGGTATTGGCTATTACTGGGATGAAGCAGGGAAAGCTAGGCTAATAGATTGATGTAGCTGCATTACAGACATTTTCCATAGTCACCCCTCTGAGGATGAAAGCATAAAAGAATGTGAGGGTGAAACTTAAAATGTGTATGGATGTTCCTTTTATCTAGGAAAGGACAACTAACAAAGCAGTTGGAGCACGGTATTTTCTTTGCGGGCGCTCCATCAGGTTTATAATGACACATCTTGGAATAGGAGAGTCACAGTGGACTCCCTTGCTTAAGTATCATCATCACTTATCATTTGCAAAATGGAAGGCTTTCTGATCCAGTGTCGGTGTGCGTGACTCACCCTCGGTGACTGATGGAGAACAGGCGTTCCCTAAAGCAGTTTCGGCTCGCACTTGAGCCCCTGTGCACCATGTGGCACAGGAACATGGAATAAAGCAACAAACTGTGTGATTCCCTCTGCCCCCAGCCTCACCCTCACCCTTGGTTTTACGGCCAGAACCACACTGCAAGCTACTGTTCTGGCAGACCAGGAATTCAGGAATTATTCAGCAATGTTAATTGATGGGCATATTGCTCCAACCGCATCTCTCCTTGGTTTTGGATTACTTCCAAACATGAACCACAGATGGATCATTTCCAGCATAAGGTTGGGTTTACTCACATCATGGAGGGGGATAGCACTCTTGTGAGACCTTGGACTTTTGAGGACTGTCTGACTGTCTGAGGAGATGACGAAAAATTTGATTATTCTGACTGTCCAATTTACAAACCAAACTGGCTTTTGCTGTAGGAAGGCTTATTCAGTCTGAGGAGGAGACGCCTACCTCTGATATCTTCTTCCCACCATAAAAGTGCTAGGTAAAAACTATTTCCAGAACAAAGGGTCACGAATAAATGGATTGGTTCAGGGAATACACAAGTGAAATTGTCTTACTGGTAGACTATTTGAAATTTGGACTGATTGCCACAGGTAGTGTGAAAACCAAGATCTTCAGGGAGAAGACATACAGATTTAACAAAGAAGGATTTATCTCTTCTGTGTAAGAGATGAGCTCTTTATATTTACCATATTAAGAAAGGGTCATCCTCACATCTTACCCATACTACACTACTAGGTTTTATGGATAATAGGGTGGATACTCAGCCCTCTGGGATTACTCCCTAGTTATTAAGTCAAATGCTTCAGGAGACACTGTTAAATGCCTGAAACTACTGGACTAACAGGAAAACCTCTTCCTAACCTTTAGGAGCAGGTGGCTTGGACTGAAGTATCAGTTATTTGTAGGCCACTGGCTGTTTGAGAAAGCTTTCCCTTCTGATTCATGCACATTCACAAGATGTTTGCACCTAGATAAACTCACTGGCACTCCTCCAGTTATACAGGTCTGTTAGTGAAAGCAGGTGTCAGGGTGGGCTGAGAACTCCTAAAAAAAAAAAAAAAGGAAAAAGGAAAATCAGCAAAATAATTAATAATTCCTGGGATAAAATTTTGAATTCCCTTTGCAGCATTTGCACTCTTGTTCACTCCCCATGGATATCATAAGGAATGAAATGTTTCGTAAGATTTCCTATGGAAATAACATTTTTAAATGGATAGCAGCCATATCTGCCAAGAACACATATAAAACTTGTAAATGGGAGCACCCTACCCAGCAAAGCACCTATCAGCCAACCTGGAAGCAGAAATGAGGCCATGTGATATGTTTGTTCAGAGAAAACTAGCCCAGGCAGCTACAAACTGGTGGTGAAGAAGCTGCAGAACAAGAAATATTTGTATAAATTATTCATTGTGGATAATTTCGAATAATGAGCAAATCTGAGAAAATAATGACCCATTCACACACAATCCACATGGAGAAAAAAGCAGCTAAAATGGATAAAATTCTTCGTTACAAATTATTTCCTCTGCACTGGGTGTTGGCATAACAGACTCTGAAGCCTGACAGTGCCGAAATAATTAAAATATTAAAATGGCTCCATTTTAATCTTTGATCACATATCTAGATCACGTTGCAGAAATGTCATGTTTACTCATGACTCATAATGAAGAAATGTAGAAATGTCATTATTAGAAACCCTGTTTTTACTGCATCACGTATCAAAATTTGCAGGCAAACCATTACATTTCCTTCTTCATTTTGCAAGCATTTGTTTCCCAGAGGAGCTGAGGCCCACATTTTCAAAACCAGAGGACCTCCTTATACAGGAAATCTGAGCTACCAGATGGCTTTCACTTTCCTGCCACCCACCACCCAATATTTGGGATTGCTCCAAAGTCTCTGCCAGATTCCTACTTCTCCCCTCTTGCTCTAGAAGCCTGGCTCCCAATTTTATTGCACCCAGAAACTATTTATGATCAGTTTTGTAGCATAGATTGAGAAAGAAGTGATGAAAAACTTACCGCATTGCACTAGTCTTCTCTTGATAATGAGAAAAATTTCCTTCTTCAGCCCAGTCTGACTGCCTTGAGGAATAGGGTAAGTGCAGCCAGTTCAACACAAGTGGGACAGAGGACCTGCTGCAATTCCTGCACTGATAGTGGTGACATCACTTTCCATTTGTAGCAGTATGGCTGAGATCAGCACAGTGAGGAGGTCAGGATGAAATGGGCCACGACCATTTGTCCCGAGTCCCAAGCGAGCAGCCCCTAAGGAAGAGAAATTATCTGCTCTGCTCAAAGTCCTACTGGGCCTCAGGGTGTCTTTTGATATTCAGCAAGTCTAGTGGAGTTAAAAGAGCAAAGGTATTGCTCAGAATCAGAAAGACCTAAATGAAACCACGATAACAGGAACAAAGAGGAGAAAAAAATAAATAAGTAACTAAAATTAGGCATGCTCAGGAGAAAGAAAGCAGCAGGTGTTTGCATACCAGCACATCTGTTCAGAAAACGCTCCTTTAAATTTAGATTATATATAAATGTTGAAGCCTGAACTCTCTGAGTAATTAAAGATTTCTACTGAATTTCTTTCAGGAAAAAGCTAAAATAGGCAAAGGAAGAAAATATTTCATTTTAAAGGAAGGGTAATATGAAATTCTTCCTTGTGTTTTTTCACAACTGGATTTCTGCACAGTTTGGGACCATTCAGAGTGGCAAGATGAAAAGCTGGAATGTGCAAAAACATAGCCCTATAAGCACTGAGGGGATCTGATGGAAATACCATAAGCCCAGTCGCTCTGCTCTCATGGTTTTTGATTTTGGATCCTTTTAATGAAGTTTACCAAGGGGCCACCCAATGAAGAAGCACTTTGTATTTCCTCTGGGTTCTTGAGTTAGATTTAGATTTGTTATTATTGTTATTTGCAGGAATCCTGGCTAGCACACCACAGGACAGTGAAAACTTCCGATTTCTATTAGAGTTGGCAAAAAGAAGTTCTTTCTCGTGATAATAATTCACATTAGTGCCCTGGCTGAAAAGCAGAATTTTTTGGCCTTTTATAATCTGGCAAAATATCAAGTTTTGCTACTTTTGGTTTCTGCAAGAAATTATCCTCACAGTTCCACTCAATGATAACTCGTGTCTTCTTACCAGAAAACTAGATCTGTGTCACTTGTACAAAGGTCAGTGAATTCCAGCTCTAAAACATCTCTAGGAATACGAGTCTGTCAGGGAAAAAGGTATTATACTGGATCCCATTCCATTACATTTCATTACCTCAGCTTATTCAAGGGCAGATGCCACACAAACAGTAAAACTAGTTTAGCTTTTCATAGGCTCACTTTCCTTTATTGCTCTTTTCCTTGGTTTAAGCCAGTGACCCATCACTTGTAGGGGCTGTACAACATGCCATCACATCTGAGCTCTGCTGGTGTACTTGATGCAGTGTGTAATGCTCTGCAGAGAAAAGCTCTGCAGGAATCCTTGCCATTTGCTGCATAGCATGAAGGCTGCCCATGTGTCCACTCTTCTAGAGATGCAGGAAGAGGAGGAGGAATGCTGAATGTGGTTTTCAGATGAAATACTGTAAAATGCTTTCAACAGCCCCTGATTCTGTTTAAACAACATATTTACTGTTAGGATTTTGTTACCATTTGAGAAGCTTTTTGAAGTAGCTGTTTTCATGAACACATTGATTCTCTGCTAATACTGACACTGCCTAGTAACACTTTCATTTAAATGTCCATTACTATTTACATTAACTAATGGTTAATTACAATGGAATTCCTGGGGAAGTGCATAAGACAAGCCATAAGAACGCCAAATGAGAGCATTAATGATTGGTGCTATCACAGCGAATACCAAATGATTTCATAATGAGTGGGGAGGTAATATATAATGGAAAGAACTGCTTCCTATTTGATATACTCACCACAGAACTAAGACTCGTTCTTGGACATCATTCAGAAACTGCAACATAGACTGGAAGCCTTTTTCAGTCCTGGAAGAAGCTTGCACTGAAGCTTAGTCCACACCCTTGGAGAGAAAGACATGTGTTGGAATTTATTTTTTTATTGCTCATTGTTATGAGTTGCTGCTATGGCCCAAAGGGCAACAGCTCGTACTCAATGCTGGAGAGAATCTGGGTTTCAGAACGTCACTTGGCCACTACATTTGAGTCAATACTCAACCTAGAGTGAAAGAGGAAATACTTTTACCAGAAGGCACTAAAAAAAAATGTGTTTCTAGGCTCAAGTCTCTTATTAATGCAAGTTACCACAACCTTCCTACTCTAGTCTGGGGTGATTTCTTTGTAGGATATTTATCACCATAGCATCTGAGGACCAGGGTGGCAAACTTATGCATAATATCTGTCATGTGCTTCTTCTCTTCTTTGGGGGACTTTTCCCTTGCCAACTCACCATAAAACGAGTGTCATTGCTGGGAGGCAGGACAGATCTTCAGGAAGGAGTGTACCTGTGTTAATAAACAATGGGGGTATATAAGATTTGTTGACATTTGATGCTGTAGAACATATTCATATGGTACTAAAGCCAAAATTTTTGTTTTATATCATATAGAAGGTTTATTTAGTTCTGGGAAAAAAGTTTCCATTAAACCTGATAGAAATAGAAGTTTAGATTTCTTCGGTCCAACTATCCAAGTAAAACACCAGCTTCTATTCCAGTATACTTGGAAGAATAAAGAGAGCAGGTGAGAGGCCCAATCCACAGACCTCTGCAGTCATTTAGAGTCTGTTCTTTGGATGAAACTCCATGTGAAGGACGAGCTGCTGCACAGCATAACCAGGAATTCATTGTTTTAGGAGAAAGGCCAAACACTAGTCGGCACTGATAAGTGAAGTGGCCTGTAGCAGAGTGGTGAGTGTCTCTGGCACTGAATATCTTGGCGGCAAAGACTATCCATTTGCCAGTTTCACATTCGAAGAGTGGATTGACAACATAATCTGATTGGTCTCTTCCCTCTTTAATTTCTGTGATTTAAGAGGAGGAGTCTGTGTTTAGTAACCAGTGGGCTCCAGCTCCACAGGAATAAAAGCATTAAATGCAATGTTTCTGATAACTACAAATTACCCCATGACTACTGTAGCGCCTGGGACTTTCTGGCGATCCACTGCGAGAGCTAATGAAGATGCCCTTTTATAAAGCGCAGGATTCCTGGCAGTTATTTTTAATGGGTCATGCTGTGTTAGAAAATCATGCCTGTGAGATTCCCTGGAGTGGCAGTTGGGATGATATTACTTTCAATGAATCACAGCAGCCACCATAAGGGCAGGGCAGTATCTGTGGCAGCAGCACCGAGCAATGGCGCAGCATCAAATGAACGGCTCAGCTGGTGACATCTGGCCCCTCTGATCATAACAAATCTGTAGTGCGCAGTATTCCAAAGAGTGCATCCTTCAAGATGATATGTTAAAATTAGGTGTCTTTTTCTCTTTGTGTTGGGTGACTATTCAGGCAGGCATGAGAGATCCTATTAAAAAATGTGGGAAGTAGTGGATGAAAGTTGGGCTCCTAGGTTCATCTTTCCACAGTAGACAATAACTTTACACCTTATAACTGAATTTGGTTATGGAAGAAAGGTCTTACCTTTGAGAGATCCTCAGAGGAGGCAAAAGGATTCTTCTGTGGGCATGAAGGCCTTTGGGAAGTATAGGTAGGCACCAAACAGGGTTTTCATGACTTTTGACTTTATCTCTCAAGGCTGGGTGGGATTCTGGAAAGAAAAATAACTTAATGTTGGGCACTGCTCTCCAAACATCAAATATTATTACTAATTTCCTGTCTCACTGGCCACTTCATTGTATCAGGAGATGTTTTACACATGCTGGCACAGTGCCTTCCACGAGAAAGAATTTTCTTAGTGATACTTGGACATTGTGAAGGCAAGAGGTGGAACAGTCTGTGACAAATAATGAGAGTGAAATGCCAACCTTTGAAAGGGCTTTGCTTTCCCTACACCGAGCGGTTTAAAAAGCCATCTGCTTGCTTGAAATGGCTGCAACACATGGTGCTCTTCCCCAGTCCAATATGTGCTGCAAATTGTAGGCACATGGATCCAGTCAAGGACACAGTGTCTGCCTTAACTTTGGATCTCCTTGCTGTTGTCAGTAGGAATCTCATCCTTAAACTTAGCTCTTGTGTGTGTTAATTATTTCCTTCTCATGACCAGCTGGCAGAGTGCTTCAGCACCTTAAGTTGCTCAATTTGATCTTTGTGCTCAGGAACAAGGTAATTAAGCAAGCTACAATTTACGGAAATGTATTTGCCTTGACTTGTTGCAAGTCTTCAGACAGCGCTCCATCCTAAATCATTTGATAATGTAAGATGCTCTGTGCAGTTCCCCCACTTGACTGAGGGTTAGTTCAACAGGTCACAGAATCAGTAATTGATTCTCAGTGTGTCTCTGTTGGTTTTATTACAATAATGAGGACCATCTTTTTTCATCTCTGCTAATACGTTACCAAAACCATCAGCTTCTCAGTTTGGTGTCAGGATGACTTTGACAGGTTGTTAGCAACTATGTGATGTACAGAACATCACAGAGATGTCTCAAACTGTGTTGCTGTGTGCCTTAGAGAGCCTTAGGTGGTCACAAAATAAGTGAAATCATTTTGGAGAAAAAGTTATAACAACAATTGAAAATATTCCTACAGTTTTGATATCCTAATGAAGAAGTTTTTTATGCCAGTTTGTATTCTTGATCACTGAAGAATATTCTGTTTCCCAGGAATTGGTGACATTGCAAAGCAGCTACACTGAATTTACCAGAGATTAAAAACTCAAGGAAAACAACTAAACAACTTTTCTCATCTCCTAAGGTTCTATTTTCTTTCTTCTTTTTTTTTTTTTGGGGGGGGGTGGGGGGAGGACATGCTAGTTAAGGCACGTGGATCTTAGAAGACCTGTGGGCTTTTCAGAATGAAAACAGCAAACAAATAAAGAGATGAAAGTTAGAAAGGCAGCTCTACAGGATTGCCACTACTTCTTAGCTCACCTATTTGTCTGCAATACACCCAAATTTAGGGATTAAAACAAAATGAAAAAAAGGCATAAAAATCTACCCTCTCAGTCCAGGTAAAACTGCCTCATCAAAATTCAATTTGGGTTTATGTGACCTATAACTTTTGGTTTTGGGTTCTTAAGTTATGTTGATGCTTTTGAGCTGCTTCAAGATGAAGTTAGCATAATGTGGATAATACAAGGAAAAGAAGTTTAAACAACTCCTGGAGTAATATTGCTGAAAGGTCTGTTTGCAAAACCAAGAAAAAGCAAGGCTCTGTCACTTCAAAACAATGAAGCACAATACTTACGTCTTTATACACTGAAACAGTTTTTATGTACATGCTACTAATGAAATGGATTCAACAATGTAGTACTTTTATGGTCCATTTTATAGCTAGGTAATTATATCTTTTACCTAGTCTAAATTAATTGCCATTTTGCTGTTCTTTGGTTTAAAGGAAAAAAGGTATTTACTAGTATGCTGAGGAAGATTCTCAACACAATCTCAAACCTTTTATCAGCAAGGGGAATGATGTGTAAAAAAGCCTCACTCTTCCTTCCTGCAGGAAAATTTTAGCTACTTTCTGGGGACATTTCTCTCACAAAGCCACTCCGGGCTTTCCTGCCATGCGCCATCCTTTGGAGCACAAGTGATGATCTTGGTTGTGCTCCCCACATCCTGCTCAGAGATAAAGAATGTTGGTGAGGCTGTTGGTGTCTCACAGAGGCAGCAGTAGACAGAGTCAGATATTTGCAGACAGACAGTGAGCCGCGGGTGTGGTTGTGGTCCCAAATTCAGCAGCACACACACATTGACTGCTAGACTCAATGAGAATTCCGTGATGTATAATTAAGCATGTATTTTTCTGTTGAACTTTCAAGCTGGTTCAAGTCCCAAAGCCATGAAGGAGGAAAAATATTTTCCTGAAAAGTATTACTGAATGTTTAACCTCTACATAAACTCTGCCACGTGTGACCTGACGGAAGCATCAGTATCCTATCTATCTGTCTATCTGTCTGTCTGTCTGTCTATCAGGAGACTGACAGTTAGTCTTTTATTCCCAGAAGGCTGGTTAGGTACAAGCACATACTCAAACAATTTTACACCCAGTCTAATATTATAAGAAATAAACTGGATGAGAGGGAAATGAAAAAAGCAGCAGATTATCTCTTGTCAGTGGAGATTCAAATGGAAGGAAAGAGAGAATCACATTGAGTATTCCACGATGAGAGATACCTAAATAGGAAAAAAAAAATTATTATGTCTTCTGAACTGTCTTCCTGCCACCGAGGGACTGTTCCCCCCAAATGACTCTTTTACATTGTTTTGCTACCTACATATACCATGTAGATGGCTTTTACTGCTTTTCGTAAGAGATTAAGTTGCAACAGAGCTCTCTTTTTTCCCACACAAGTGTAAACATCATTAGCTTTCTAAGCATTATGGAAGTACTGAAAGCTCGTGAGAAATCCTGAAGATTATAGAGGAGAAAGAAAGCCCACCTGTGGCGTCAGGAAGGAGCCACATGCGCTCCACACCCACGGTCTCCAGAGCAACTTGGCTGCTGGCGATGCAGCACCACACTGTCATTGCTCTTGTAACTACAACCCCATTTCACAATGCTTTGCTCCCTGCAATTCTGTCTTACATGAAAAGACCTAGGAAGAGAAACAGAGCTTTCAAAATACTTCCCAATTGACTTTAAATAATTTATCTTAAATGTGATATGTTTTTAAAGCTTTTCTCCTGGTTCCTTAAATATGAAGGTAGGCTTTGGTAGGGAGCTTAACAATTCTCTTATTGTTTTTATCCACCTTCCTGTTACTCTGTTGATCACAGTAGCATCCAATTTCTATGAGCTTTTTGCTCATTAAAGAGGAAAAACAATGCTATGACAACCTTTGTCATTATGCATACAGGACTGGAAGTACAACATTTAAATGATCCATGATACTTTTGATTTGCAGCTGCATGCAGAGGGGGAAAAAAGGAGACTATTTAAAGCTACTGAAGTAGTCACTCTTGGTGTCTCAGCTCACCATTATTCTCTGTCCCTCAGCAAAGCCTAGTCAGCCACCATCCAAGAAAAGCAATGCCAGTTTTGGGGAGAGCTATTCTCTGTCAAGTCTTCAGATCTTAAAGGGTGGTGGAAAACTTCACATTTTCCCAGCAGGAGAGCAGGGACTCAGTGTAGGTGTAAATCTCTGGCAGCTGATTGTTGGAGCCCACAAGCTGTACCTTGTAAATAATTCACTTCAGCACAGAAGAATCTGCATATGAGGATGAAATGTCATTTATAACTCATAGGATATTTGCTTCACTGAGAACAAGTTTCCAGCCCCTTCAATTCATTAAGTAGCACTAGGGAAGAAGGAATAAAGGTGATGTAAAATAAACTCTGCTTTTGGCTTGTAACTAACAGAGAACAGTTAACAATAACCAAGATAAAAATGAAATTCTCTGTGGAAGAAGGGAACGGGTACAGCATTTCTCAAATCAGTCAGCTAAGTATAAATTTTACAGGTTCCTTATTAACTCTGTCAGAACCTCATCCTTCAAATTATTGGTATGGTTGGACTTATAAGGAGGCCTTTAGCTGGAGGTAAGATTCTGGAAGGTGTTGGAAGAGCTTCCCTTTACGCATTTTTGTGACTTGGAGTGGTTTGCTTAGACAAAATGCAGTGTAGTAAAACAGACCACTCTTCACTGAAATTCTATTCTATCATAACTGATATAATTTCTTATATTAGTACCTTACTAACATCCTAAGCCTCTGGTTTGCAGATGCTTATAGGTGTCTCAAGACTTAAGTAATTTACTTGAAGTGTTTCACACAACCCAAAGTTGAATGCTGTTGGAAAACTGTTCCCCAAAATCCTCAGGTGGATAAGTGGGTTTATGAAACAGAATTAGGGAAAAGATATGTGCTGCCTGAGTTTAAAAGTCTGGAGAATCTCAAAGAGAAGATGAAAAAATGGTTCAAAGGGATGAAGGAAAGGAAACCGAGATTGAGAATTGAAGCAGGATGCAGACTTGGTATTAATCATGACCTGATATCTAAACTAAGAATGTTTATTATCAGAGTGTTTGTTCCAAGTGCAATAGTGCCTTCAAAATCCAGACTATTCACCTCTCTCATCTGTGAATGCTACACTATCTGAATTCTGTTTGTACAATGAATGGGGTGGGTTTTAATCCCTGCTTTTCCACTCATTACCCTTTGTCCTCATGCCATTTTTATTGAAAACTGAGGCAAAGGTATTAATCTAGTTTTGGACCATTTATAGGTCTCTGCTATGTTCTCACTCTATAGCAGCTCCATTTCTTCATTCGGTGTTCTCTTTTTATTTAGACAGCTGAGGAAATGGCTGCTATTTGTTTTAATCACCTTTGAAAGGTTTAACTCAGCTTAATTTTCCAGGAAACTTTCCTTTTGGGGAGACTCTCACTTCATGTCTGTATTTCCTGCCTGAGGAAATAGATTTCTTTACCATTCAGACTCTTTCCTTCTTTGTATCCAAGCTTCATTCTAACAATATAATTTGAGGTGGTTACACAGTTAAGTCTGGATACTTTCCTTGCAATCTCTTTCTTTCACTTTGCAGTCTGTGTGCTCTGCTATTCAGGTGACTTCCTTAAGTAGCTTCATTAATCCCTGAGCACTTGTGTTTTCCTGCTGAAGGTATCTGGCAGATAACTCACTTTGAGTGTCTTTCCTAATGAAAGCATCCTTGATCTGACAATGTTCTTGGTGCTGAAGATAGGCAGTAGATTCTTCACTTTCATTTCTAGCTCCAAACCTACCTTACTGCACACTTCCTGGTGTGAAGTTTACCAGTTTGTAGCTCACCTCTGGAGAGAGGCTTCCTGATTACCCACAGTCAGACAGATCTGCTTCTTCGTGTGATCCTCAGCTGTCTCTCTTCTTCCTGAATGAAATTCTTCTTCCTGAACTTCTCACCCACTACTGCATGTCATTCTCCCTCCTTTTTCTGCTCTGGTTCTACTCGTATTTTTGGTATATAACTTTCTGCTTTGTCCCTCGAAAACTCATTTATTTTGTCTGTTTGGATCTTGTCTCTTTTGAATTCTCTCAGGCAAAACTTCTTTCATCAACAGCTCCTTGCTGTGCCCGGTCTACATGAACATGGCCACGCACAATGTGCTGTTTCTGCACCTGCTGTTTTTGCTCTTTCCCTGTATTGCCCAAGACATTTCTAGACGTGAGCTTCAACTTGTAGAGAAAGAAGAGTACCCAACCTACTCCAACCAGCATGTCCCATGAAAAATCCCTTCTTTTCTGATCCCTAGTTCCCCACCTCCTCAGCTAAATGGTTGGTTCATTGAAACCTTCCAGGGAGTCCAGACTGATTGTTTCTCATATATCATGGGGAGAGAGGTGTCAGTCAGTGGGAAAAATGTTATCCCAAAAGCTTGCTCCAGTTATGAGTTAGAGTAACTGTTCATAGCTTGGACAAGATAAGGTATAGAAAACTTATTGATGTCACCAGTGAAAAGGAAAAGAAAATGGAAGAAGGCAGGATCAGGATCACATCCACACTCTTTTCAGTCTTTTTATGAATAAAGGCCCAAACAGGGAGTTGACACCTACTGTTTTGTACTGAAAGATTAGGCATGTTGGACCCTGATTTAGGAGGCTGAAAATATAAGACAGGTGAGAAAATAAGTAAACAGGGCAAGGTGGGAAGGAAGAAATAAGATTTTTCACCAGATGGCAACCCCAGTGGCACCATAGATACAGGTCTGAGAGACACAGAATCACAGAATTAACTAGGTTGGAAAAGACCTCTGAGATCATTGAGTCCAACCTATAACNCAGCTTTCAGCTTTTTACCAGCAACAGAGAAATATGTAAGTAAGTAAAGAAATAAATAGCACTTTTCCCTAGTGTTGTATTAATAAACAGCACCAAGAAGAAAACCTCTCTGATTTGGGCTTGCTAGGACAGCAGGAAGAAGAATGGGTCAGCAATAGCCAAAGAGTTTCAAGAGAAGAAGAAAAGCATATGAAATATATTAAGAGAACAAAAAATATGGAGAAAAAGTAAACTCATTAATAAATGAGGAGGAGGATTAAATCAATGATGGTTCTAAAATGGGTAAACTACTGAAATGCTTTATAAAAATCTGCTAAACAAGAAAAATAAGGGCAGGAGAAATGGATAATTAAGTAGCAATAATGACTTTGTCAAAGCTATTGATGGAAAGCAGGTAAGAGAATACTTAAAACATCTGAATAGATATACAGATCAGCAGGTGTGCATGCATTTTAGAGTGTTAAGGGGATTAGCTAATGAACTTACAGAAACACTAGCAATTACTTACAGAAAGTTACAGAGTGTGATGGGAAGGTACCAGAGGGCTGGGAGAAAGAAAGGTAAAAAAGCCTTTACCTTTCTGAAAGGTAAAAAATAAAATAAAAGAAAATAAAAATCTAAGCACCAAGCATTCAGTGATCCAATTGCTGTTCCCAGGAAGGTAATGGCATGTATATTAAGTCAGAAATCAAACCATAGCACAATTAACAGCAAGGTTTTCTACAGAATAAATCACGACAGACAAACCTTGATTTTTCAGATTAAGTTACAAACGTGGGCAACACTGTAAAGGAATGTAGTGCATCTGGACCCTCCTGAAATTCTACTTGAAGTACGAGTTAACTTTGATGTGAATGTCAGCATTGTCATAAACCAAGAGTGAACTGAAGGTCCATAAAATAAGGAAAATAATAAGTTGAGGTGTTCAGTTACTGAGGACTGCCTACAGTGATGCTATAGAGGGATATGAGCTAAGTCTAGTGTTATTTAAGATTTTTGATGATGATGTGGCAAAGGATAGAGAAGGACAAGGTGGTGACAATGGGTTTCTACACGGTATGCACTAAAGCAAAGATGCTAAGTGATAACAGTAAATAATAAAGTAACAATAAATCTTGTGAATGACAGCCTGTGTATGTAGGTGACTCAAAATAAAACAGCAAAACTCAGTGCAACTGTTCAGATCAGTGGCTACAGCATCCAGTAAGGGTGCAGAATGTGTCCAAATCAGAAAAATTATTATTCAAAAAGCAAAATGGGAAGTTATTTCAAAAGTAAAAATGAAAATGCTTCATTCTGAAGATGGTAAATCATTATGCTTTCTTATGGAAACGAGAGATGAAGCCAATGGCATTTGGTTTCCCCAAGAGTCCCCCTGACAAGTTCCAGCAACGATTTCCTTTTCTACAGCAGTGTTGAGGCTGCATCAAAAGGGCTGCATACAGTTTGGGACATGTCAATCTCAGAATGCTGTCAAGAAATTGGAGATAGTCCAGAGAAGAGTAATCCGAATGATTAAGAGTCTCAGGGGATTCATTTATAAAGAAGATTAGGTGAATTATATTTTGATTAGGAGTGCATTTTAATGGTGTATAAGTAACAGAAAGACATAAACACCAAGCAGGGAACAGGGTGATTTAGGATGGCCCCAGAGGTTTTAAAGGGATGAAGATCAAAAGAGACAGGATATCAAGAAACATTTCTTAGCTCTGGGGGATTGCATTATTGCATATTTCCCCCTTTTTGATTTCAGAATGGGCTTCAGAAGACAAGGAGAATGTTCTCACTTCTGGAGTTGTTATGTACAGCAGAATAAAATACTTCTCCATCTGGAGGGAAGCACCTTGTAGTATGATCTAGCAGGTCTCTGCACCTTTAATGCCTCCTATCTCAGTACAGAGGTGGGAGAGCACCATTCCCAGTGAGCCAGCCCCATGTGGTTTCCATTCCCCAAAACACTGTCTGGCAGTGTTACCTTAACCCCAGCTAATGAGTAGATCAGTCAGTAAGGGAACTCCCAGGGGTGACTGAATGGGTGAGGAGCTACATTAGCTGCTCACGCCTGTTGTTTATTTCTCTATAAAAATAAAAGGCAGGCTGCTGCTGTTGTGTACACCTGCTGTCAGTGCTTGGCTGTGATGATAAAGACAGAATCAAAAGACACCAAGGTATGAAAGGACGAATGCAGGAAGCTGGACCTATGCCTAATGAAGAGACTGTAATAAGTGACCTTTCTCAAATTAGTGTCTGAGAAACGCTTCTTTATTTTTTTTTTCTAAGATGCTCCATGAGCTTAAACAAGCATATGAACTCAGAACTGAAAGTATTCATGGGCTGAAGAAATCTCAATTTCAGGGAAACTCTTCAGTTTCTATGGGAGAGATAAGAATGTTCCCATTGATTTGGTATCTAATAATTTCTTCAATTATGTGTCCTACTCTAACTGGTTCTGAGGTGCTGAAATATTTCTGTAATTTACATAATCTAACAACCTACTTAGGTTAAAAGGCTGATGCTTGTCATGTTAGTTTAAACTGAAAATAATCTCTGAAAACTGGACTGTGAAGAGAAGTGTAATCTTAGATTTCTAGTGAGAGCCATGTGCTTGGAGTTAACATGTATTTTTATCACCTATGCTGGTAGCTGTGCAGCCACATCTTTTTGAGTCAAAGATACATGTTACAATCAAATATGGGGATATTTCCTAGTACAGATTTTCTCAAATATTTCCTTTGGTTTCATATTGGCCTAATTCTTATATACTACCAGATGTATGTTGAAATGCTGCCTTAACATTAGTGTGCCATAATGACTGCTCCATGTAGGAGGGAAGGGCTACAGGGTGTCTCTGTGTTGGTGCATCTCCAGAAATGCACAGCCCAGTCCAGCTCAGATGCTCCCTATGCTCTGGGCAAGCTTATCCTGCCCACTGTTTGGTCCTGTGTCACCGTGGGCAGCTGAAACAGGGCATGAGGAGATGCCTTGCTTTGGATACAGAGCAGTGGTTGGCATTCCTGCTGATTGAGAGTGCAGGCAGCTGCTTTCTAAATTGGGTGCTAGGAATGATATAAAAGTCCTTTTTTTTGTTGTTGTTGCTGTCCCTTCTGTGTCTCATTGTTCTTTAAAAGGTTTTCTCTGCCTTACCCATTCTTTTCTAATGTATGTAGATCACAGTTTCACTCAGGGAGAGAATTGACATTTTGCATTAGACTCTTAGGCCTGCTTTGTTAATTTTAATTATTGTTCATTTACAAGTGCTGAATATCGTGGACTTTGTAACGGATGCATGGCGGTCCTTGTGATGCATCCAATTTGCAGGTGTCAGGTGCCAGGCAGCAGAAGATGGAAGAAAACAATGTACGTGCAGACAGTTTCAGGCAGTGGTTACACCCTGAGAAGGAAAAGGATCAGCCAGAAGTTTAGCCTGTGTTTGGACTCTGAGCAGCATGCAGCACATGGGTATTGCGGCAGGTCTTCTTCTTGCTACTGTGTCAGTGTCAGTGTCAAGCTCCTGCTTGCGAGTGCTTCCTGCCACTGCTGCTCAAAAATGCATCCAGTCCCAAAGAAACTCTCCTCAGAAAAGATGTCTGCATATAGTACTATAGCACTATAAAAAGGATGTATATTCCAATTTAAAATATGCACAGATCATTCACCGAGGTAGCAACGATTCTTCTTCCCTTCCCCCAAGATAAGAGTGTAAATCACATCTTCTCAACAAGGCAGGTAGTGAGGGTGACAAAATTCTTACATTCCTAAAGTGTTATTGGAGAAAAAATGTCACCTCCATGCATAATTGCATAACTTTACTACCTGTCATTTTCTATCAATCAAAAGAATGTTATACTTGAATTTGAGGACAAACATGTCTAATAAGATTTTAGATTGACAGCTGAATGGCTGTACTCAACCTTATTTTAACTTTATTTTTTTGTTGTTGTTCACTGAATCAACATAGAGAGAATTATACCAAAGTTAAGGGAAACAAATGCTCAGATATATTAATCCCTCATGCATACTTTCCGCCAGAAAAAAAAAAAATTCTTCCTCTGTAGGTTTCGTTAGTCAGCTCCCTTCAATCTCACCTGTGCTGCAGCAGGAGACTAATGTTTCTTCTCTTGTATTTCCAGTGTAGCGCTGCCTGATTTTGTTTCAATTATCACAGAAATGTGTTTGATCACATGTAATCAGCTCCAGTGCCCTTGGCACAGCAGAGGCTCCCCCCTTGGCACCCCACATATCCCCAAACGCCTCTCCTGGTTCAGGGCTCTGGTTTGATCATCCTTTGAGTGAAACGTCTGGTTTCCCACAACAGCCCATGCCCGGCACCCCAGCATTTACTCTCCCTTGGCCCTGTTCTTCAGGGTGTGCAACAGTCCTCACTTCTGCACATCGGGGCTTTATTCTCCTTCATCAGTAGTGAGTAGAGGCTCTCACCTGCTCTTCTTTCAGTTTTCCCTGTGTTAAACAGCACTCTCTTTCCTGTGTCTACATACTGTGTTCTGTATCTCTCTAGACTGCACCTTTCTTGACTGCGTCCTGAAAATCCCAAGGAACATTTTTTCACCACTTGTTTTTCCTCCTTGATACTGCTTGTGATCTACCTTGATATCCTCTCCACATTTATTTTTCACTTTTACAAGACTTCTCATCCTTAAATAGGTTACCAAGAACCTGTTTCTCAATTTCAGGCTTTTTTCTTCTTTATGTTCATTTTCAGTCACCTCTGATTGAACCTAACTCAACCTGTAACACATTAATAATGCTGAATTCTGCTGAATTCTTTCTAAGCTATCACAGGGCCTTCAGAATAGGCTTTAAAATTACAAAGGAGATACCAGGACTTCTTTAATAGAGACACACAAGGAGGCAATAATCTAATCTTGGCCATCTTTTGCATTTTGTTTCAGCTTTGTATATGAAACCACAACTTCATTTTTCTGAGGTACACCTGGGTAAGGAGTAAAGTTAAAGAGAATATATGGAAGACTGGTTGTTTTTAGAGAAAAAATGTCTTGTTAAAACTTCATACAAAGAACAAGATTATTTCCCATCAGAGGACCTCAAAGCATTCCCAGGTTCAACCTTACATTCCTCCAGCTCTGCAGGGAGGCCATGATCACTTTCCAATACCTGTACTGCAAAGCAGCTATGGCCAAAAAGTCACTTGTTTCCATGAACATCTGGGTGAGCAATGATTAGGTTCAGGTGAGGAGCTGGACTCCACCCTTCTCCCAGTTGCCCAGTGTGCTGTAATGGACCAGACACTCCAGGAAAAGGTGTGCAGACTTTAGACTGCAGACTTTACATTGTTGATCCACTTTGTTCCTCCATTGCAGAAAGAAACAAAGACCAGATAGGAATTTTGGGCCTAGATTACAATCAGTGTTGTGAAGGCAGGAGGGTTAGAGATTCCCAAAGCTGACCTTCATTTATCTAATTGACACTGCAGAAACGTTGATGCTGAGGCAGCCTGTGCTTGGGTGTGAGCAACAGAGGCAAGGCACAAGTTCTTATCCCATGCTCTGCTGTGTGCTCACTGTAATTAGATGCAAATTGGCTTTTCCTCTACATGTGAAAATCACATCCTTGACTGTAGTGGAGATCCCAGCAATTCCCAGTCTGCTTCTGAACCAACACAGTGTAGGCTATATGTTGCTCATGGCTTGTGGCAAAGCTGTAAATGAGCGTCCAGAGACTGCTTTTGGTGAAGTGTCAATACTGGAATATTTATCTTCCAAATTCTTCAATGTATCCATTCTGAGTTCCTGAAATTGTTTGGACTAACTTAATGACAAATGAGCAAGTATTTAAAAGAGCCTTCATATCTGCAAGAATAACCAAGGAGCCAGATGTCAAGCTGCTATCAGCCAAAGTCACAATTAAGTGCAACCCAGAGTTTCTATAGCAGGTACAATTAATTGCAGGCACAAAACTATGACTGCAAACCAGCAGTCATTAAAAAAAGAAGATTGAGGCGAGATATTCTGTGCATTCATGCTATTATTTAAATTAACAACAAATAGTAATCTTTTTTGCTTTGCAGGATCTTTCACATTCCATCTTTAAAATCCCTTACAAACCGCAGTGGCCCTGTGTCATAATATTCAGTGAAAGGGAAAATGCTAAGACTCATGGGAAAGTTTAAAATCAAATTAACTTGTTTAGCCCTGATATCACACATTCTGTTCAAGCCAGATATTTTCCCAGGGAGGAGAACAGCCTTCTTACAAAATTAGAAGAGGGTATTTATTTTACTGTTTCTTCTCTACTAATGATATTAATATTTCCAAAATTTTATGATTTTAATTCAAGGTACTGCCATAAAAGTGATCCATGGAGTGTAGGTTTTCTAGGGCCCCTTTGCTAGTGTAGCAGGTTTACAATGGTGCTGAGGAAGGTCTGCAGGACCACATTTTCCTGAAGGAGCTGTGTCCTGGCTGGGCCCTCCAGTATGCCTTTCCAAAAGTAATTTCCTGTGTCCCCTGCAAACGGTGACCAGAAATTGTCTTTCTCAAAAGCAAAATGTTGAGGTCTGTGCTCATAAGAAACAGAGGGTCTTTGTGCAGTCAGAGATGGAGGGATGGAAGAGGCTTTGCTTTTTTTTTTTTTTTTGGTGACTTATGAAAACATTTCACCATCCATTGCTCCACCTCTTCATGGAAAATATTAGACTATGGGATCATGCTGGCCAGATTTCTCTGCCTGTCAGGCTTCAGGATCAGAAGCACAGTGGCAGAAGTCCAAGAAATGCTCATAGCAGAGCATACCTGCCTTCCTCTGGTCTCTCTACAGTCTGTCCTCTCACATCGTGAATATCCTGCCGGGGGGATGGGGAAAGGGTGGATGGAGAGGGTGAGGGAGCAGAAGATGCTGGGGATCAAACAAAGTGCAGGAGGGAGCAGGGAGCTCTTGCCTGCTACGTGACAGACAGATGCAGGCAAGTGAGTCGCTTCATCCACTGACAGCAACCTGGCTGCATCCTCTGCCTGCATCCGGCACACTTCCTCTGCGAAGCACGGAGAATTATGGCTGGGCATTTCACCCCCATCCACGTTTTCTACAGTCTGAGGCATGCCAGCTCTCTGCCAGTGTGAACTAGAGCCAGTGCACTCTAGGCTGTCAGCTGAGCTGTGGGATGGAGTACCATGACGGCTTCAGGCAGGTGAACCCCTGAGATGCTCCAACAGCATCACCTGAGCTGCTGCTCAGCTTTATGCCCGAATTCAGTGACCAGTTTTTCCCATCTTCAATCCATTTCATTGCGATGCTTGGGTAGGAAAGGCTTCTCAGGGTCCCACTTCTCTGTGGTTTAACCAGGACATCTGCCCATAATGGGATGGTTTTCAAAAAATCTAAATTTAAAAAAAAATCATATCCATGGTTTCTTATTTTGTCCATTACATCATCAGCCCCATCTGTTTTAGTGTTTCAGGGGGCTGCACTGGAATTGATATTGTAGAGCAGAAAATTGATGATCCCCCCTCTTGCTAATGAATCAGCAGAAGGAAAGAGTGAGATGAAAAACCCTTTTATTTGTGTAGAACTGCTGCAAATTTTAGGCATAAGTTTGTCCTGAAACTCTTTAGCTCCTGTTGAGCGTTGGTGTGGTAAAGGATGAATACAACTGAAACCTTATGACTCTTAATATCAAAATGTTTTAGATAGTGCTCTTAGGACCACACCTGAAACAAGGTCTTGCTATGGCCCACATGCCATTACATTGCATTTCTTTCCTAATGAGACACAAAAATTTCTTTGCCAAGTTATAAGTAGTTTGTATAATCCCAGAATGCAACATGGAAAGGCTTTCAAAATAAAAATGAATAATAAGATCAGCATTTATTGGTTTTTCCCTTCTACATCGCCACCGAAAATTCCCATTGGTGTGGCTTTATATGAATAGTTCTCCAGAAGTAAATTATGAGCAAAATTCAAAGCCACCATAAATTAAATGTGCTTTTTTCCTGCTTTGGTGTACAAGACTTTCCATTAAGCTAGCCCCATATAATATACCTTGGATGTGTTCAAGAAAGCCCTGTAAATTATAGTAAGTATTTAAAATGGTAAGTAGACATTGAAAAAGGCCACATTAGGATTAATGAATGAAAGGGTTGATACTGAAAATGCACTTGTAAATAAATAACATGAAAAGTAAAGATGACACACTGTTAGGTTAGAGTTACAAGTGGGAGTATGATGATAAATCACACGACTGTTTGTCAGAGCTTCACATGTGGGTGCATGTACTCCTTAGTCCATTTCTTCCCTTCCCCCTCCAAGCAAACTTCTCCCTTCCCTTGCCCTACACCCTGTGCCTCTGGGAGAGTGATGGAACTTGTCTGCTTTCAGCACTGATTTCTGGTGCTGGAGATGTGCTGGGCTGCCAAATTCTCCACCTGTTAGGAGCAAGGTATGCTTGTCATGGCTTTGGTTGGGCAAGGGCAGTGCTTCAGGCCTGCTCCATTTATTCTGGTAATAAAGAGAATGCTTCTGACAGTGGGTCTATGCCAGGTTGCAGCTGAGCCTGGATTCACTGCTGCAGTCCACAGGTGTGTCAGGAACTTGGTTGTTTCATTCTCCTTGGCAACGACCCATCTTGGGACAGGACCTGGTAGTGAGAGGTGAGAAGGGGAGAGCTAAGAACTACCTGAAATGTGGTGCAGGTGATGCAAGGCTTGCAGCAGGTGGAGGAGAAAGCATCTTCCTCTCTCCCACCCCTCCGCTAGTCCTGGTCTTAATTTGTTGTTTGATGTGACACAGGGCAGCTGGGATTGTAGAAACAGTGTCATGATCATGATCTGATGTTTGGTCACAGTGGAAAGTTTAATTGAAGCTTTCTGTCTTGGCCTGAACAAATTCTCAGAAAATGCACCAAACTCCCAAAACCCGCAGAGGAAAAACTTTCCTCTCAGGCAAGATTTTTCCATGTTTTCATTGCACCAGCCATAAAGACCATATATACTCATACAGATATTGGTGTCATCACATCTTGTATCTCATATCATGTCATCATCTGTGGGAGCAGTTCTGTGCAGTCTGTTCTGGCTTAGAGCTGAAATAGCTCCCAGACTGAGATCCCAAAGCATGGAGCAGGAATGAAAGGGGTGGGGGGATAGGGGCTAAGTGACCAAGAAATGTGCGTCAGTACTTGCAGATCACCTGGGCTAAGGGAAGCATCTGCCTGATGACATCAGGGTTTGCATGTCTGAGAGACCATGTGTAAGGTAAGTAGGGCTTTTGTAGCTGGGATTAGAAAGTCCAGGGTAAGGTTACCTCTGCTTAGAAATGATATGAAGTGGCTGCACGCAATCAAACTCTGCCTCCTAACGACACAGGGTAAGTCCAAAATACGATGGCCTTAATAGAGCTACTCTGGATGCAGAGCGGCGCAAGACAGGATTTGGCTGTGGCATGTACAGTACATGAAGTGATGGGTGGGTAAGTTTTTATAACCTGATTTTACTTCTCTCCATAGTATTCAATTTTATCCACATAGGCCCATTGAGAAAACAAGGTTCTGCTCTCAGTGAAGTGTTTATGGGCCCATACAGCCAAAGGAATACCTTTTATGTGCCTGTGGCACTTTGAATATCTTTGAATGGGAAGGAATCTTTGTGGGCAAGAATAAATCCACATACTTTTTGGTCTGCCATGCAAGGAAGGGCAGAGCGGCAGTCAGTGCCACCTAAATCTTTGCCAGACCCCAGGGAAGGATTTAAGTTCAGGTTCCCTATTTGAGTAAGCACTAGGAACAAATGGTAACATAAAGGTTAGTAGAAGATTATAAATAGGATAATAAATGGAGAAGGAAGGATTATACTACCACATTAGAAATCATTTGAAGGGAAGGTAGAAACTCTCATGCTTTGCAATAATTTTTGAGTGTCCAGATTGATGGCAATCTATCTGTGTTATTTATTATAGAGATATATGTTTTGAAATAATTTTTAAAGAGCTTTTTTATATTATTAGAGCTACCAATACAGTAGAGCACCAAAGCTCTAATAGGCTGAAGTAGAATGTTAATAGTGTAGATATAAATATTTGCTGTGGCTATGTGTCTGAGTATATCCAATCAGCTGAGAGAGGAAAAGAACATGTTTCTCATGTGGCCAGTAATATCTAAGTAATTCAGCATATATTTTTGAATAGTCCTGATTAACTGTTTTATGAAAAACACTCTGTCAGATAAACGCACATAATTGGTAAAGGGGAAGAAACCACAGTCCGTCCATAGAGTGACTGCGAGCAGAAAGAGGTAAATTAGCCCATCTGCTTTGACCTCTTCATTCAGCTCAATGCAGTTCATAAAACTGAAAAGTCAAATAGTGTGTTGTAAAAGGAGGACTTGGGACTTGAGATGGTGGAAAGTAGTAACAATCTCTGCTCTTTATTGATCTCTATCTATAACCAGAGTTTGCAAGTGCCTCTCAACCTTCAGTTCTGCACTCTGTGGCATAGATACAGTGGCATTTAACCAGCAGATATAAGAAGAAAATTATCATCATCTTCCCAATCCGAGTAGCATCACTCAGAGTTGTCCTGATTGAGCCACTTCCCATGTGAAAAAAAAAAAAAATCCAGTTTTCAAGTAGAGTAGTATTTTTTGCAACCATGCCACTGCAGTTGAGTTATGCAGATGTGATCTATCATGTCCCCAGGCCCACATCATTTTATAAACAAGAATCTGAGGAGCTACATGATTTCCCTGTGTTTGTAAGTCAAACCTGTGGTGGAGCAAGGAACATCTCCCCTGCCCCTGTATCTGCATCCTTCCTCTTTAAATATAGTAGTTAGGAACTTGAGGGTTCAGGCTCTCCGTGAGTTAGGACATGCTCTCTATCAAGGAAAATGCAACAGCAAAGGGTCCAATGTGTTTTTCATTGACAAACTAATGAGAGGTTTGAACTGCAGCTTCACTGCCAATGCTGCTCCATTTTAGCCACACAAAGCTAATGTGGCTGATAACTGTGCTGTGATTGCAGCCCATCCTTCTGTTGTACAGTTATGCACTTTCAAATGAAGTGTCAGTGAGTGTTGTGGCATTGGCAAAGTTGGCATGGGGTGGGCAATCAACAGCAGCAAATGAGAACAAGCAGAATTGAGATAAGGAGCAAAATGGTCATGGGATATCCGAGGAGGAGGGTACAAGCCATGATCATTATTCTGCCACTGTTCATGATCATGAACAGAACAGGAAAGGGTAAAAGAAGTGCCTATGCTGATGCCACCGGAGGTATAGGAAGATGTGGACAGCAGAAGTCCGTGTTAACATTGATAAACATATCACAGTGTCCCTGTCTGGGAAGGGTTTGGAGCAGCAGAAGCCAAACGAGAAGGCAAGCAAGGGCGGCAACAGGAAGGACTACCACTGCAGTAGAGAGAACATTGAAGGTTTCCAAAGGACAATACCCATTATGTAGACTTCCACACTCCTTTTGCCCTTAGTCTGGTTGAGAAATCCTGCAAGGAAGGTTTCATTACAACTTGTCATATCCTTGGGTTGGGCATCCAGACGACTCACTGCTTTCAAAACACACCTGAAATGCAGGGAAGCTCTAGGGAACTGCTGGGTTGCGCTCATGAGAAAAGAGTCTGATGAGCAGCCTTGGCTCTTGGGTCTCAGGGCATGAGTGTCTCACGGTGGGGAGGATGGCCATCTTCTGCTGCCTCTTTGCCTGAAATATTTTGGCAGCTGAAACTTGGAACCTTGGTTATGCTCGTAACACTTCAGTCGTGTTGTAAGTAACTAAGCAATCTTTGTGAAATTGAGCTCAGCTCTATATTTGTGGTTTAGAAAAGTTTCATTGTATTATAAGGGCTTGTTTTTTTCTTTTTTTGAACCTGAGAGCTTTTTACCTGTTTCTGCCACTCTCAGGTTTCAGCCTATGAGATTAGTTTAGCAATCAGGAAATTACAAGCATCATGCTAATTTTAGTATTGTTCATGCACTGCAAAGCAACTTGCTACACAAGAAAAAACAACACACCACATTTTAGCAATATTTGTGCAATATGTCAGACATGTAGCAATATTCTTTGTGATTATCACCCCATACAATTTTCAAAGCAGTGATGAATTGTGACAGATCCTCCTCTGAAATAACCCATCATAGTTTATGAAATTGGCGGAAGTATATCAGCTTACATCAGCTGAAGATCTGGGCTGCATTTCCAGCTTTCTGCTAATACATTTTTATGACGGAAGCGAGTACCTGAGATGAACTGAGAGTTAACCTCTCTAGGTGCACTTTATATTCTTCTTGTGAGAAACACTAGATATGTTTCAAACTCACTTAAACAAAGATTCAGCCACTGAGTATTGAAAATGAACACCATGTCTGGCAAAGTCTGGCATAAATATGGTAGAAATTTCCCCCATGTGTAGCAAAGACTAGGGAATCCAGGGGAAGCTACTGATTCTGAGCTGTCAAGCAAAGAAACTTTCAGAAATTATGAACACAGAAAGCAGACTGTACTTGCTCCTTCTTTCTTAATATGAGCAACTTGGTTTTACCTAGACTACATCTCCAGTATGCGCACAAGCATTTTTAATAGATATTTATAATATCAGTGAAATTGTAGTAATGTGGTATCTATTACAATATACATCAGAGTAGTTTTAAGCTTTACCATGAAAGAACACCCTTTTCTGTGAGCGTATAGTGGAGCGTGGGGATTAACAAAGTGTGACTCAGTGTAGTTCTGCTGACTTGCTAAAAAGATACATATCCCTTTTTCTTGTCATTTAGAGGTGAAGGTGAGTTAATTCAGAAAAGGCCAAGTTACTGACACTTTTAATAATAAAGCAACACTTCAGAATGGTGGTGTGAGGCGGATAATTTCTAATGACCAGTCTAACAATGTCATGAGTTCCTTCCTCTACTAACATGTTCAGTAGTTACCATACTTTAGGAGTTTTCCTAGTAATTCCTTTTTATTTATATATTTGTGTCTTTTTTTCCCCCAGATCCATCAAAAATGCTTTATTTATTTATTTAAAAAGACCACACAAAGAACTGATTTACCTTACACAAGTGTCTGGTGGGAAATAGTCATGTAAATTTTGATTCACTGAATGCAGGAACGAAGGAGGCCACCACCTAAGAAATGGATGACAGAATCTGAAAGTGGTTCCAGCATTTTAAAAGCAATTATGGGGGGTAGATTTATGCATGAAACCTGCTCTGTACATTAACTAAATTTGTGGGTTTAATCACTGGAAGGAGAAAACCAGCTATGAAATACTGAAAGTAACAGGTCATAGTTGATATTCCCTCGAGGACATAATTTGTGTCGGTGTGTGTAGACAGGACTGCGCATATGTGTTGCAGAAGTGATAAAGGAAAAGTCAGTGAACATCCTCCAAAAGCAAATACAGGATAATGCTGGAATATATGGCTTCCTGAATAAAGAAAATAAAGCTGTGACTATGTGAAGATTTCTTAGTATGGGAATGGCAAAGGAGTAATGCATTCTTCACTCCAATGGAAATTAATGGAGCATGCATTCCTCATTCTCAGTCTATTTGAGGCTGCAACAGGGGATATCACATCTGGCAAAACTACTTTGAGTCATGTTATACCACTTATAACATCATCTGGACCTTAGGAAACAGCTTTCTGAAAATAAGGAATGCTGTACAGTACCTGACATTAGCCCTGTTGAAAGGTACTGATAAGTTGCAGAGGCCTAAGAAATTAAGGGCCACATTTGCATGGAATTTCCCTGCACTTTATTACAGTCAGTTCCCTGGTTTTGTAATTTTAACTGCCCTTTTCCCTCAAGTGCCTTCCCCAGGGTGAGTAGGGGGTGCTCATTTGTGAAAGGGAACCAAATTAGTCAGAAAAGAGAGCATCTGGGACAACAACAGAGGAACACTGTGTACCCAGAAACATTACAAAATCTGGTATAAATTGAGAACATTATTAATAGAAATACTCTTTTCAAACTATGTCGCACTTTCATCTCTGACGGTTTCACACGCTATAGTCCTGATCCTGTGTTTGTATTCCTAACTCCCACAGTTAGCTTGATCAGATTTGATAGAACTGGTGGTTCTGGTGTTGTGAGGAGGATGCAAACTTTATACAGCTTTGCAAAATTTGGCTAGAGACCTAAACAGCTTCATAAAAACTTCACTACTGCTTTGATGGAGGTCACTGTCCCCTGGAATTTTCCATATACTCTGTAATTACCTTGCAGAAGGGGGATGGCAGTGGATAATGTTTTGGGTTTTTTTCCAAAAGCACCTTAGGACTCGGGCAGCACGCACAGAGCAGAGCAGAGCCCTGGTCTGTTGTACCTGTGAGGGAGAGAGACTCACACACAGCACTATGTTGCATACCAATGGTTCACATCTGCCCCCTTAGGTTCACATTCATCCCCTTATTCCTGCACTAGAACATGTATGAAATGGCCACGTTGCGATGGCCAGGAACGCCTGAAATTAAATTAAGAGAGACTCATAATCCAGAAAGGGACAGAGCTGTCTGGTGTTCATACTCTGAGCTGATGGGAGACTTGGAAATGCAAAAGGGAGCAGGAAAGTCTTAATGTCTTAAAACCTACTGGAACACATTAGCTATGCATAGGTTTAGTGTTTGTCTTTGAACCAGAATGTGATTCTGTTCCAAAATACCAGTGTAAATACCAAAATTCCAAAATACCAGATCTGTGCACCCTATCGATGGTTACACTTAAAACCAACACCTCCACCCAAATATGGGTGCCACTTGGCATCATCTGTCAGCTGACATCAGCTATCTTAATCATCCCAGAGAGGTGATCATAGACCACAGCAGAAATTCTTGTATTTTGGGGGGGAAGGAAGTTGGGGCACACAGGAGTGTGTAGAAAAAGGTAGAAGAGTTATTAAGTGCTTTTTTTCAGGGGTCAATAAATAAGTGGCTGAGATAGATAGTTGCACACAGTAGCAAAAGGTTTACCATGTAAAATAAGCTTAAACCCTTATTAAAAATGTACAGGGATGCTCATTTTTGCTGTAGAATTTTAACATTTAGACATTTATAGTAATTTCTTTTTTTAACATTTACTTGTTTCCAACATCAGTTATAGAAAGTCCTCAGTGTTCTGTCCTGCACCCAGGATTATAAAAATATTTAAAGTCACAGAAGAGAGATATATGGCTAGGCAGACACATATTTTGATTCATGTTATACTATGGTTGAGGCTCACATTTGAAGGCAAGGTTTTTGGCTGACAACAGCATCACAATAACAGTCTTCCAGCCATATATTTTAGTGATGACCCCTGAAAATTATCAGGGTTTAATACAAGGCTATAATATAGGGTTTCTGGAAACTCTACATAAGCAATATACAACATAAAAAGTCGTATTATTATTTATGTGCCATCAAATCACATTAGGGGGGATTTGACCACATAAATAGTAAAATGACTTTTTGGGAATATGGAGATTAAAGAAAAATGTTTCAAATAGAAACCATAATTTACAGAAAAATCACAAATATGCAACCATGTTACAAAAGTAGGAAAGCAAGAGGCAAAAACAGAAAGGAAGACTTCTTGGAATCTTTTCCATATACTGCAAGATTTCTTTTTTTTTAACACACACAATCAAAGATGCATTCTGTCATGTCATATCATTATTACCTATATTTTTTTGTATTATATTGTGAGTTATGTGGGAGTTGACTGATATCTATGTTGTCAGCTGTTTGCCAGCTGTTTGCTCCTGGGATGAGCGGGGTGAATGTTAGCTTCTCAGAACCATCAAAATAAACAGCATCATTTCTCTTTGTTCTTTCTCTGCTGCAAAAAATGCTCTGTGGATAGAAAAACTCCCCAGCCCCAAAAGCTCACCCTCTTTTCTTGCATCACTTGTGGTACATATTACTATTTATCTAGTTCTCATTGTTTGGTGATGCTAATAAAAACTGCAGAATATGTAAGAACAATAATTGTGGCAGCTACAGAATATCAAGAGTGCAATAAGTGCTGTAAAGACAAGTGTGAAATTAAGGAGCTACTCCAAATAAAACTGTTACTCAAAGAATGTTGCTGAAGCCTATGGAATTTTTGACATTGATGTCATTGTGAAGTGGGTTGGCCTTGTGCCATGTAAATCTAGTGGAAGAAGACCTTTTGTTGCCTCAGGTTGCCTCTGTGGCACAGCATGGCACGGTGCAGCTGCAGGCCCAGCCCATGGTGGGATCACCCATGTAAGGGCACAGAGCTGGCTCAGATTTGCCTCTGATCACGGGAATGCACAAACCCAACATATTCAGAAGCAGAATAAAACGTTACAAATGCTGGCAATTATTACCCTAGGTTTTTGGGATGTGAGAGTGAAGAAGGAGTTTTTATACTCCCTGTGATCTGGTTTCTTTGGTGAAGGAATTTCTCTCCTATGGTCCTGATTTGGTCAGTGGTTAACACATGCGCAGCCTCGAACATTTAAGCAGTGCTACTGACTTAAAAGTGCATTTACCTTATAGTATGTGAATATAACTATTCTCTTGCCTAAACTTTACCATGTGCCTAAGTGCTTTGCTGGAGGTAGGGTCAATATTCTTAGATTTACTCTTAAGGAAAAAAAAAAAAAGCAACTTTTATTTTGAGGTAGTAATAAATACTAAATTCTTGGAAGATTAAAGGATTGAGGAGACTTTACGTGTCACTGTTGTGCATGCACAGCTCTCTTTGAAGTCAATGGAACTTGTGCGTGCCAAAGGGCAGAGATATAGGGTGGCAGAATTTCATAATATAGGGACTTAGGAACCCAAAACACCAGGGGATATCTAGAATGAATATATGAACTTTTAAAATATTTGAATGCTTTGAAGTGCTCTTTCTTTCTTTTTTTTTTTTTTCT